>CM044006.1:85871633-86271820 GCA_024085815.1 Flaveria linearis
GGATTTGGTTCTAATTTAGGGTAAGTTGTAACTGTAAACTTAGAGGCGCCTTTTGGTGGGATTGGTGGTGATTGATTCCAGCTGATCATTGCACCCTGGTTATATTTTTGTGATCTTTCCAGTATTGATCTCATCATGTTGGGCTGCATTCCATTTGAGAGCTGGTGCTTCAGTAAATAATGTGTAGCAGCCATTGGCTGCCACATGTGGTGGTTTTCACCATTTCCACGAACATTTACTGCGTTACCAGAAGGGCTTATTCTTCCGGTGCTAGGATTCAGCAACTCCGTGGCTGACCTGTTTCCATAAATGCCATTCATCTGTCTTGAGTTATCTTGAAGCTCACCTTGCATCTTCATTTTCTTGTGATTTTCCAACAAAATACTGCTCAAATGGTTGCTATTATAAGCACGCCTTGCAACCCCTAACAACATTTTTTGGTACAAAAGGATAGAATTCATAGCATTTACATTATGACCAATCTGCTCACAACTCTGTCTTTTGATACCTCTTTTTTCATCTAAACTAACTATACTCCCACTTGTGAATGATTGGAGGGTGCCCTGGAGGTTTGTTCGCCCTGTGTCTGCTTGGAAAACATCATTTTTGATTTCCTTTCCATGAACAAGTTCACTTAGTTTTCTATTATAATCGTTCTCCCATCTATCTTGGTTTGGACTTGTGGTCATACTTCTTGCAAGCACATTTAAACCATGGTGTGTTGATTTGACAAGAGGTGCACTTGGAACATTTATATCCTGTTGGCTGTTTTTACTGTCATGGCCTTCATCTTGTATTACGCTCTCCAAGGCAAAATTTAGCTGTCTTTTGCATGATTTGGGTGGAATATCATCTACTGTGCTTTGTTGTTGACTTTTCAACTGGTCAACGCCCTTTTTCCGCACATATTTTCTTTTTTGAACCCTTTCCGGTGGATTTTTTTCGTTTGAACCATTTACACCTTTCTTCCTGACATATTTTCTTTTTTGAACGCTTCCCAATGGGGTATTTTCATTTGTATTGTTCACACCTTTTCTCCTTACATACTTTCTCTTTACTCGAATCTCAGTCGAAGAACCATTTCTTGGATCTTTAGGTGTTCGTTTTGGTTTTCCTTCTCTAATCACTTTTGGGCGATGTTTTCTTCTTCTTGTTGGTGTTTTCTGGTGGGGTGTTTTATTGAAGTCAATGCCTTGTTCATCTTTATCTTCGGAAATATTACATTCTTTCTGTGTTGTTGAAATTGCTGAAGGTGGGGAGTTCTCAATCGTCTGCAACAGCTCATTGTACAAACTCTCTGCCTCTTTCATCGATACCTTTTGATTTCCATGCCTGTTTTCTGCTCTAGTTGAGATTTCTTCATCCGAAAAGGTGACTTTGTCTTGTACCTGTTGACTTTCCATATGCTTTTTCTGGTTATCAGGTGTGATTGGGGCAAATGGGAAAGAATGAATTATGCGTGATGCTGCTGCGTCTGGTATCGATCTTGGTGGTGAACATGGGTTGTAGCGTGGTTCATAATCGACTGAGAGTCCATCTGTGAAACAAAACGAGTAAAACATTTACATAAATGAATACATTAGTTTGCCACAAGTAAATAAGTATATTTTTGAAAAAAAAGAAGAAAACCAAGTAAACAGTTTAAACATCTCATTCTTAGTTTTGTTTCCAAAAAGAAATTAAGATCACTTATTTTGGCATACTTTAGTATCATGGATTTTTAAAAAGATGATTAGTTTGTAGCAAAAAGACAAGCATGCCACAAAACTAATTTTCTCTGCAGTATAATGCCTATGTGGTATTTGAAATTGTTTAGATTATTATTGCTTGATTGATGTAAACTTTAGCACCGATCAACAAAACTACTCACCTTTTGTGCTGTGTCCATTGCTAATCAAATTGTTTGAAGTGCACCTCTGAGTTTGTTGACTTCCAAGCATAGAAGTTAATGGAGTATTGTAGGTTGAGGCTTGGTTGGAGGTGTGATTCTGATACGGGACAGGGTTCAGTGTTTGGGTCAAGTTTCCATTGTTTATACTTGCAGTCCAATTCTGGTTCACATTATTATGAACCACTGCTGGCGATTGCCCGCTAATATCCTCAAGAATCCCATTTGTATTGAGCGGTTTTTCTTGCAACAAATCTGTATACATTCCGAGTAAATCATGCCAATTTTCAGTTTCTGATTGATTTTCTTGAAGCTCAACAGGAACTGGATTTAATCTCTTCTCGTTTATATGCGTTTCTGAAGTCACTGGAATCCAGGTATTCCTACTTTGCTCATTTCCATTCCTTTGCAAAATGGTATTCTCAGTAGTTGTATTCCAAGAATCCATGTTGCAAACAATTCCATTATCCATAGGCATTGGCCTTCTTGGAGCCATTGTAGGATCCCCATAACCCACAAGCTCAACTCCACTTCTCACTGCTGCCCAGGAACCCTGACCACGCCCAATTCCGTTCTCATCTGGAACCGGCATTCCATGAGTTGGAGAACTCCAGGAATCCCCATTTCCATGAGGAACTGGAAATTCGTTCTCAAAGCTCATGCTAAACTTCACAGCCAAGGTACGCGTATTCTGTTACTTTCTTGCAAACACTTCCCCTAAAGTCTTGCCTGTTTCACCCAATTGAATTCATAGAATCGGAACGGAACACAACGAGTAGGTATGATGGATTCCAATTCCCCTCTTGCATTCTAACTCCCATAATCTGAACTCAACCTGCCAAAACCCCCAAAGGCAATTTCTCTCACCAAAGTGACCATCCACCTAAAAAGTATAATTCAAGCAACATATGTATATATAAATTAAACATATCAAAACCAGGCGATTGTTGGGGGAAAAAATTAAAATCCTTGTGTTCTAAGCACACAGAAATACCAAATTCATGCAATCATTACCAAAAAATTTCCATATAATTAATCAATTCACAATCCCGAGAAAGAATTGTCGGAAAAACACAATTTTGGTTATCAGCTACAATTTCCCATACGCGATTTCACAAAACGTACATCAAATTCACATAAATACTCAATTTTAAACAGTCGAAAAAAGAAAATTTGAAGAATCAAAACAGCAGAATTAAAGAATCTCTGAGAATTTAATTCCACAATTACGAAATTGAGATTTGAGTGAATTGAAACGAACAGAACGAAATCAAATTGAAACCCTATTTGTCCTAACAGAATCGCTTGTGAAATCACGCCAAATTGATGAAAGAAAAATAGAAAAAAAATGTAAGGCATGAGGTGTGATTTGTAAATCGCCTAACAGGTGCAGCTGAGCTCACCGATCTCCGGCTCTGGCGTCATCTCCGGAGTAATTCGCCGGAGAACAAGTCAATGTGGGAAAGCCAAGCCAAGCCAAGCCAAGCCAGGTCAGTGTGTGTGTGAGAGAGAGAGAGAGAGGGAGAAGGAAAGAGAGGAGGGGTTAACAAGATAGCACATATTAAAACGACACATGGGTGTGCAAAGTCATGAGAGGGTACATCTTGTGTTCAATCTCTTTCACAACATCAAATTTCGCATTAAACTCGCCTTTTTATTTTTACTTTTACTTACCAATCCCAATGAAAACGTGATGGTATCTGATTACAGCTCTTTATAAACCGTAGAAAGTTATTAAATTATTATGAGAGTGAATTATTGTTTTTCCGCTTGTTGTTTCGTTCATATTTATTATTTTCATCTAAAAATATTTTTTTTGCATTTGGTTTCCAAAGTTTTGAAAAAAGTTGTTACTTTCATCCAAAAATATTAGCTTCATTGTTTTAAAATGTTAAATAACTATTGCTAAAACGATACTTATGTAAATTTTTATAAAAAAAGAAATCCTAATTTATGTTTACGTTTTGCTCATAAAATCTTTAACATGGAATTTATGTTTTTGGATGAAAAATTCAACTTTTTGAAACCTTGAAGAGTCAAATGTAAGAAACCTTGGGGAGTCAAATGTAAGAAACTAACTTTTTTGGATGAAAATTCCAAATATGAACCAACCACGGGGAGAAAAAAAACAATTCACTAATGTTGTTATTATTATTTTTTATTATTTTTCTTTTTTAGTCGGCGTACTCGCTCGTTAAATTTACTTCTAAATCTACACTACTTTTACATGGTCGGGCTTAAACCTCCGTCATTTAAAAAAGACATTGTAGCACTTTGATATCGTTGGGTTAAATGCACTTTAATAATCACTTCTAATTGAAGCAAGTAGACTGATTTGGTCCATTTGAGATATAAATGGTTCATTTTGTGATTTTTTTTTCTCACGATTTGGTCTAGTTTGATATATAAAATTGGTTGTTTAGCCTTTTTATTTAAAACTTTTAGCACACATTAAAGATTTAAAATAAATAAATAATTGATTCAAATGGATAAAATTGAACCATTTTTGCTAACCCAGACGGTCCAACCAACCCGCTCCGGTTGGCCGGTTGGTTTGTCATTTTGAATTTGTTAGTGATTCGGCTAATTTCTTTTAAACCTATTGAATTAATCACATTTGCTTTTGTTTTCTTTATAGGAATAATAAATAATGGTTTATAGTATTTACTTGCCCACTCTTTGTTGTGTTTTGATAACGTGGTATCATTATCGTGAAGGAAGTATGTGACCATTTAGGTGCCCAGTAACATTGCGTCAACGTGCAATTTCTGGAAAGGAGGGGGATGAGCGATTGTTGGATGCTGATGAGTATCTAAAGGGTGGAGTTAGAAAAGGCATGAAGGGGGAGGCTGATGGCTTTTAGTTGGTTGGAAACCCCACTCTTAGAGCCGGTTCAAAGTTTTTTAGGGCCTCAATTGAAAACAAAAATGAGGCCCTTTTCAAAACACAATATAAACAAAAGTAACAATCAAAAAGTAGCATATTCAAAATTCTTTAAACAAAAACAGTAAATCAAAGAAAATTTGATATGCTAAAAGAATTTACAGTGGAGTCTCTAAAAATATGAGTGTGTTTGGTATATTATATTGAATGGTTTTGAGTGGTTGTGAACGAAGAAGAGGGAAATATTATTATTGATTGGTATATTTAAGTAATCACTGTTCAATCCTTATTAATTTTTTAATATTTTTGAAGGTGGTTGTTAGTCGAGGAGAGAGAAAAAAATAATGATAAGGGTATAAAAAATATTATATAATTGAAAAGGTGAGAGAAAATATAGTGATTTTTAATATAAGTATATGGATAAATATAACGAATTTATTGTAAATGCTCTAACATTGAGTCATTGATAGTTGGTTTCTTTGAACAAAAAAGTGATAAAAAAGAGTTAAGGGATGTCGACCGGATCAATTGGAGAGAAAGGAACTTAAAAAGGGTTGTCTCTTTTTGAATTGTGTGACCGTATCTCTTCAATAACAAATCAATTTATCAGAATTTTAATTGAGACTTAACTATCAAATGTTATTTCGTTTCAAGACTTCATTGGTCTATATAATACTAAATCCAATATGTATTTTTACAAAAACGGGAGCCCTTATTTTCGGGGGGGGCTCGGCCCTGACCACCCCCATGGCCCCATCCATCAGCTTTGGGTTGGGAGTTTGTCAATTTGGTTCGAATCCGTGCATCCTAAATTGGGTGGGCATTTGAATTTATATGTCTAATTTGTTTACTTATTTTCTTAGTTTTACAGTTAATATAGTGAAACTATAACTTAATTAATTAAATTCGGAAAAAGTTGTATATATATTATATATATATATAGAGAGAGAGAGAGAGGGACATTCAATTGAAAACTAAAATTATGTAAAAAACCACAAGAACCATTTTTAACCTTAGATTTTGTTGATCAAGGGCCCTAATTAAATAGTGGCGAAAGAGTAAATATGCCAAAGTTGATGTCTAATAATTAAAGACACAAGGGCATTTTTGGAACTCAATGCCGTTTACAAACGGTTATTGAGATCTAGTGGGTGCACAACTTTCTCAAAATTTAGATATATCAACATAAAGTTGATTTTGCTAAATACATTCGATCAACAGAGATGAAGGGAAAGTGGAACATAGTTATGTTGAAGCCAATTTCTGTCTAGTTTTAAATTGCCATCAAATTGAAAGAATATTCCACCATGTAATGCCCAGCCATCAAATTGAAAGAGTATTCGACCACGTAATGCCCTAAACTCCTACATTCTTATTCAAATTTGTTTGGGTGTACAAACTTTTTTGTAATTTTAGTGTGCAATGCCACTATAAATGATTGAGAATTTTTTTTAAAAAAAATTAAGGCTTGAAGCTAATTATGCAAAAGGTTAGAAAAAAATTAATTAACAAACTGGATTTTTTTAATTAGCTATGCGAGTTCAGATATATATATATATATATATATGTTGTTGTATTGATCGTAATGTGCATTTGTGGTGTTTGTAATTATCATATGTAGTATGTTGGTTAATATAATGATCGTGGTTTACTCATGGAGTAGGTATCATCAACCCACACATTTTGGTGGAGAATATGGATGCAAAACAAGAAGAACAATAAACCTTAAGCAAATTGATGATTTTAACTTTAAAATCCATCTTTATCATTGTTCATTACTGTAATTCCATGTAATAAAAGTTGATTTGGATGAAAAGCTTTAAAAATATCATCATGTACTTATATTATATGGTAAAATTAGAATTCACACTAATTTTTATGGGCTCACTTTTTGATACATAATGTTCTCTGATCTAAGACATTATTGAATGGAATTTCATATCATTAACTAATCTTGGTCCATCATTGGAATGTAGTTTCACAAAGCAGGAACCAAACACCCCAACTTAGACGATTGTGGTGCAAATACGTTGCGAAGCTGCTATCATTTGACATTAACTTGTACAACAAAGAAGTTTTGCGTGAAACATTCATCATATTCAAGGTACATTAAAAGGAGGAAAACTGATAAAGCTAGAAAATCTAGAAACAAAAGGGGAAAAAAAGAGGAGTAGCAGAAAGAGATACAACTGATTTTAAGCCCATGTTAAACTCTAGTCTTTGTTTTGTTCAGCACGCTATAGTTCGTTCAATGTAAACTTGATGTTATTTTCATTGAATGTTGAGAAACCGCCCTAACAATGCAATTAGAGTGTGTATTCTCCGTACATGATATAATGCTTGATCGTTTGCTTGTAGTATCTAACAAAATGAATGCAATCATTAACATATTACGGCGCTACTGCATTAGCCAGTACAAACGTTTTTTATAACAGTCAACAAAAAATTTTATATATAACTAGCGAGAAGCTAGGAGAATGCATATGATAAAGTAAAAGAAACAACATCAACACCTCCAACGTAAGACAAGTTATAGGAATGAAAATAAAATAAAACATCTATACCTCGATCCGAGACCAATTTATGCTTTTCTTGAAGTAACGAATTTTAAAACCAAGACTCCACCAATTGAGGTTGACTTTTGTCTTGAGTTGCTTTCTTTGAATCATAATTTTATGAGTCCCATAACCATTTGGGCTTCACATACCATTTCATTTAGAGCAGGCCTCCAAGATATTTGATTGCTTTAACTTTGAAAACTTGAATCCTTTGTAGTGTCTTGAGTTTGCTTTAACTTTGAAAACTTGAATCCATTAAGTGCAAACATTACTTATCGTTTGTCAAGTGCATCCATTATCGTGTTGTGTATTGATACATCAATATTTTGTTGTGCGTAACCGTTGGTACTTGTGTTGTGTGATCTTGCACTTGGTACTTGTGTTAATACATCACTTGTGCTTGTTTTGCATTTATGCTCTAATTCTTTCATGCATTAATGGATTTAATTATTTTGTGCATTAATGCTTTAATTCTTTCATGCATTAATGCATCTAATTACTTTGTGCATTAGTATCTATCTAGATCAATGCATTATTAACACATTAGGAGACATACATCACTTGGATCACCATAGTGCCTCCAGACATAGGGCAAACATTGTTTATAGTTTATTAATAAATATATTATCGTGTTGTGCATTGATGCATCTATTATTTATTTATTTATTTATTTGTTTTATTAACACAATTAATATCTGTGTTGCATAAATGTATCTACTTTTTTGTAATCGTTAGATGCATTTAATCCATGCATGCATTAATGCGTCAATATATTAACACTTATAAAACTATACACTTAATTGCTATTTTCATTACTCTGACCTATAAAAATTAACACTTGAAATTTGTGACCCGATCGATATAATGTCCATATATGCATTAATGTGAATACAAAGAAATTGGTTGAATTATCTTTAGTTTTTGGTTTAAGATAACCTATGCCAACGTATTAAATTTTGAATATTTGAGTACTGCATATTATATATAGCTAGTTTATATATATACGTGTGTGTGCGCGCGCGCATGGGCGTGCATCAACTGTATTTTATGTTCGTTTATTTACCTTCATATTGACTCTATAAACACTTAGAATCAACTAGTATTTAAATTAGAAGATCTAGTTCCAAATTATTTTGGGTCATTCTATAGGTTTGCAGTACTTAGGATAAAAGTTTAAGGATTGTTCATAGAGATAATAGGACAACATTTTAAAATACAATCATGATATAAAGTCATTTGTAGATACAATCACCTAATAAAGTCCAACTTGTAAACGAACACATACATCAAACACCTGATCTTCTGCAAATTTCATTAATAATAGTTCGAGTATAAATCTTGAACCAATGATTTGGTTTCGTTTAAAATTAACAGTCATTTTATAATTATAATAACCCAAACATATCCAAAAGTGTAAAATCCGCCATATGCACTATCTAATATAAAAGTTAAATATAACACAGATATTCACCGAAATAATTCAAATCCATTAACTCTATCGAGACTTCCTTACAATCATGATCAACATCTGAATCAAAATCATAATTGTCTTCAACAACAAGGTTAAATTTAATCAATATAGACTACATGTGCCATCTAATTCTCCGGACTTCAGCCACATTAATTTCCTAGGTTTCATAGTAAACGAGAGTATTTAATAATAATTATCTATAATTGTTTAAAATGGGAAGTTGAATGTAGAACCCTGATTAATCCATTTCCGAATTTAATTATCCATTTCTAGATTTAATTAGCAAGTGTTCTTTTATTATTCATAACATTCTTCGATGATGGTATGAATAATTTTTCAAAAACGGTTATTTGAACAGAGAAAGTACCCCACTAACAAACACCAATTGCCAAAAGTACAATATTACCCTTCTAAAATTCTAGAACAGTAAAAAAAAAGAAGAAAAAATGAATGATGGAAAATGGTTCTTGTGGTTCTTTACAATTTTTTAGTTTTCAATTGAATGCATCCCTATATATATATATATATATATATATATATATATATATATATATATATATATTGTTTATTGGTAAGGTTTGTATATTATCTATTTAATGAATCGTTCAACATAAAGAGTTATTAATTACCCATAGTATCGTTATTATAGGGTTAAATTTATTTTTAATCAAATTACACAAGTAATTAATAATGTTAAGACATTAATATATACTCCCAGTTATATTTCATGGTAACGATTCAAATAATAATGGTTTTAAATTTAAAATGGGTGGGAAAAAATGTTTGACTTTTAATGTTTTTAATTAATGGTTGAGATCAAATTGTATGAAAAAAGTTTGTTATAAGTGAATTTTAAACATAATTATTTCTGTTGACTTTTTTTTAAAGCTTCTTTATTTTTTAAGTGTTTATAATTTTTTATACGATATTGTTTTTTGATTACAAAAATCATATTATTAAAATGATTACTTTTTATCTTTAAAACGAGTATAATATCATTATATAAAGAGATTAAAAAATGTATTATGTTTTTAATTTATATGAATTCTGCTTGTGATTGCGTATTTAATGCAGCTTATTGTATTTTTTATTCGTTATTTGTATTTTTCAAACATTATTGTGTTTTCTGAAGTGATGAATTCTAAAAATTATAATGGTGAAATAAAATATTTGTGCTTTTATAATATGTAAACATAATAATAAAATAATAACTAATTAATTATAATACATTAAAAAGCTACTACAAACTAATAAAATATAAAACTTAAAATATAATAATATATCTCATTATGTCTAAAAAATATAATGGTGAAATAAAATAATTGCGCTTTTATAATATGTAAACATAATGATAAAATAATAACAAATTAATCTAATACATTAAAAAGCTATTACAAACTAATAAAATATAAAATTTAAAGTATGATAATATATCTCATTATGTCTTTTTACTTGTCATTATGTTTTTTAAATACTATTGAATACTATTAGTTTTGAAAAGCATATTAGTAAAATAAAATCATTATATCCTTTTAAGTATAAAACACAGTAATAAAATAAAAACAAATTTATATAATGAATTATAACAATGTAAAATGATGTAAAATGTAAAACATAATGATAAATGTATTTAACAAATGATTAAAATATTTGACACAATATTTTGATATATGTTACAATGATTTTATGTATGACACAATAATGATCAAAATATTCTCATATTTAAAATAATAAAAAGACATGTATCAAACATAGAATTTTTTATAATCATTTTAGATTAACTATTTTTTCTGAACGAAAAATGTACGATCATGCTTTGGATAATATGTGTTATCTTAATCGGGCACACATACCCGTTTTTCGGTCGGGACCGCACCCCCAATTCCCTCAGGAGGAAACTTATTATTGAGAAAACCCCCTGTCTCAACTCTGAGCATTTTACTCAGAGTGAGACTTGAATACATGACATCCCTTTATTTACACAAAATGGATACATCACTTTATACAGTTGGGCTAAGGATTATTGTATTTTAGATTAAGTATTAATTTTTACTATAACAATTCTCGTATTTAATTATTTTCTTGACCAAACAATAAATTTAATAAGAAAATTATTGTATGGTAAACTATGAGGTTAGTAAAAGACTATAAATAGAACACGAAATGAAAGACACAAAGGTCATCCTTGGTTATATAAATAGAAACTAGTAGCTTTCTTTAACGCGCGATGTGCGATATTTTGGTTCCCCTGAATACTTCGGTATCGATGTGGCCATGCTACTCAAAGTTGTACAACAACACAAATGATAGAGTATTAATGGACCGTAATTACATAAACTATTCATAACATAAGACCAAAACCAAGTTTGTTCTTGCACCTACACGCATGACACATGCCATCAAAAGATGTTTGTTCGATGCCATCTACTTGATGTTTACATTCCACGATGTGGTTTCGAAATGTCAAAAGGAATGGACAGCTTCAAAAGATGTGTTCATCTTCTCATCATAACTTTTGACAATCCAGTGTATTTTACTCCCTTAACACCAAGGGATTCAACTCCACGCAACTACTATGTATGAACGACAACTGTCAACGCAAATCATTGCAGTGCAAGAAGTTTATCCACACCCTGCGTCTACAAAACAGGAAACAAACATATATAGAATGGACCAACAAACAACTGATCTATGTACCATAGAGCATATCAATATGACATTAAAAAGCAACATAACGCAAAATATTATAGACGCCATACATTTACAAACACATGATTCTAAGGCAGGCAAACAAAATTGCATTTACAACAACATATATGGCAACGACAGATTAATACACACAACATCAACCTTGACAATGACAAGAACTCACAGAGCCCCATGAATGTGCATCTAAAATGATTTCCACTAAATTAAATCTTATCATTGAAGCAAAATCGATTCTTGAAACTAAAAATTAGTTGAATGTATACCACAAACCCCTAGATATAACCAAATAATTATCTGAAAGCATAAACTACTTAATATCCTGATGTACGTAGGGGTTTGATTTGAACTGTTTGTTCAATATGAGGGATAAATGTTTTACTGGAAATAACAAAGTCAACTATGAGAAAATAACAAAGTCAACTATGATTGAAACACAGGAACCATCCTTATGAAAACCATGTGCAGGCGCACCACCAAAATGTCCATTTATAGATTTCTCCAAGCTTTCTAGCATGCATATTTCTCATGATCACCATCAACGGTTGTAGAATTTATCATTTCTATCACAAACAGTTAAACCCATTTGTCAGCACTTCTAGGAGTTTGCCATGAACTAATGTATTTTTTACTAATTTCTTCAGTTAAACCTACAAAACAGACCCTTGAAATGCTTATTAGAACTTTTGTTGAATTTAATCTTCAAACCCATGCTTTGGGTATACAATTATTAGGTTAACTTTTATTATTACCAGAAAGATATAGTTAATATAGCAATGTAGTTTCAAATGAACCCAGACTCAAGTTTCTAAGATTGAAAATAGAATTTAGATACTGAAGGAAAATAAAGATCATATGCCTCAATTATTGACTTGAAGTAATAATGTACTAAAATTTGGTATTCTAATGGTATGTTTAGGACTTCAATTGGAAATTAATCATCCGACAATGGCATAAATAATATGTAATCAGTTTGAAAAGTAGGTTACAAACACAAAATCACTTTAAAAGAGTCCCCAAATGCTGTAGAAACTAAAAATAGGTATTGCATCACTATATAGAAAAAAAAACACAAACCTATCCTTGTCATCTTCCAGTAACTAACTCCAAGAGGCTCAACACAGTTTAATGTGAAACCAACGATGTGAATGAGCTAATATACATAACTGGTTCAATCAAAATGCAAACGGTATAGTAATCACAATGGATATTAAGATGAGTCTCACCTCAATCGGTTCCGATGTAGTTGAGACTTGAGAGTAGAACATGCAAACTACGATTCGCCTGAATTCTTGATATGTAGGTTGCCAGCAACAATACAGCATCATGAATTAGCTAGAATCGCCTATCCCTGCCTCACCATCATTGGTCATAAGTTAGGATTCGTAACTTGTAACAGCTGAAAAATCTCAAGTGATAAAGAATCAAAGAAGATGAAGCGGTTCTTCACCAGAGAGCTGTCCATAGAAGCCCCTGTCCTCTGATCTTCAAACACTCTGCACACAGTATTACAGTAACATTCCGAACAAAATGTTCGATTTTTAACATCTTTAAACAAATATGTATGGAAAAAATAGCTTACCACTGCGTTTGTAGCATCGAGATATATTCCGCGTGAAAAGCCACACCACCAATTACCCTCTTCCACCTCCGGATTCCCATGAACTGCCACCAGCACATTGTAGGGTACCACCACCTCTCCATAGAAGCCCTAATTTTATCATTTGTAACATGATTCCTTGTTGAAGAGAATGCACAGTTAATAGGTAAATAACACAAAAGAAGTACAATTCTCATCTTGAGCGAGTCCTGCATCACCATTTTGCACCACCATCCTTAACCCTAACAACATTAAAGTTCTCTGCACTCTCCGGTTTTAACTTGTAAACTGTAATCAAGTTTTTTTACACGACTTGATTTGCCTGAGTTTAAATTTTAAATTTAATATCACTAATTTAAGAAGCATTCAACAGTAAACTGAGAAAATATTACACAACCAAAAAGCCATGTAACATTCTAAGTTTCTAACACTATGTAATAATGGAGGTTGGAAATGACAATACCTTATATGTTCAAGCAAAAAGCCATAACCTGCTTCAGAAAACCAAATTTTCAACTTTAGTATCCTAAAATTAGAATTAAAGTGAGCTTTCTTTTTACCAAAAAGCTTCTACGAATGCACTGGACCATCAAATATAAAAAGATCTATATCATTCTTACAAGTTGCATCACATTCAAACATCCATTTAAAGTAACAAAAGTGCTAGATCAATAGCACATAATCTTTGTGCAAAGAATCGATAACAAAGCATCGAATATTATTCAAATTTTCATTTCATCAATTACAGAGCCAAAATCGAAAGCGAAACAAAAATCACAACAACCATCACCCACAATATAAAAACAAACACTCAAATGCCAGAAATAAATCAAACTAAAACCTTTAAATTGATAGAGTAGGGAGACATGCACAACCAAAATCCATGTTACCAGTAGAACCCTAATTCAAAGAAGGAAAAAAACATCGACAATAACCCCAAAATTAGAAAATGAAGAAACAACCACATACCTGCAGTGACGGAATCCCAAACGGCGATCATCTTGCACTCTTTAATCGACCTTCACAACTGACAACAACACAGGACTCTATTACAGGCTTCAATCTGCGCATCAGACAACAATGGTAGGACAAGTAAGAAATAAGCAGAACACATCTTAAAACTACTTGTTAACAGACCTTTCATCTTCTTCTCTCTCTAGATAATCGAAAACCTAAAATGTGGAAGGAGGAGGCGCTGAAAGAACCGATGGTGCCGACGACAGCATCCTTGTCACCGTCTTCCACTCTGTCTTCGTCTCTCTCTTTCTCTCCCCCGGCTTCTTCTCTCTTTCTTTGCGGAGAAGACGCGTGAAATGTGGCTAAGCTCATCATCAAGATTCATGTGGAGAAGACGCGTGTAATGTCTGAAATGTCCAAAATGACCATCTACTGTTCATTTCGTTCTGTTTTTAACATATAGGTAATTGTTGTACGATCTGAATGTCGTCTAGTCTTCGGTGAAGTTTTTTAATCGAGAAAATCAGAAATGTAGATGTCTTTTAGATTGTTTATATTTGTTATTTTGAAATAACTTTACCAATATAAGTGTAGCATATGTGAAATCTTTGTTACGTATTTTTCTTTGAATACTAGAGTATTCATAATCTATCATCCATTTCCATTCTTAAAAGTATATAAAAATTAATATTTTCTTTTTTATTTTTAATTAAATAATATTTGTACATATATTTATTATTATCTTTTCTCTCTCATACATTTATACTTTCAAAAATATTAAAATTTTTATAGGAATTGTATTGTGCAAAGTGTGAGAAGATACAATGAGTCAAAAAAAGACACAAAAGAAATTATATCTCACAATCTAAATTGAATTTCAAAAAAGTAATTCGGAGTTTTTGTTACCCTAGTCGTCGTCACTAAGAAAAAAAATAAACGAAAAATTTTAAAAAAAAAAATTAACGTTTTTTTATTGTGTCATTTACAAAAGACACAATGACTTCATTGTGTCATTATATTGACACAATGACGTCATTGTGTCAATATAAAAGACATAATGACGTCATTGTGTCATATAAAGACATAATGAAATTTTATTTATTTATTTTTATTTTTTCTTAAAGAGGACAATGAGATGAACAGAGACTCCGAAATGCTTTTTTAAAATTCGATTTAGATTGTGAGATATAAATTTTTTGTGACTTTTTTAGTCTCATTGTATCTTCTCACACTTTGTAGCAAAAATACACTTTGTAGAATAACCTCACCCGACATAGGGAACATGGTACAACCCCATAAAATTTTCATATTTTTCACTAACCACTCTCAATCATTCCTTATTATATAAACATCACTCACATAAAAATAAGAAACAGACTGTGAATTTATAGTAAAAAGAAATCTAAGTCTAGAACTCTAGAAGAGGGTTTCAGTATGTTATTGTGGATTTGTGATTTTCTTTTTCAAAAACAAAACAAATCAATGTTGCTTTCCCCTACGCTACTAAGAGGAGCTTAAAGATACGAGTATATAAAGGTAAATATAAAATAAGATTGAGATCATTTGTTAACTCTTTGTTATTACAATAATTTCGTTAACCTATCAAGATCAATCCAAAGTATTATTACTTTTTTGGCATTACATTATTACATAAATAGAACATTATGTTTTTTTTATGTATATTTGTAAATTTATAAGTGTAAAAAAAGTTACATTGATGTAAGTACACTCACATCTTCATATATTCACAAGTGTAAATGTAACTTACAACTTTTTTTTAAATTTTTTTATACTTATAAACAAAAATAATGATAAAATTAATCTTGACGGGTTAACACAAGTAATCACCATAACAGTGGGTTAACACTTGCAACTTATCTTTTACAAAGTAATATAACATTTTAAAAGAAGTCATACATTCTTATAAACCTTGATAATAAAAGAATTTTAAGTTTGGAAAAGTGAGTTTGACAAACAACCCTTTTAAAAAGGTTTTTTAAAAGTCACACCTAAATAAAAGAATGGTTTGATCTATCGAAGGAATGCTAGAAATTTTCGAAAATAAACATGCCCTTTTCACTTGTAATAAAAGATACCTTGCATTTTAAGTTGAGCCTCTTGTCATTTTTGGTTTTGTCAAATTGTACACATTTTAAAAAGGTTTTCCTTAAATGTTTAAACATGATAAATTACTACGAATTATATTTTTGACTTATTGATACGACTTCAATTTTGTGTTAGATAAATGCTTGAGGACCATGGTCGGTAATAATTTGACTATCTTCTGACATGTTCTTAGACATCTTTCTCACACATGTCTATTAAAATAATTCTCCACTCAATGTCTCAACTCTTACAAATTATGAAATTAACAAAAATCATACTGAAAAACAATAAATATATTTCTGAGTAATCAAATCACAACTTCAAGAGAACTGTGATATCAAAATAATTTAAAATTGTGAATAATTTTAATAAGGTAATCACTTCCATGATGAAGGGAGAAGTGAGTTGTGACCCCTATTAAAAGGTCGTAAGGAAAAAGCTTATCTAATCTCTATTTTATTAGAGAGATAACATATATTTGATATCTATCACATTAGAAAGAAAACTTGTATGCGGTGATATCTAACGATTTAAAAAAAAGTTTGTACATGATTATATATATCTTTTGGAGAATTTAGGGGTTGTTTGGTAATTTCTGAATAATTAAGTGTTAACCAATAACAAGTCTGAACCATTAAATGCTGAACCATAAAGAGCTCTGAATCATTAAGAGCTAGTATAACGTTTACTATTCAAAGGTAAATGCCTGACCAATTTAGATAAGAAGTATTAACCATTCAGCATTAGACCCCTTAACTATTTAACATTAATATAATAGTTAACCATTCAGAGGCAAATGTCTGAACCATTCAGATATTTGCTGGTTCAGACATTTGCTCACGAAACAAATTATCTGAACCATTAAATGCTGAACCATTCAAACATTTAAATTATTAAAAGGCTAATTCAGATTCTACTAAATCACCCATACTGATGATCAATTCTTGATAAAAAGACCAAGAATTAAACGTTAACATTCATTTGAATCACTATATATCCTTTATTTGTGTGATGATAGATATTTATTCTTTTAACTTATCCTATGTTTGATCTTCTAGAAAACATTTTACTACAACGAATACAAAGACGAAATGAAACCAGAAATATCATTTAATATAATAATAATATAAATGGTTTGTTCTATACTTATGAACTTGGATACGTATAGAAAATTGTAACATGATAAATTACCTCAAGTTAAAAAATAGTGTATTAATTACGTTTGTTTTGTAATTAGTTGACTATCTAAAAATGAATCCGAAGTATCATATCGAAAAATACTTTACATGTTCGTTAATATATATTTTACAAGTATCATATCGAAAAATAGTTTACATGTTTGTTAATATATATTTTACAAGGTTAGAAACTTTATATAATATGCTGGTTAAATAAATGTTTTTGAAACAATTTATTTTAAACGATTCATCATATATATATTTCTCAATAATATTTTATATAAAAAATAAAGAATAAAATTTTACATATTGAAATTTGAACAAAAGAACTCCCTTTAGATAAGGAAACAATAATTTGATTGCAATGTAAAATAAGAAAATTATAATTTGATTATAGAGTAAAATAAGAAGGGTGAGCTTATTCTACAAAGTGTATTTTTGATACAAATTGTGAGAAAACATAATTAGGTTAAAAAAGTTACAAAAAAAAAATTATATCTCATAATATAAATCAAATTTCAAAAAAGAAATTCGGAGTCTCTGTTCCTCTCGTCGTCCTCTTTCAGAAAAAAAAGTTAAAAAAAATTTCACTGTTTCTTTTTATGACACAATGACGTCATTGTGTCTTTTTATGACACAATGACGTCATTGTGTCAGTGTCTTTTATGACACAATGACGTCATTGTGTCTTTTTATGACACAATGACGTCATTGTGTCTTTTTATGACACAATGACGTCATTGTGTCTTTTTATGACACAATGACGTCATTGTGTGTTTTATAATGACACAATGACGTTATTGTGTCTTTCATAATGACACAATGACGTAATTGTGTCTTTCATAAATGACACAATAAAAAAATGTTAATTTTATTTTTTTGTTTTTTGTGTATTTTTTCTTAATGAGTATGACTAGGGGAACAAAAGCTCGAAATTACTCTTGTGTTATGTTCCTGCCAAACACAAGCGACATGTTTTTTATATCAGATTTCTTTCATTATTTCTTGATTTGAATTGTACATATACTTTATTTTGTTATTATTTTTGGTTTACTTATATTACTTTTATTCTTATTGTAGATATACATTGGGTTTCTTGATTTGAAAAACATATTCAAGGATTTTTCTACACCTTTGGTTTTTCAAGTTTTTTCTGATTATTTGATTGTTTATTTATTGTGATTTTAACCCATACTCATCATCCGCATATTGTGCTATATTTTTTATGAAAAATTGAAGTTGGTATTGTTTTCAGAAAATAATAACGTATTTTGTTATATATACATGATGATTTTAAATGAAAGTTATGGTAAAAAGAACATGATTTTTTAAAAGTTTGCATAATTTTAGGTTTAGTTTATACAAATTAATCTTTGGGTGATGTTATTCTACAAAGTGTAATTTTGCTACAAAGTGTGAAAAGACACAATGAGTCTAAAAAAGTCACAAAAAATTAATATCTCACAATCAAAATCGAATTTTAAAAAATTAATTCGGAGTCTCTGTTCCTCTCGTTGTCCTTTTCAGAAAAAAAATAAAAATAATATTTTTTTCATTGTGTCTTTATATGACACAATGACGTCATTATCTTTCATAATGACACAATGAAGTAATTGTGTCTTTCATAAAAGACACAATAAAAAAATATTAATTTTTTTATTTTTTTTAATTTTTCGTTTATTTTTTTCTTAGCGAGGACGACTAGTGGAACAAAAGCTCCAATTACTTTTTTGAAATTCGATTTAGATTGTAAGATATAATTTTTTTGTATCTTTTTTTACTCATTGTGTCTTCTCACACTTTGTAACAAAAATACACTTTGTATTTGAACGTTTTTCTTAATCTTTTATACAATCACACTACAATTTAAGTTAGAGCGTTTCTTTACGTGTGCAACTGATTTTACAATAACAATTTATCAATCTTGTGTTTTAACGATTTATGACTTCTTTTAACTTTATATATTCATAATGTAGATAGGCATACATAAGATTAAAAATTAGTTATTTCAATCAACCCGTATAATGCTTTTAAAAATAACACAAAAAATCATCCTTAGTTTTTATCTTTTTACTTTTACAAATTATTCATTTTATTTTTGTTTAAATCAATATATTCATGTTCTATCATTTCGTATGTTATTAATTCTTTTTATTTACCCTCAATATTGAAATTTTTATATAACTAATTAAATAAAAAATGTTTATAAATTTTTAACATTGTTTACTCACATAAGTCAATTATGATACATGGAAAGAAGGCTTTTTAAATTGCTTAAAATTTGTATTATTTTTGTATTTATATATTAAATCAGAAATCAATGTAAAATGAAAACATTAATTTAATAAATCCCAAATTCGTCTTCAATTGTTTTCATAACTTTAAAACCAGATCTTATATAGAAGTTTTTTAAACAAATATAATGATAGAGCATAGTCTTAGTTTCTAAAAATGAGGCATTATTTTAGGAATTATTTTTCCACAACTATTATTTTTTTCCATGTTTTCTGTCACATGTGACTTACTTCCTAACATGTTTATTTAACCTTCACATTCTTATATATTATATAGTTATTAATTAATTACTATGTTTTATATTTAACATTTTTAAACAGTATAATACAGGTTATTAGGCTAGTTTAATATATAAGATGACACCAGGTTATATTTACATGTCTACGAAGATTACGAAGGCAAATTGAACATGTCATTTGTGTAATGAATCACAATTAACTCAAATTTAAGCTTACCTAATCATAAGAACATGTCATTTATTTGTAATCACAAAATTTGTTTTTGAGTAACCTTTTCTTTATTTAAAAAAATAAAGTTCAATATAAAATTATGCATATTAAGGCTTTAACAACCTCGTCAGTAATATAATTATTACTGAAGTTGCAGAGTAGACGCAAATGAAAAGTAAATGTTTCACATATCACACAGGAATGCATGTTGGGTTTTTTTTTTCAAGAAAATAAGCAAATGTGATTTCGCATCATCTTTTGTTATTAGTTCCGATGATAAGATATATAACATTATGGGAAAATTACAAAAATGGCCATTTGACCATATCAAGTTACCAAAATAACCTCTGATCAAAAAATTTAAAAAAATAGCCTGTTGACTTTGACCCTCGCCCACCGGCGAGGAAAATTCATGATCCCTCGCCCACGAGGCAAGACTTCTCCTCGCCCACGTGGCATTATCTCGCCCACGTGTAAATTAATTTTTTTTTAAAAAAAGAAAAAAAAAATACGTTGGCGAGGGACACAAATTTCTAGGCGAGGGATGTGACATCAACCTCGCCGAGTCAGCGAGGGATATATCAAATCAGCGAGGGATGTGACGGGTCCCTCGCCCACATCATCACTTCATCCGGCGAGGGGTACGAATATCGAGGCGAGGGGTACGAATATCGAGGCGAGGCTAGCGTGTATCGAGGCGAGGGCACACTAAACCAGGCGAGGGATGTGACAACACCCTCGCCGGCGAGGGATGGGATGGCAGCAGTATAAAGCAGCGAGGGATTTGACCGGTCTCTCGCCCACGTCAGCGAGGGCCCGTTTTTCAAGGCGAGGAGATGAGTTCGGACGAGGAGTATATATAGGTTGTGTGAGCCGAGTGGGGACCAAATGAGTCCCAATCTTTCTTAAATTTTTATAAAAATTCTCTAAAGAAATTCTTCGGTTTCGATATATTTATTTAAAAATCACGTGATGGAAGATGAGGTTAGTATTAGTTTGTTAGTTTTTATTCGTACTTATATATATTTGTTTTATGATATTGAAGTTGTTTATTTTTTTATTTTATGCAGGGTTTTTATGCATCTAATAGTATTACTATTAGATGTAATGTAAAAGTTGCAAAACAAATTTACAATAAATTAAAAGATAACCCTGATCAACTTGTTTTGTTTAACAGTACCTGTTTTGCAAAATGGTTATTATGTGAAAACATTACTAATGATGCATCACTTATACATTTAATATTACAAACACAAGTTCATACCGAAAATCCGGAGAACGGTATTAAGTTTTCAATTAATGGGCAAAACCTTCAGTTTGGTCGTAAAGAATTTTGTATTATTATCGGTGTTGATGAAAGTGTCTGTCTATTTCAGCGCTTTATTGGTAAATCTTCGTTTTGGAAAAAGACAGGTCAAGCAGAAAATCCCTTTGAGATTGAAGTAAATGAAGATTATGTTACACCACCACAAGCGTTGAGGGGTAATGAAGGTGTTTATGTTTGTATGTTAATGGAACATTTAGTTACTGGAAAACCGATAGATTGCGGTGAAAATTTTAGAGAAACCTGTAAGTTGCATAGGCGCTTCATGGCTGATCAGTTGTATTTCTGGCGTAGCTTACCCCGTCCACGTTAAAATATTAAGTACTTAGTTTTTATAACTTTCTTATTTTGTGTGCTTGTTATTGTAATTTAAAGTTAATCTTAGCTATTGAATGAATATTTAAAATTTATGTTAGTGATGTTTATAGTAGCGTGTTATTTATTCTTAATGATAATAATTTTCGAGAAATGAAAATGTATAACGAATATGTTACAATTTTTTTAATAATTTAAAAATATAAATAAGAAATCAATAAATTTTTTCTGTACACAGATAATATTTTCTTTCTGTCAACACATAGCATGTCTTCAGTATTTCCTATCAACACATAGCATGTCTTCAGTATTTCCTGTTAACACATAGCGTGTATTCAGTATATCGTGTCAACACATAGCATGTCTTCAGTATTTCTGTCAACACCTATTCAGTATATCCTGTCAACACATAGCATGTCTTCAGTATTTCCTGTCAACACATAGCCTGTCTTCATTTCAAGCTCTTAGAATCAATTTTATACCGCTATCAATAATGAGCAGGCTACCCGTAATCAGACCTCGCAGACTGCATTGGCACAAGTAAGATGTAAATTGTAGTACACATCTTACCCACTTTAATATACAAGCTCTTACTGTCAGTTTAATACTTCTTATCACGTGATCAGTATATCTAGATAAGAATATATAAACAAGACAGTAGAACTATTTTGATCAGCATTATGTAGATAAGTTAATATTGATGCTGCAATGTGTGTAGAAAGGTTTTGGAGGAGGACGTATATGAAAGACAAATACCATTTTTTTGTTGGAGATTTACTTCTTCCTAAGGTTTAGTGTAGAATAATTAATTGGTTGGAGAGAATGTGGACAAGAAGAGAAGGAAGATGGCTAGAGAGAATGGAATAATAATTCATATGAGGTGGCTGGAGAGTTGGCTTGTTGATGTTGCTATTTATAGGCAAAGATAGAGAAAATATGATGCAATAATACTTCAAATAATATTAGTAACATAAAACGTTAATACAAATACACGTTAATAAAAATCAAAATCATTTCACCATTAAGGTTCGTTCAAATCAAAATCCCATATTTGTGATGGTTGGCTGGTTGCGTCAAAAACGTATTCACGAAAATCTTCAGGGTTGACATATGCTGTTGGTTGATACGGATTACTGGTTTCATTTGCCCTTGATTTTCTTGAAACTTGAGACGGCAGTGGGGCTCTGCATTGGTCACGATTATGACCTTGTGTGCTACATCTACTGCATACAACTTCTTTTATTACCTCCCCACGTGACGGTATGCGCTTATTTTCTCGTGGTCTGCCAGCTTGTCTTTTATTCATCAGCGGTGGCTGCACAGACACAAAATTAGCAGGTATCTCCCACTCAGATTGTGCTGGTAAAGGATTTATTGACTCCTTATATGTAGCCTTTTATATATCTTTACTAAACCAGTTTAAAGCCCAGTGACTACAATCTGTTATATTTAAAAACCTTGAAACAGCAATTGCATGACCACAAGGTAAACCAGAAAGTTCCCATTGTCTACAACTGCATGTTCTGCTCCACAAATCAACCAAACCTTTTTTACCACCGTCTGCAACCTCAAATGTGTGATCATCGATTCCGGTCACCGTCCATGTTGCACTTTTTGCAATTCTTCTTGTTATTTTATTTTCTGCCCATTTTGTAAGACTATGCGGCAAATCAGCTACAAAAATTAATATGTTAAAATTTTAACAATATATATATATATATATATATATATATATATATAATATTGTATACTAGTTTTATGTAAAAATATTACCTGCAATCTGTCTACGATTAAAATACCATTTTTGTAGATATTCTCGAAAAAATTCAATGCGCCCAATAATTGGTAGTTTTCTAGCATGTCGTGACAGCGCATTGATAGACTCAGCGCTATTAGACGTCATAATATTATAACGACTCCCTGAACTGTGTGCTCTTGCCCATTTCTCAAACCCGACATTTACTAAAGTATTTTGAACGCGTGGAAGTACGGCGGTGAGTCTATAAAACCGCTCTTCAAAATCAGAAACTCTATAAGCTTTACACGTCTGCCACCATAATGACTCGTAATTTTTTCCTTTCATTGACTTTAATCGCAGATTTACCATCAAATGACGACAACATAACCCGTGATATGCATTTGGAAAAACAGCTCTGATTGCCATATCAATTGAGGCAGCTCTATCAGATATAATTGCCAAATTAGGATTATCACCAATACAATCTTTAAGTTTTGATAAAAACCATTTCCATGACTCTCCGCTTTCTGTTTTACCAACACCGTATGCAACTGGTAATATCTGTTTGTTTCCATCCATACCTACCGCCAAAAACATGGTACCTAAAAACTTTCCTTTTAAATGTGCCCCATCAATCACAATTAACGGCCGTAAAAATTGCACAAAACTTCGAATCTAAAAAATAAATAATGTTAGAATTATTAATATATTATTAAAAAACAAAGTCAAATATTTTCTTACCGCTGCACCGATCGCGACAAATAACATTTCAAAACGTCCCATTTCATCTACAGCAATGTCAGTGACCGTACCCGGGTTTGCTTTCTTCAAATTATAGCAATAAATAGGAAGATGTGAAAACGATTCTTCTGGAGATCCTTTTAAAAGTTCGAGCGCGTAAGCCTTCCCACGCCAAGCTTGAGCATACGATATGCTAACTTTAAATCTCTCCTTAATATCATTCATAATTTCTTTACCTCGGTAAATTCGACCACTATCCTTTAATTGGTCTTTAATGATATGACCCAGTACTTTTTTATTTGCTTGACGAATATTGGGATAGGTTTGTGTTCTTGAACAAGTATGTACTGATTTAAAATATCTAACTTGAAATATACTTGTATTTTTAAAACAATGGGCACGGATACACCATTCGTAACCATCGTTACGACATGACGCCTCAATTCTACTTTTGGATGATTTAACCACTTTATACTCAAAACATTCGCTAAGGCACATTGTACCCAATTTCAGTTGTAATTCTTCTTTGTTGTTGAAACAATCACCTTCAGAAATAGTTGACAACCCAGAACTGGTATTTTTGAGTGGATTATTTGTAGGATCCTCTAATGACTCCGGTTGTGAAAAAAATATGTCTTCATGAACTTTATACTCGAAATGATAGGAAGACGGATCATTTTTTTCATAAAAATACTTATTTTTTTGGTTTTCATAATCACATTCTTGCTTAACATCACTGTAACTCTTGTTATCCACAGGATTATCATTTAAATCATAACTAAACTTTTCAGTGTCGTTTGTAAAATTAATTTTTTCCTCGTGGACAGCAGAGCTACTACCAACATCACCAGATTCTTCACTCACGAATAACGTAAAAATTTCGTTTTGACCATTAAAAACAACATTCATAAAGTATACTAAATCTTGATCATCAGAAATATCAATAAAATGAGTATAGGTAGACATTTTATATGATAATCGTAAATTACTTTGAATTCTCAGTTTTGAGGAAATAGTATCTTTTAACTCAACAAACGTTATATTACTAAATAAACTAAGAACATGTCTAACACATTTACCTTTTAATGGTAGATATTCTTCAACACCATTTACAAAAATACCATTTACCACCACTGCATAGTATGATATTAACCGACATTTTAAGAAGAATGTAAGACAATTTTAAGAAGATGGATGTGAAGAATGTAAGATTATTTTAAGAAAATGGATGAGAAGAATGTAAGATTTGTTAAGAAAAAAGGATGAGAATAATGTAAGATTTGTTAAGTGTAAAGAAGGTATTATATAGGAGAAAAAAAATTTAATTAAAAAACAGTTAAAAAATAAAAAATCTCGGAATTTAATTAATAATTTTAAGAATTTTAAAAAATTAAAAAAAATGGGCGAGGAGGGTTATTTTAGTAATTATGGGCGAGGGATACACATAATCCCTCGCTGACTCAGCGAGGACCAGGCGAGGGATGCCACGTGGGCGAGGGATTATGTGTATCCCTCGCTGGGCACAATAAACGAGGCGAGGGATTATGTGATTCCCTCGCTGACTCAGCGAGGAGTGCCACGTGACGGCTGCCGATTGGTTTTTTTTTTTAATTTTTGGATTTGACTGGTTATTTTGGTAAATGGTTATGGTCAAATGATTAGTTTGCTAATTTTCCCTAACATTATTCTAATATTGTTATTGTGTGAAAATTAAGTTGTCAGACAAGGATAGCAAAAGAGGTATAGACACATAGCTGGTGACAAATCCAAATAATTGTCGGTTGTAAAGATGCCTAAAAGAAAATCACATTAAAGCGATCAAAACCTTTTGATTATTTTTTGATCTAACTTCCATTCTAGTACTACAATTGATCACTAAGCGTACATCTTATAATGTTTGAATGTTCGATCCCATTAATAGAATGGTAATGTTTTTCTCATTATATGTCTACTGATTAAGTAAAAAATTAGACAAAACTACAACTTATTATTTCTAAATAAATATATAAAAAATACAACTATGCTAAAGTTGAGTAGGGACTTTATCCTCTTGTTTAGGCGTAGGTTTATAAACACAAACTTCATAGATCAATGGAATCAATGGGTAACGTCTTATATAAATGCTAAAAATTAAAAAAAAAAAATTCTTCAGAATTTTAATGATGCTGTGCAAAATAGTTATCGGAGATATTGGTTAGTCCATAGGTGTAGCATGGTCCAATGGTCTATTCCTAATTTAAACGTCATTTAAGTGACCGAAAACTTTTTTATATAAAAATTTATTTAAATTTAATTTGTTACAAATTAAATCATATTTATTTCTTAGAGTGAATTACATATATGAGTGAGGTTCATTTTAGAATATTAAATTATTGTAAAAACGACAACAAATATAAATATTTAAAATTTTATTAATGTTTTGTTTTTAAAAACTACATTGGTACATACGTATGTATGGTATGTACATAAATAAGGGTCAAGTTATTCTAAAAAAGAGGAAAACATATATAAAAAGAGAGATTGATTATTATTAGATCCAAAGATTTAAAAAATTAATTAATTATAATGGTAAATAATTAAAAATTTAAATAATGGACCAATGTATTTTAGTCTTAGCCATATTTTTAAGTTACAATATTTTTTTAAAATACTTATAACTTTTATATATAACATTAATTTTTTTTTAAAAAAATAATAACAAACAAGTTTTATCTAATTTAATTTTATGAAACTTGTATAATGTTTTATATAAAAAGCAAAGTAGTTTTTCACATTATTTCAACCCATGTGTAATATCCGCCAGATTATAGTATAAACGCCGCAAAAGTAGATATGCAACAAAAAATCTCGAGGAGATTTAGTTGTGACACATGACAACATGAGTTACTTATTTATTAAAGACAACAGTTTTTTGTTAACTTAATTAACATGTACTCCATCAGGCGTTGAAAAATAAGAAATTCATTATTTCTATAAACAAGTAAAATATACACCAACTATACAACTATCACATCTAAAGTCCCATGACATTCTCTTTCGACTCTCTGCTTTATCTTAAGTCCATGCGACCCCCATTTTGTTTAACCTGTTATTGTCGATCCCCTTTGTCTCCCACCACTACAAGAAATGTTTCTATTAGCGGCGACAAGGACCAACCAGCGACACTATTAGCGGCGACTTAATAGCGGCGATATGTCGCTGCTAATGATAGTCGATCCGTTTCAAGGCGAATTCATGTAGATCTGGTCGTTGATCAGTGGCAAATCTAACTTCGTACGTTTCATCGTACAAAGTCAATAGCGGGGACACCATTAGCGGCGACATGTCGCCGCTATTGCTCGAAACATCAAACCTGCGATTTGTTCCCTCCCTGCTCATTATTCCCTCCATTCTTGCCCCACAGCTCTCTGCGCGACCTCCGGCGATCTCACCCTCGACCACCTCTCCGACCGTCCGACGTCCACACCTCCAATCTCCGATCTATTCCCTCGCTACACGCCCTCGACCTCCTTTGTTGTTGCCCCCGTCGACCTGCTGCGCTCGACCTCCACCCTCAACCTCCGACTTCCTTCAACCTCCTACTGCTACCCTCGACCTCCTCTGCTGTACTTTCAGGTTTGATTTTAATTTTTGTGTTTGTTTCTTAGTTTTATTTTATTTTTTTGATTTGGTTTTTAGTTTTTTATGTAGAAGTTGTTGTTCAAATACCATCATCTTGCAAGCTATTGATTGTTTGTTTAAATTTGTGTAGAGCTAGCTTTCGATTTCACAACTGAGGTAATTTAAATTTATGTTCTTTTCTGTTATGCTATGGATCTGGCTCAATGTTTATTGCTATTGTTCTTGTAGCCATCATATCATAGAAATTTAGAAGTTTCTTTGACACCAAGCTGATGTAAACATGAACCGATCAATTTTATGCTTGGGTTGGTGCTTAGTTGAGAAATGAATATGTATAATTTTAACTAAAAGTTATTAAAGTAGTTAAATACGATGATTTATGAGATAGCCTACGATTTTTGCTTGAATTTATACTTAGTTGAGAAATATATTTATGTATTTTGTAAGTTTGAAGTAAAGTAGTTAGTTTGTGATCTAGGTTTTAATTCGAGATTAAACGGGTTAAAATGACATGGATAATGTTAATAGACTTAAAGTTGAATGTGTTAAATCAATTAAAGTTCATTTGTAACATTTTGACTCTTTTTAACTCATTTATGATATTTTTACGTACATCAAGTGTGATTGGGTGATTTTAACCCATTTGAACCTAAATACACTTAAATGATCAAGGTTTTAGTTTAAATGATTTAAAATGGTCAAGTACACTTGACATACGTAAAAACATTTTTGTTTGAGATAAACGGGTTTTAGTTTAAATGGGTCCAAATATGCTTTTAAGTATATCAAGTATGTTTTAGTATTTTGACTCGTTTGAACTAAAATGCCCTTAAATGAACTAGGTTTTAGTTTAAATGGGTCCCAATATGCCGACACACTTAATATACTTAAAGTTGGATATTTTACTTATAATATATACTTACCAAAATGCAATAACTTATATAATGTATACTTTCTTTGTAGGTACAAATTGCAAGTTTGTTTCAAGATCCAACTTTTTTTTTATCAACTTAACATTCAAAAAGGATTCAAATCAAGCTTACGAATTTAACTCGGACAAGGGGGATGAAAAGTGGATCGGATCATGACTAGTTTGAATTTTTTTTGTAGTTGTGTTTAGTTAAACACAATATATTAAGCTAGCTACTTAATGTTTATATATAAACATTGTATGTCGTTTATGAACTTTAAACTTTTTATGCTGCATTTGTGTTTCTGGAAAATCCAGATTCATTTTTATATGTGTATGGGTTTGGTGAAACTGGAAATAAATAATATAAAAAAACCAATAGCGGCGAGCGGCCACTACTAAGCTTAGCGGCGCCATCATTGCGCGACATTTTTCAATCATTAGCGACAAAATTTTTAGCGGCGACTTAATAGCGGCGACAGGTCACCGCTAATACTATTGGCGATGACAAAGTGGCTATTTGTGGCGACAATTGTCCCCACTAATAAACGAAATCTTTGTAGTGCACCTCGTGTGGGCAATTCCTCTCCCTCCACATAAACACATACATAGTAACATATATAAACAAGGGAGTTATCACTCCTTAAAGATGTTATAGATAGATTATAAATAGTAAGACATGCAAATACGGGTTTTGTCACTAAGTCCAGGTGTTCACTGATATGTAACCAAAACTAGTAATAATTAATAGTCTTATTTTCTAAACCGAAAGTACAAAATCAGTTAAGTGGTTTTTTATCAATTCCATTAGTTTCACTTGATAAGTAGTTTATAGTTTCATTATTCAGTTTATAAGTAGTCACTTTCTAGTTATTATTCGCTTTCAAAATTATAATCTTTAAAAAATGTGAATGAGATAGTCGAGAAGATTCATCAATTTCTAAGAAGATTGATAATCCATTTCTTCCAATCAAACTTTTTTTTTTACAATGGTTTCCTTTTTTAAAAAGAGCAATAGCCGGAAGAAGCTACATTGCAAACAACCATTAAGTACAAGCCAATTACAAATTAAACTTGCATCATTTTTCATGTCTACATCTATCAAGTTGGATATATTTTTGAGTCATATAAATCTCAACACCATAATCTTCTTGAGGATACTTGTTCAGTTGACTATCATAGCAAAATAACAAGAAGTAAATACGTGTTCAGTTGACTCCTCCACTTGAGACCATACGGGCATGTTTTGACTCCACAAAAATATTCCTTCGAGATAAAGCATCCCGAGTAGGAATACGACCCATCTGAGCCCTCCATGCGAAAATGTTGTCTTTATATGAACTGACTTGCACCATTCATTTATGGGGAGGTTATAGTTATAATATGATCCGAGCATTATACAACTTTTAATGATTTGACCGAGAACACCCTGCTTGAACACCCCACCATTTCCACTTATCTTCCTCACCCGGTATCAAGACCATATGAAGAAGATCAGTTAATTACTTCATTTAATTTGCTGCACTTCTAGAATTGTCTACAAGGATCGACTCCAATCCCACTTCCATAATAAACGGTTTTCAAGATTTACCACATGATTATCAATCACACTTCTCTTTTTTTTTTTTTTTTTCAACTGGGAATTTTTCACCATCCAAACATCAATCTAAAACATGATGTTGGAGCTATTCCCACCACCCATTTCATCAACTTCTTCGATCACGATAATCTTTTAAATAAACATCATTTTAATTTTAATAATGCTACTCCACACATCGCTTATGGATTTTTTATTTGGAACAGGCAAGTTGGAGAAGGAATTACCATGAATTTTCGAATTTATCGGTATTTGGTTAATTGTTGTGTTTTATTCTTATTTTAAGCATTTAAACGTTAGACTTTGAAAATTTTACATGTCATAATTCTATCTAATTTTTTTAAAGATTTTCATAAGTATATGTACGCGAATATAAAATAATAATATTAATAATAATTTAATAATAATAATAACAATAATAATATTAATAATAATAATAATAGTAATAAGATTATTATCGTTGTTGTTATTATTATTGTTATTGTTATTGTTATTGTTATTGTTATGTTATTGTTATTGTTATTGTTATTTTTATGTTATTATTATGTTATTATTAATATTATTATTTTATTATTATTATATATAATAATAATAATAATATAATAATATTATTATTTTATTATTATTATTATTATTATTATTATTATATTATTATTATTATTATTATTATTATATTATTATTATTATTATTGGTTGTTAACTTGTCGCTGTCTAGTATACTTTTACACAAAAAAGAAAAAAACGACACATGCCCAAATCCATATCATACGGCCCTTTTTTTGTCGTGACAAATGGAAATTATAATAGTTATAGAAGAGAACGACTTTATTTATGTAATAGTGTATTTAAATTTGCGGAGATTATTCATAAGTATTCAGTCATGATTCATGATTAGATTGGTAAAAAGAACACACATCGGGGTAAATACTAAAATATACTAGATGATGGTAGAAAATAGATTGGTAAAGATGACTACATTAAATCGTAGTAAAAACACTGAGTTATTCGAATTAAAAAATCTAAAGCAACATATTATTTAAAGGTCTACTAATATAAATTAAAACTATTATTGCCGAGTCAAAGTTAACTAAAAGTCGCACGCTTTCGGGGTACATGATGATAAACAAAAAAAGGTAGGATTATAGTAAAAATGATATTTAATATAAAGAACCTAATAAAAATTATGGGCTTCACACGTGTCTTTCTATTGTTCAAAAAAATGATATTTATCATTGTGTCAAATATGTCAACCCATTGTGTTTCATTACGTCAATATCAATTTATTATATCATATTTTTACATATTTTTTATATTATTTATCATGTGTTTTACGTTTAAATCATTTTCTCCTATTTTTGTCATTATTTCTATAGATTATATAAACTTATTATTTATTGTATTTTATAATTAGAAGTACACAATTATATATTGTTATCAGTGTATTTTTCAAAACTCATAGTGTTAAAAATAACACAATAACGATCAAAAAACACAATGAGACATTATGTTATTTTTGTCATTAATTTTTATATTTATATAAATCTATCATTATGTTTCATAATTATCAGTACACAATGATTTTATTTCACCAATGAATTATTCTAACTCATAGTGTTTAAGATAACATAATGATTGAAAAAAACACAGTGAGACATTATGTTATTTTATTATTATGTTTAATGTATTAGATTAACTAGTTATTAATTCATTATATGTTTTACATATTAGAGATACACAATGTTATTATATTATTAATTTTTTTAAATTCATTATTTTAGAAAAACAAAATAGTATTCATGTAAACACAATAACTAACAAAAAGACGCAATAAAGTGCACTAAAGATATATATACAATAACGATATATTAGCTTAAAAACATAAGAAAATTATTATCTTTTTATATAAAATATTATATTTGTTTTAAAGATAAAAAAACGTTTGTTTTATTGTGTAATCTTATAAGAAAAATAATGTCGTATATAAAAATTATGAATATTTAAAAAATGGGGGAAACTTGGAAAAAGTAAAAAAAAAAAAAAGAAATAACTATTACTAGAAAACTTTTCGAACAAATTTTTTTCCTACAATATAATCTCAACATTTGATTAAATAAGCTGATGGTTAAAATTACCTTTTACACTTCTCTGATGTTAAAAAGTTTTTTATTTAAACTTTTTCCAAACAAAAAAAAGTAATGAAATCTCATACGTAGCCACCTATTAATGATGCTAAAATGAGATAAGTTTTCCTTTAAAGCAGTTTCATCTTTACATAATCAATTTAAAATTTAAAAATATGCTAAAAAAATTATACCCTAAAACCCATTCTAATAATTAATAATTATATACGATATTGTAGACCACTACTGATAATCTCATTAGCTCTGGATCCATTGATCGACATACGTTCTCAATTTCTCTTATATCAACCATTATTATTTGTTTGTTCGCAAAAAGCTAACAAAATTATTTATTGGTTGTTCGGAGAGACTTTCCAGTCCCATACTCCCATCCTAGATTTCTTCCATTACTAGAAAAGTGAGTCTAACAAAGAGTTTGTTTAAAATCTAATGCGATTTCATTTGATGTCGTTTTAGGCATAATGCAACTTTTTATAAGTTTAATATAACACTTTACTAGGGTTACATTAGCTTCATGTTATTGTGATGTCAATTAATCCAATACATAAAAAAACATTGGTAAAACATGAGGTAAGATGTATTTTTATGAAATCAATCTCTTTTGTTGTTCATGCTCAATATCTTTTATTTCACACTTGATGTTAAATTTACCAGGAATGTTACAATATCCATGAATAAGCAAGAGGTTGGAACAAGTATCATGCACAAAACAACCAAAAGAAAATAAATGCTAATAGAAGATGAAATACACGTGATGGTAAAAATAACTGGAACCATATACCATTTTAGTTTACATCCTAATAATATTACATGCTGCCTTTAAGTAGATATTTTAATCTCATTTCTGAAAAAAAGTTAGTAGAGGTCAAAAAGGTTCATGAACTGGAAGCGGAAAAGCGGAACCGGGAGCCCCTTCGACATGAACCGGTTCGGGTCCTACCCGAACCCAGGTTAGAACCGGTTTCTAATCGGCCATGTTCAGTGGCGGAGCCAGAAATTTTTTCTAATGGGATCACTAATATTCGATGCTCGATGTGCCACCCGACTATAGACTTTTCGGTACGTTGGGTCACATGTTATAGAAGGTTGTTTTAGTATGTTGGATGATTTTAAAGACGACTTTACTGATTATTTTGAGCTTTGAATCAATGTGATACCTAGATTATATTAGTAATAATCTTAAATGATTTATGACTTCAAATATTTATATTCTAAAATAGTTAGTTAAGTAGATATCTACATGATGTTAATATACAAAACATTAAAACTATAGATTGTTTTATAAAAACCGCAAACATAATTTATATAAATATAATTTTATTCAATTCAGCACCAAAATAACAAATTTATATAATTATCTTAGTTCAATCATGCACCGTTAAACACTAACTTCGAAATACAAAAGATACAAAAGAAATCACATGACGGATAACTGTTTAATCAAAACGTCTCAGATTAAAAAAAACTATGAAAAAATATAAATGAAAAGAGATTAAGATTAAGAAGAAGAAAAAAAGAACTTGCAGAAAGAAAGATGAGCCCATGGATAAACGATATTTAGAAAACATAAAAAGAGAAGATAGCTGAAAAGAATAAACAAGGACATTAGATTCGAACACGAGTTGTTAAATAATGTTAAGTATTTTTGGTTGAGATATACCACTGAACCAATGGAACAACTATTGGAATGTTCATGGGATCACTTATATTAATATATCGGGGTCACTCAAAATTTTAACACATCAACACTATATGAAAACAAAAGACTTACTGGGGTCACTTGACCCCATTCCTCAATGCTTGTCTCCGCCCCTGGCAGTGTTTGAAGTGGTTTAATCTTGAAACGAACAGGTAATAAAACTATTACTGGACCGACCTAACCGATCTCTTTTTTTTTGAACATGAATGATTTTTAAATCCGGTCATCGGGGTAAACTCATTGGTGAAAGTCCACCCACGCTCGCGAATACAGACAACGCTGGTGACCTGGCTCGCCCACCATTTCAGGGAAACCCACCGCCGAAGACCCACTATGATAAAACCATTGGCCTACTTGAAGCATATTGCACCTACTGAGACTTCAACTCATTACCTTCACTTTGAAAAGTCATAGAATGCCTGCTCATAAACCGATCACTTTTTTTTTTTCAAAAACGGGTTTTTAAAGCCTAGTACGTACTGGGCTCAAATAATCTGGACCCAAGTTTTAAAAGCCTATACTAATGTCAGAAAATGTAGCTGTCAGACTATTCAACATTGAAGGCTCTGGGCCCAATTAGGCTCAACCTGGCTGGACCAGACCATTTATGGATTTTTCAGTTTTTTTTCAATTATTATTTATTAAAGCTAATTTAATTATATGTTTGCTTTTGCAATTTCATTTACTACTATTCAAACTCTAATAAAAAAATTCATAGTAGATTTCTCATTTTTATTTATATAAATTATATAATTATACTAAAAATTATTATATTTTCTTTTTACTTTTTAATTATATAACACTTTGAGTAAATTACCATTTGCATCCTTGAGCCTTGATGATTTTGACCATTTGCATCCCTACAGTTTAAAAATCCTCATATACATTCTAACGTTTCATTTTAATTTTCATTTGAATCCAAAACACTACACCGTTAAATTATTCTGTTAACTTTTTATAAATGATAAAAATGCCCTTAAATCAACCACTTTAACCAAAATTGGGGTGTGACTGAGTCATGAGACCATATAAAACCTCCACTATCTCGATTTCAAGCTCTTCTGGATCGAAGATGATGACTTTGATGAAGATTTTGGTGGTCTCGGTTTTGACCCTCCATTCGCTTTCTGCAAAAGAAAAGATAAAGAAGTCAGAGACGCTAAAGATTTAGTATTCAACATAAAAGTTGTTGATTTTCTTCAGATGAACTTTACAGACCATCTTCTTGTGAACTGAAGCTTCGAAGATGAAGGCGACGGAGGAGCCAACGGCGCTGGTGAGGCGGTTGCGGAAGCCAGCCTTACAGGTGAGGTTGACGATTGTCGATGATTTTGCTCTGTTCCACCCACAACACCACCACCAGAGATCCATTCATGAGAACGTTTTGTAGATGCTGAAATTTCAATAAAAAAAGATGAAAGTTTACACCAAACAATAGAAAATTTTCTCAAAATCATCATCGCATGCTCCTTCTGTTGTACCTGAACGAGCTTTTCTCGGCACCGTTACACCAATCATCTCGTCTGCAGCCTTCAACACAGGCGGAGACGCTGCAGCAGAAGCTCTGAACACCTTATTACTACCAGAAGAGGGGAAACTCTTCCGATGGTGAAGCTGCTGCGATTACGAACCACGACCATGATGATTACTCGTCATAGACGCCGCCGACGTAGACAAATTCGCCGGCGGCGGAGGCAACAGCTGCAAAACCACCACCATTTCGGCAGCAGGAGTACGTGGTGGCTGGAGTACGGTGGTGGTTGTTTCGCCGGAGCTTGAGGTCTCCGGTAGGTCAGATTCCGTAGGGTGTTTTTGGGGTTGCGTGATCAAAATTAGGGCTTGAAATGTGTGGGGGTGGGTCGGTGATCTTTTAGGGGTTTTAACCTATGGTGATGGTAAGGGGCGGTTATGGTGGTGATGCGTGGTGGTGTTGATGGAGGTGGTGATGGAGTGAGGAGAGAGAGAGAATATGTGTGTGTGTGTGTGTTTATGTTTGAGAAAGAAAGAGAGAGAGAGAAAGAGAGTTTGTGGTGGTCAAAGGAGAAGAAGAAGATGACGTGGATGATCCCATTAAATTGTAGCAAGGGTAATTTCGTTATTTTATAAAAGTTAACTGAATTATTTAACGTCGTTAGTCATTTGGATACAAATGAGAACAAAAATAAACGTTAGGGGGTATATGAGGATTTTTAAACTGTAGGGATGCAATAGTTAAAATCACCAAACCTCAGGGATGCAAACGGTAATTTACTCTAATACTTTTTATACCCTTATCATTAATTTTTTCTTTTTCCTTCACTCACAACTAATTTCAAAAATATTTAAAAATTGATAGGAATTGAACGTGATTTCCCAAATATACCGATGAACAGTAATATTTTATCTCTTTTCCACCCACAACCATTCAAAACCATTCACTATAATATAAGAAACACACTCGTATAATTTTAGAGATTCTACTATGAATGCTCTAAGGTAATAAAACTTTATCTAACATCTCCTCAGGTTAATTATAGTAGAATGATTTAGAATATTAAAATATAGAATTTAATTAATATATAATTCAATGTAAGAATCATAAACGATGGAGAATAGAGGTAAATACGTAAGGTTTAAAGAATTAACCGCGTTGAAGACATTAAGCTGATCGCATCTTAGGTGTTTGTTTTTTTTCTGCAGGAAAACGTCTGAGTCTGCGGACCACATCTGCAGATCTGCAGTCTGCAGCAAGAAAAGACTTTTGTTTTTAACATCTGCAATGTTATTATTATTATTATTATTATTATTATTATTATTATTATTATTATTATTATTATTATTATATATTATTATTATTATTATTGTTATTAGTTATGTTATTGTTATTGTTATTGTTATTGTTAGTTTTATGATTGTTATTGTTATTGTTATTGTTATTGTTATTGTTATTGTTATTGTTATTGTTGTATGTTATTGTTATTGTTATTGTTATTGTTATTGTTTGTTATTATTATTATTATTTATTATTATTATTATTATTATTATTATTATTATTATTATTATATAGTCCATAGGAGCTTGACAGAACATCATCATCATCTTTCAAACTCTCTCTACACACGTATTAGGGTTTATTTCGTTCACAGGGGGAGATCGACGACATACCAAAAGAACACCATTGATCGACGACATACCGGAGCATGGCGACGGCGTACGCCGCTACGAAGTTAAGAAGACCACTGCTGCCGCGGAATCTCCACATCCACTGTCGCCGTCCACTTCTCCGGTGACCAAAACCACCTGCAATTGTTTCTTCAGACTTTCTCCGGCGACTTCGCCGGCGGTTGCGAAGGGGGAGGGCGCGGCAGAAGGCCGACGGGTGCAGGGATGGTTGCGAAGGGGGAGGGCGGCGACAGAGGGCCGACGATTGCAGGGATGGTTGCGAAGGGGTAGGGCCGCGGAGGGGGGCAGGCGTTGGTGAGATGAGAGGTAGATGGGAAGATGAAGATGGATTTCAGGGTGGAGAAGAGGTTAGAAGATCTCAGAAGACATAGGTTCACATCTGTGACACCCTACACATATCCCACATCGGCCGTGGACAGAGTGATTCCTGGTTCATAAGGAATGTCAGGCCTCTAATATCAACAACGCGTTTTGGGCGTATTGGCTGTGGATGAGAGGAGAACGCCACAGTTAAGCGTGCTCATGGGGAGCATCCAGGGATGGGTACCTCCCTGGGAAGTTTTCACCCGGGCAACCAAAAGCAAATCCGTGAGCTCCTCGTGGGTAAAGCGGACAATATTGTTGGTGTGAGAGGCCGGGTGTGACAGAATGGTATCAGAGCCACTCCTGTGCTGTTCGGGGTGTGGGACATACCTCACCAAGGATGGTGACTTTCTCGGGCTCATCGAGGACGATGAGTCCAAACAGGGGTGATTGTGACACCCTACACATATCCCACATCGCCGTGGACAGGAGTGATTCCTGGTTCATAAGGAATGTCAGGCCTAAATCAACAACGCGTTTTGGGCGTATTGGCTGTGGATGAGAGGAGAACGCCACAGTTAAGCGTGCTCAGGTGGGAGCAATCCAGGGATGGGTGACCTCCCTGGGAAGTTTTCACCCGGGCAACCAAAAGCAAATCCGTGAGCTCCTCGTGGGTAAAGCGGAAATATTGTTGGTGTGAGAGGCCGGGTGTGACAACATCTTCTCCATGCAGACCTCCTGAAGACGTTTTTTAATGAACGTCTTCTAAAAAACAACAGTCTGCGCACTCAAAACCTCTTCCCGCGTCTGCGTGCGCGCAGATGAAGAGGTGGGGAAGATGTTTTGATAAAAAACAAACACCACCTTAGTCTAGTGACACACAGTGTCTATCTCATTTAAATTGTGTGTGGGTCAAGTCGACACGTCTCACAATATGGGTAAAAGATGATTTTACAAGTAGATTATAGTATGTTGTAATCTTCATCTAAAACTTGTTAATAAAATGCGGTGCGTTTTTTACTCTTATAAACAGGCGTTTTGGATTTTCTGGGACCATCTTGTAAGCTACACTGGTCCTAAAATCAATTGGAGAGTTAGCTAACTGTCCATCCTTAAACGTCATATGCCCTATGAATCATTTCTCTCTTTCTAGTTAGTTTTGATTTTTAAATACAACTAGTTGTTTTCTATCCCGCGCTTCGCGGTGGGTTTATCGATTCTTACACAGCTCGATAAAGGGCTCGAAAATAACAGCTTGTTATGGCTGCAAACTAACCGTTTACCATGCCAAAACAACAACTCAAAGGTCATTTGTTATCGTCATCGTCTATTACCCATCTTTATTCAAGTGCCTAAAAATACAACACGTGCAAGCAAAGTCAATCTCATAAGCAACAATATAAACAGCTTGCGCGAATATTAACGACGAACAATAAGATGTGTATTCGACATCGTTCATTGTATATGCGACAGTCGATACAAACAATTAGTTTGATTGGTAATCAGGGCTCAGAATAGATGATCAGTTGTGGTTGCAATGCAAAAGCAGTGCCATACCAAACAATAGAAACTCATTTCTTTTTCATCATAGCCTCAAAAGATTTTTGTGCCTAAACCAATTGGTCATGTAAACAACGTTTGACATAGCTAACAACACCACCAACACAAACCACCGACAACAGGCAGTGTGTTTGGAGGCACAGAAACACAATCCCATCGTGGCCAAAACTTACAGAAATGCCATGCCTGAACAACAAAGGCCCAAATTTCTTTTGGTTTATAATCTTATCCAAATGCAGTAAACCCTAGACCATAATAATCAACAACCTACCACAACGATATGTCGACGACCATCAGTCACCGGAGATCTACACCGACAAAGAGTCTGAGACCCGGATGCAACCAGATCTCAGATGTATAATAATTATCAACGACCATATAGAAAAAAGGACAAAACACTCTCCCCAACGAATATGGTTCCAATCGAGCCTGAAAATGTTCATATTGTCAAAAGACCATCATTGGTGGTAACCATAACCGATTGTGCCTCGCGTCCAACCAGAGGAGCACACCGTAATAAAGAAGGTCGCGCTTAAACCCTAGTCGGAGCGGCCTAATCAGAAACATGAAACCCAGAATAGAGGAGACGGAGGCTAATCGGATGTGGCCGAGGTACCCGAGGGGAGCGTCAGAACGGGGCCAAAAGGCGAATTCCCTCACCCGAAGGCAACCCCCAAATCCGTCACAACCAACGTCGGTGACACTATGCATCGACAACAAGAACCACCGGCTCTGTCACCAGGAATACTCAAATAAGTTCGAACCTGCCGGAAACCGAACAACCGTCGCCGATGACCAGAGGGCGAGACGGTGGAGTTCGTGGTGGAGACCGGATCTGATGGCCGGACCAAGGCCGTTGACGTCACTGGTTCCGATGAGGCGCCTGTGTAGGGAAGCACTCGTGGCGGCGGTGGTGGTGGATGCAGAGAAGAAAAGCCAGAGGGAGAAGGCACATGGAAGCGGAAAACAACGGCCAAACCGCAGCGGCCACCGCCTCTTCCGCCACAGCACCATCCCCAGGCCCCAACACAAGCTCTCTTTCTCTCTCTGCAATGCAACAATGTGTCTGTGTTTATATATACATCAGTTGGAGGGACCAAAATGTAAAAAAGATATTTTCTGTGGTTAAAACATCAAAACAACAAACCCACTATTCATTTCAATCGGTTTTTAAACATTATATAATTATATAATAAGAAATGATATTACATTATCATATTATTAAAACTAGTTTTTAAGATCATACAAACATTTACATTTAACTGTTTTACCCACTTTTAAATCGCTCCACTTACCTCATTTATAAATAAAGTCGGGCGACTCTTTATCTTAACAAACTGAAATATTAAATAATATCTCTGCTAGAAAAAAACTCAAGCCAGCTTATATACACAATTTTTGTGATTAAATTTCATATACTAATTACTTACAAAAACTATTTACAAAATCAGATAATAAAATGTTGCGGGTCGATCCAACCCGTTTGATCCAAACCACAATTACTCTCCGTGACTTATAATCCAACCCGCTTGATCCATCTATTTTGCCACCTCTAATATAATCGTAAGGTTAACAATAATGACCTTTGTCAAGTTATTCAACAACCTCCGGGTTTTTACTACACTAGGGTTTAGCGTGCACCACTTCATTACGGGTCATTAGCATCCTGCATAAGAACTCATGATCAGGAAAAAAATTAAAGGATATCACGTGATTACATAAAAGTCATATCGTTACATTATAATCTTTCCTTACAATATACGATTTAGGAGATCTTATGTATTAAAAAATTAAATTTTTAGCAGTTTAGCGGATCATTTTTACTTTACTTGCTATGACCCATTAGATATAAACAAAACAACATTAATTAATTTATACGTAAACGGGTCAAATTTCCTAGAGCATACCGTTACGGGGGCATACTCTCTTCACCAAGATCTCTCAATCTCGCAAGCTCAGGCAAACCACCTTCCCTAAATCGGGCCTATCTTTCCGCCTAAGCTCAGCGCATTGCAACGCTAATTTAGCAAACCCAGTGCTTCATCTTGAGGCCAATCGGGCACACACGGGTCCAACATAGCACCAAATGTTCCCCTTTCAATAGCATTTTCAACATGATGACTCAAACCCATCGCGGGTCGGGCTGTAATCATCTGCAGCAACATGATCCCTAACGAATACACATCCGACTTCACCCCAAGCATCCCGTTTGTTGATACTCAGGATCAATATAACAAAAGGTTCCAGCGGTTGATGTCATCCGATACTGAGTGATGTCCTCAGCAACCGAAGGGGGGAGTAATCGAGCTAGGCCCACATCACTTATCTTGCCTACAAAGTTTTGGTCTAGTAGAATGTTACCAGGCTTCAGGTCGCGATGCACTATAGGCTCGGGTTTGGTTTGATGGAGAAATAAGATGCCTGTAGCTATCTCAGATGCAATTTTGAACCTGATTTGCCATGATAATGGCGGTGTGTTTCCTCTCGTAGTAGCCGGTCTTCTAAGCTGCCATTGGCCATGTACTCGTAGACCAGACATCCGTATTCTGGACACGCTCCTAGGAGCAGTACCATGTTTGGATGCCGCATGCAACTTAATACTTCCACCTGTCATAAACCAATGAGATCAGATAAAACACAGCTTATCAACTTAATACAATGTTTGGATGCCGCATACAACGTAATACCATCAAGGGATGGCAAAAAAAAACCTGAGACCACTGTCAGAGAACTCGAGCGTTAACACTATGTCATCCCTTGAAAGTTTATTCAACTTACAATGTTTGGTCACAAACGATCATAGAATGAATAGTTTCTTTTGGAATATTTACCTCTTGCTGAAACTGTGATCTTCCTTGTGCGGCGTCAGGTCGTAAGACCTTAATCGCGACAAGGTTGTTACTGAGGCGACCTTTGAAAACCGGGCCATAACCGCCTTCACCGATCTTTCGAGACTGTGCAAAATACTCGGTGGCTTCTTCGATCTCTTCGATGGTGTATCTTTTGTAGTTAAACTTTTGGTCTTGATTATCATCAGTGGTAAGTGCTTTCATTTCAGCATGTACTCTCTTATGTGATTCAAGTTCTGCTATTCTTCTAGCAGCTTCTGCTTTCTCTGTGGTTGCCCTGCTTTTGGTTTTTTCTTGCTCTGCAAGTTTCCTCATCTCTTCCTCCATTCTTTGTTTTTCTTCTGCACGCCACCGTTGCAATTCTCCAGCCTATTGCAATAATTATATACATTTTATTCATAACTAATTTCTTCTCATAAATTTTAATAAAAAGCCCATAAACTTCAAAAAAGTTTTTAAAGAAAAAATCTTAAACTAGTTTGGGTTGAAATATTATATAGAGACTAAACCACCTTTTCTTTTGCAGTAAGTGATTCTTTGCAGGCTGTACTATATAATTCCATTGTCCTCATAAGATCCATCTTGAGCCTTTTCATTTCACTGTCTTCATCCTACAAATGGATTATAAACTTGTTAAAGTATGTTCAGTTAAGTAACGGGTCAAAACTAGTTAGAACAAAAATATAACGTATTCTTGGACCATTTTCATAAATGATCAACATAATACATATGATTACAATAACACTGAGTGGAACAAAAATAGTAACAAACAAACAAACAACAAACATACCCAGTGTATCCCGCTGAAGAGCAGGGTCTGGGAGGGGTATATGGTGGCAAGTCTTTCCTCTATCTTGAAAGATAGAGAGACCGCTTCCGAAGGGTGGAACAAAATATATGCTGTCTTATTTGGGATAAAAGTGACAATTAAATTATGGCATTTTTAGAATAAAAACAACAATAAAGTTTTGTCAAAATTTGATTAATCCATAGGTAAATTGACTTAGTGAAATGGGATTGTTTACCAGTGATGAGCCTTTGCTCTCCATTGAGGAAGATGATACTTCTTCTGATCCACGGGCCGCCCCGAAAATATGATCTGAACTGGTTGAAATACGTGAGGACGTAGTTGCGGTTGGGCTCAAGTCCATGTCGTTATCCAAAGAAGGGCATCTGATCAGTGCTGGACCTTCCGGCACTTATAAATGATATATCAGTTTCAGATTCCCCAAGGTCTCCAAGCATCAACAGCTTTGCATTTGCTGCTCTTCCGGGTCGGGTGAATGGTGATCTGGTGTTTTATAAAAGTTTAAGTAAAACCTCATCAGTTCCTTAATGTAGTTAAATTTCATTACTGTTAGAAACTCTCTTATGTGATTCAAGTTCTGCTATTCTTCTAGCAGCTTCTGCTTTCTCTGTGGTTGCCCTTTTTGGTTTTTTCTTGCTCTGCAAGTTTCCTCATCTCTTCCTCCATTCTTTGTTTTCTTCTGCACGCCACCGTTGCAATTCTCCAGCCTATTGCAATAATTATATACATTTTTATTCATAACTAATTTCTTCTCATAAATTTTAATAAAAAGAAGCCCATAAACTTCAAAAAGTTTTTAAAGAAAAAATCTTAACTAGTTTGGGTTGAAATATTATATAGAGACTAAACCACCTTTTCTTTTGCAGTAAGTGATTCTTTGCAGGCTGTACTATATAATTCCATTGTCCTCATAAGATCCATCTTGAGCCTTTTCATTTCACTGTCTTCATCCTACAAATGGATTATAAACTTGTTAAAGTATGTTCAGTTAAGTAACGGGTCAAAACTAGTTAGAACAAAAAATATAACGTATTCTTGGACCATTTTCATAAATGATCAACATAATACATATGATTACAATAACACTGAGTGGAACAAAAATAGTAACAAACAAACAAACAAACAACATACCCAGTGTATCCCGCTGAAGAGCAGGGTCTGGGAGGGGTATATGGTGGCAAGTCTTCCTCTATCTTGAAAGATAGAGAGACCGCTTCCGAAGGGTGGAACAAAAATAGTATGCTGTCTTATTTGGGATAAAAGTGACAATTAAATTATGGCATTTTTAGAATAAAACAACAATAAAGTTTTGTCAAAATTTGATTAATCCATAGGTAAATTGACTTAGTGAAATGGGATTGTTTACCAGTGATGAGCCTTTGCTCTCCATTGAGGAAGATGATACTTCTTCTGATCCACGGGCCGCCCCGAAAATATGATCTGAACTGGTTGAAATACGTGAGGACGTAGTTGCGGTTGGGCTCAAGTCCATGTCGTTATCCAAAGAAGCGGGCATCTGATCAGTGCTGGACCTTCCGGCACTTATAAATGATATATCAGTTTCAGATTCCCCAAGGTCTCCAAGCATCAACAGCTTTGCATTTGCTGCTCTTCCGGGTCGGGTGAATGGTGATCTGGTGTTTTAATAAAAGTTTAAGTAAAACCTCATCAGTTCCTTAATGTAGTTAAATTTCATTAACTGTTAGAAACTTACTTAAATGAATCAAGTTCTTCAAGCACCGGGCGAGGCTTCTCTGGTGTCTTTTCAGGTGCAGCTAACAGAGTATCTGTAACATGTTAAAGCCAGATTACCAAGTAAAACCGCGTCCAAAAATATTTAAAAGCAAATCGGTCAAACGGGTCAAAGTCAATAAACTGCATTTTTAATACACAAAACCTTGGGCCATGTATATCCTCCTAAACTTTAGCCTAGCGTCCTTTTGATGGGCCCTTGGCATGAATCTATCTACTTCAAAGAAGGGCCCACCAAATGTCTATTAAGACAGTTTTTAGGCTAAAGTTTAGAAAGGTAAATAAGTTTTTGAAACTACTATTTATTCGTATGATTATATTATTATACTCATTCTGAACCTAACCAGAACCCTAGCAACTCATTATTTTCACCATTAGAAAAATGATTAAAAAATCACATTGAACCTGAGACTAAAAAATACAAACCTTTGGATGAAAATGTTGTTTGGAGGTGCAACTGATGAGAAGGTATTGGCAATAGGTGTTGTGTTAGATTGCTCTTGGATTTGCTCAAGCAATGGAGAGACAAATGGTGCTGGTTTTAGAGATTTCTTTGCACTAGAAATCTTTCCTTTGGATATGACATAAATAGTGCAGAAATCCGGGCCGCCTTCATGACGTTTGTAGGAACATCAGACGACTTAAATCTTCCGTCAAGCAACATTTGGCGCGAAAAAGAAAACTGTTATTCAAACATTCATATTTTGAAATGATACTTTATCAAACAATCCTTTTGAAGAACATTATCACCTGATGAAACCATGTCGCGAGGCTGCACCTAACACCAGGAACTCTATTGCAGCTTGAGAAGCATATTCTGTCAATGCTTTTGCTATGTTGGTATCTTCAAGTATAACCTCTATGCATTGTACCTGTGACCAGATAAACATAATGTTCTTTCATCTAACAACCAAAAAAGATAATGTTTCTCCTAAGAAAACCAAAACAGGCGGAACCAGAGGGTCAAAGGGGTCTGCTGACCCCTTTGACTTTAAGCTTTTGGTTCCGCCACTGCAAAAACTTTTATAATAAGAAAATGGAAAGGTGCATACGTGTTTACGCGTACAGAAGCAACGAAAAGGGAGGAACAAATCTCTTATTTGTTTATCACTTAGCTTATTTCCATCTGCCCCTGCTTCATCCACAACATTTGATCAATTTTCAAAGAAATTTCATTAGATATTGGAAATTACTTACATTGCTATTATTATTCTTATTGAAAAGATTCAAACCTATTGTGGAAATTTTGTTATTAACATGTATGAGAACAATGGTTTGGTCGCGGGCAAGAAGTTGTTCAAGAGCCCATTTGAGAGCGTGTTGGCTGTATTTATCCTTGTCAATAGCTACCGCCACGATGGAGGTTCCCTTTCGTTGAAGCCCGCCGCTAACGGTGTGGCCCCCGCCACCATAAAAGCTACTAGAACTCTTAGAAAGCCACATTCTGTATTTTCTTCTTGTTTTCTTGTTCTACATGCAGGATCTCACATATAACCGTTTCCATTGTCATGCCTTTCTTTCCCTCCATTGCAATCCATGCCTTGTTTTTTTTATTTTGGTTAAATCTTAATGGTTTTTGTTTTTCTTTTGTTTTGGCAATGGATTCTTTGACTTCAAAAGAATTGGTGGATGATGTTTTGAGGTAACTTAAAATAAGGGTTTGATAGTACCAAGTCAAAACATGTTTTCATCTATTATTCGTGGTGAAGGTGAATCATACCCTGAAAACTCTCCTAATGTCTATAAATGGACTAAAGTTGACCTACTAGTTGACTTGTTGTACTAAAAACATAAAAGCTAGCAAACATGTTTTTTTTTATCCATATTTAGATGCGAGTTTTGAATGTATGAACCTTATAACAGAAGAGCGGGTGTAGACATAGATTTCACCTTATAACCAACTTAGGGTGCATTTAAGATCACCCTTTAGATATTCATAGAGTATCTTTGACCCCCTCTTTGTTTTTTTAAAAGCAAACTCACACGCCCTATAAAACTTGCCTCTAAATCTACGCCACTTGTTCATGACGGCGCATGAACCTATGATCTCTTGAGAAGGAGACACCATACAACAAATCTAGGTATCATTGTTCTAGAGCCTTTGGTACCCGTCTTTTTAAGTTGTGTTAATATTCCGAATGTAGTTATATTTGGGACATAAGATACAATCCCGAAATAGTTACACCATCAAAATGCTTTAAATCAAGTTTTCAAATACGTCTTAAAGTAATTTCTATGATCTCTAGAAGGTCGTTGAATACTTGAATTCGTGTTGTTTCAGTCTATGCAGCTCTAACGCCTTTAAATTCATTTTAAAATAAAAGGGTATTTCGGTCCTTTCATCTAAAGTACAAACTATATAACTTATTAAGATATTTAATATCTAGGGACTTTTATGTAACTTGTTAAAAGATAACAAAAAGTAGAGTTAATTACACATATGTCCTTGCTGTAAGTTTGTTTTTCATATTTAGTTCTTATATATCATTTATTACAAGTTTTCATACTAAATATAATATGAGCAATGTTATATCTCATCACGTGGGGTTTTGTTAACGTTCGTTCATTTATTAAACAAACAAATAAACGAATATAAGTAAACTTACAGTAAAAAACATTTCACTAACACTATGTGTTATGAATTATAGTATTATGATTAAACCCGATGCTAACACTGTGAAAACTAACTCAAACAAACAAACATACCCAGTGTCTCCCGCTGAGGAGCAGGGTCTGGGAATTTATGTTTTTCCTAGTCGATGAACAGTTTATCAATCTAGGCTAACTGCAAGAAATTAGAATATCAATAGGAAAATAAGAAGGTGATTTTGACCTCTGGAAAGAAGAAGAAGAATTGAAGAACTGAATATAGTCTTCAACGACTTGTGCTAGTTGATAATCAATTGCTTCAACATAAGATCTTGTTCTTTTCAAAGCAAAGTTGCGAGAAATCGACGACGATAACCCTAATTTCCACCGTCAGAGTTGCCTCACATCTGAACGAAAGTATCACCCCCGTTTGTTGTGCACCATCGCAACTAAACAGATTGAAGAAATGGAGTTGGGCTTTGTTTAATTGGTTCGTATTTATTATTTTGAATGCGTTATTAAATATATTAATAAGTTACATATAAGTTATGACGCATGTGTTTGAAAACTTCATTACGTATGTTACAGCGTTTGACGTTATCGTGTTTAAACATGTAAAAGAAATATATTGTGATGATCATTTTACTAGTTTATGGAGAAACCTTATTTATGCCTATATGAGGTGGAGAACCTGAGTTATTAACGGCTTCTCGGGTTCGTTTGCATATTTAGTTTCTTTACTTGTACATTGAGTTTAAATTGAGTACATGTTCGCATATATTTTGGCTTTGTTAAATAGGACGGCGACATCAATCTTCATGCTGAAGAAGGGCGCCCAAAAACTATTAAACATTACAACTTATAGTAAGAAGTATGACATGATGATAAGAGTTCAATCAAAGTTTTGTTTTATGGGTATGTCATTACAACATATTGAAAGAGATGTGAGTTGCATTGACTGATTACCAAAGAAAAGCTTGGCGTGCTACGCTATTTTTGCAAAACTAATTGGTGAGCTTTGCATAGTCTTCTTTATTGTTTTGTGAAGATTTACTTTTCATATGACCTAACTACCATGTTCAAATTACAGGGAACAGGTCAAGGGCCCGATATGTTTTTTGAAGGCATTTTTTTGTATTTGATTTATGCTAGATAAAGTTTAATCGCGAAAGCACAAGAAGGAATGCCCTAATTATGTCGCCAAGCTTGTTTAAACACGATTGAGCTTTGATTTTGTTATTTGTTGAATTGTTGCCCCATTATGGTCCCTCGCTGCAATTGTTTTCATTACCTTCCTTGCTACAACTTACATTTGTAGAGTAGAAACCGGTGCATTTTCATTGTTTTTAGATACGCGTCTGGAAAACATTAAGATTACGGTTATGTGACTTGAAGGTCACAAATTCAAGTGGAAGCAAAACCTCTTATAGAAATGCAAGGTAATGATATGTATATTAGGCTAGGCCTCTTCAGACCCTGTGTATGTAGCAGCCTCATGTACCGGGTTTGAATTTTTTTTATATAAAATAATACATTTCTTATGGTTCTACACGTGATAATTTAAACCAAATTTCAAACATATATACACATGATTTAAGGTTAAGAACATGAGTAGAATGTGCATAATCCAACTCCATTATTATGTGAAAAATAACTTAGCAACCACATTCCATTTTCCAAGGGTTTATGCACATGTATACCGAAAGAATGACTTGATTCCTTGTAACAAAACTGTGAATACAATACAATACAAACCAACGACAACTTCAACATTCGTGCGTCCTGATAAGTTGAAAACCAGGTACTTTCCATATCTTTCTCAAGAATTGGGGGTGAAAACACCAATGTAGCCAAATCCTGCGATGAAGAAAGCTATAGATTGTAGGAAGAGGTATATGAAGTAATGGTTCTTCCCATATGTAAAGTCGTAGCACCCGCACAAGAAGAGGTATAGTCCGACGAAGATCTCAAGCATATATACACTGTCCGAGTCAAGCAACCGATAAATAATTGTAACGGTTAGAGAAAGAAGAAGTTAAAAAACTCTAGTTTTAACATGATAGACCGATTTATAGCGACTAACACTTTAACCAGTGGGCCTCTTATGTGTTGTAATATTGTAATTAGTGGCTAATGGGCCATAGGAATACGGGTTGATTCCATGGGTTTGACCCGTTGAAAAAGCCCATGTTACTTAAGGACCAACTTAAAGTCTTAAACAATCAGCTGATGGGTTAAGATTTTAAACCTACGGTGTTAGACTGTGAGACTGTGAGTCTTTGAACACCACAAAATGGGCTTACATGTTTTAAGATTGTAACTTAATGTCGTGTCAGATAACAACTTTTGGGTAAAATGATAGGCCCATGGTTCGTGGTTCATGGGCTTTCAAAAGTCACTAAAAGCCCATTTAAGACACTTGTGGCAAAAAATTGCAATTACCTTTCTCCTGTATGAATTCGAGGTTTCTTGGTAGCTTTGGAACCCGGTTTGGGTTTCAAAGCTTCACCAAGTTTCTTTGTGACGACCCATTCGTTAACCCTTGTTCCTGCCTCGAAAAGGCCGATAAATGTTCCTTTAGTCCGATGTAGAGACATGACATTTTCGAAGAGAATCCAAAAGACCAACAGATGAAACGACCTCGGTGTCCCAACTGCATTAAGTAGAGAGATGATCGAAGGAATATAAATGGCACCCCATTTAGGAACTTGCACTTCTGGCACCAAAACCGTTGCGGGTAACACCACACAATAGAAGATAAACGTGACTAGATGCGCGACGATTTTTCTAACAAAGAAGAAACTGTATATCACGTAAAACTTTTTCCACAAAGTCACTTTCTGCATCGAAAAAGAATGTAATAAGCATTTCGATTTATCAAATTCCTTGAAATGTGTTGTGGAGTTGTAGGGACGGGTTTGAGTATTTTAGGGCCCATGACAGCTAGAAAAATGAGTCCCAAAATGACAAAGAATTATATAAATTGATTATTAAAGGAAAAAAAGTTTGCAGTAAAAAACGTAAAAAGTAAAGTTTTAAGAATGGGTATCAAATGGGCTTATTTAAAATATATTTAATTTAAATGGTTTAACCCAATTGTGTATATGATTTAAAAAAACAATCTAACATATATACTACATAAAAATTTTAAAAATTTAAGTTCCTCTGAAGATTGGGTCTGGGGCGGTCGCCCCTCCTTAGCTCCAGCCCTTTAGAGGTGACTTTAACTAATTTCCTTAACGTGGTGAGTCGATTTTGATTGTTTCACCTCTACAGGGTATTGTAAAGAATAAAACCTTATTTCTCGCGATTTCTACGATCATTTTCTTGAAAAGGTTAGCCGGTCCACATGACCAACGATGTTGTTGATAACGATATGCTTTGAAAGTACTTGGTAACTCGTTTTTTCACCTTACAAATCAAACAGAAAACTGTTAGATTTCGATGATATACGCGACACTAACATCATATATGAAGCATCACCATTATTTTTACCATAGGTAACAACAAACTTCATTAGTTTACATACCTTTAGGTCACCAACATACACAAACTTCCATCCTTGAGGCTCACACGAACCGCTAGGTCCATGTCTTCAACGGTTGTTCGGTCCTTCCACCCGCCAGCCTCGTTAAGAGCCGAGATTCTCCATACACCCGCGGTCCCTATAGGCGATAACTCATCTCGTGAGTCTCTTAGTTCAATATTCTTTGAAGTAAATTGGGTCCAAAATCTTTACCATTAAAACCGAAAAAGGCATGTGTCGCGGATCCGGCTTCTTGTTCAACAGTAAAATGGTAATCTAGTGACATCTCTTGCATTCTTGTCATCAAACACTCATCTGAGTTCACTGAAACATACACCACCAACAACCATAGGCTTAAGGAATTTGTCACAAAAAGTGATTATTAATAATATTATTAGCAAATAATACCGAATTTCCAACGCGCTTGTACGAGCGCGAGTTCAGGGTTGTGCGCGAGGAATGGAATGGTGCGCCAAAGGAAATCGGGGTCGGGCTGAAAATCGGCATCGAAGATGGCTACAAACTCACATTGTTTCACATAAGAGTGCTTCATGCCTTGTTTTAGTGCACCAGCTTTGTACCCATTTCTATTGTCTCTAATTTCATACTTTATGTTTATTCCTTTACCGGCCCATCTCTTGCATTCCAACTCTACTAAATCCTGACCCATTTTGTATAAAGTAAGATATGATAACATAAGTTTTATTAATGATAAAAATTATTAATCATAAATAAATGATTAAACCTTAATGATCGGGTCAGTTGAATCGTCAAGAATTTGAATTATGACCCGATCAGACGGCCATGAGAGCCCACACGCGGCTCCAATCGAAAGTTGATAGACCTACATACGCTCGGAAAAAAAATATATAACTTAAATCATATCATAAGTTGAGATATATGAAAAGAACTTTGTTACATGATATAGGTACATACCTCTTTTTCGTTGTACATTGGTATTTGTACTAAAACCATAGGAAAAACCGAGTTACCCGACTCCAAATCCTCCTTAATCGCCTCCCATTTGTACCTTTTCTCGAGCTTATATTTCATCAACTTAACAACAACAATAACAATACCCATATAAACACGCTCCACAAATAGCATTATCGACATGGCTAAGCACATTGTCACCATAATCTTCATAAACGGCACGATTAAGGGTGCCCTCACTTGCTCCCACATAGTTCCCATACTAGCAACCGAGAAAAAACCCTCCATTCTTCTTCTTTTATCGCGCTCACTACTAGAAGCGCGTCTTTTATTAATGGTTTGAAAGTTTTCTGACCCTCAATAATAATAATAAGAATGAGAATAATAAAAGATTTAAAGATGGTATTTGGTGGATTGTTAGTAGGTTATATATAAGGACGTTTGATGGGGGTTTTGCTTGTGAGAGAAGCACAAGTGCTGTGTCTGAAAACACAATTGAGTGTCAATGGAAACTTTGAGTTAGATGACGCATTTTGAATCTAAGTTAACTCACAATGTGAAATCATGTGTCGATAGTGAAACTACACTTGTTATGTAAGTTTTTCTTTATGTTACATTGAATTATAGACCCATCAAGAGGAGGGCCCCTTGAGATGGGTAAGGTCTCATTCGAAATTTGAGAGGTATAATGTTCATCTTGAGTTGTAATTGGTTTTATAATAGTTATTATTAAGATTATTTTAGTGATATCTGATGTTTATCTTTATTAAGTTGGGTTGGTTCAAGTCTTACAAAAGAATAATGAATAGTTTTTCAGAAGTAGATTTTATGACGTGTGTATGTTTACATCAAAAAAAATAAAATTTTAAAAATGCTCTGAATAATTTGAACTATCACATAAGTTTAGTTTGCGTTCACTTGATATGGTTGTACCACACGCAAAAAAAAATATAGTTTAAACACATAAATAAGATGTGTTGCTTAATTTTATAATCAGCATGTGTTAATGTATCTATGACATTATGTTAGCATTATACAAAAGATTTTCTCAAATAAAACAATATGATTTCATATTTCACAACACTCTGTTTTACAAGTATACGAAAATTTGAAATTAAAATAAAAGAGCACAAATTCAATGTTTATTGCTTTTTATATCATAGCCTTCACAGGTAAAAGGCACAAACTTAAAACATATATAAACATATTAATTTGATGATGTTTATATTTGTTTATGTGTTCTCGCAAAAAGATTAAATTTATTTTCATGAAACTTAATGGGTAGCAAAAGTGCTGATGAGATATGTGTGTATGTGTCCCTTTGAATAAAAAACAATTTCAAAAATGAAACCTTGTAAAGAAGTGCTGATGAGATATAGTGAGAGAGAAACGAGAGACCGTTATTCAATTAAATAATCGTTTTATGTATCAAAGATAATAAGTACATATGTTTTTACAGTTCTTATAGTTGATGTATTTAGCAACTCTTCATATATAAACATGTATATGTGTGTTGGATTAGTAATTTACTAATTATGCCCATCCTATGATAGAAATCTCATATCTATACTTAATAACAAAACAATAACTTTAGTGTCATGTGCCATTTTATTAAGCCTTTATTTTTTCAATTCCAGCTTAAATATGTATCTGTTCTTAATGTTAGTCTAGGTTCATTTGACTAAAAGTCAACTTCTGATACAAGAGATATTTAAGAAAATTTTGAAAATTTAACCCTAAATTAGAGCACATCTGTTTTTAGAAATTAAATCATACCCGATATTTCTTATTTTTTCAAATAATTATCAACAAAAACTGTAGAAATCATTTACGATTTTCTTCATCTACGAATCGATTCTTTGATTGTGTGTTTCCATTAAATACTCGGTTTATATTCGAATCTTGACAAAAGTTACGAGATTTTTTTCACCGACTCCTCTCCAATTTGAAGAAATTCATGGGTATCTTTTTTAGGAATGAAATCATTACGACCCTCGCGATTTGTCTTTATAAAGTCTGATGATATCGCCTTCGCTTTCATCAAGTTTTCATTTTGGCTTCAGTTTCATCAAGTTTTCTTCAACAAAGTGTATTTGTTTTTTGTTATATTTGGGCTTTTATCGTCTGTAATTATGATTTAATCTATCATCGTCTACAATTGTGTTTTTGGATTAATATTATTTTACTTTCATTTTTTTTATTTGAATGTGATCTACTTCAACAATCCATTTGTGAAGAGGTATTACATGCTTCTATTTTTTAAACTTTTTTATTTTTTTAAGTGTACTATCATATTATTATTATGTTTGATTGGAATTCGTTTGATATGTGTGCAAATTGTTTTGATGTATCTGGAAGTAATATTGAAAATCGCACTTTTATTTCACGGTTAACTTTAACACCTTTAGACAAAAGGGTTTCTTTTAAATTTTAAAGAAGACAGTTCATGTTAGGAGTGCGTTTTGCAATGCTAATAAACAAGAGCAAAGAACAATAGCTATCTAAAGTTGGTTTGTTTTTAAACAACGATCATGGCCAGCTCTATGTTGCATTATCTTGAGTTAAAATAGACAGAGATTAAAACTATTAATATTAGATAATGATGAAAAAATCACAAAAAAAATCAAATGTTGTATACAAATAAATTTTCGGATGTTTATGAATTTGAAATATTATTTTCATGTTCAATTTAATTTATTTATTACTTAAAGTTCTTATTTATAAGTTTATTTCATTCCATATTATACACTATTTAGACGTATAAATATTAGTAGAGAAAACCTACTAATATTAGATGTAGCTAACGTTAAAAATTATACATAAAAGTCGATATACAAAGTATTATCAATAACATTATAATTTACGAACTTTTTTAAACAAAAATAATATTTTTGGAATGAACCCGTGTGTTATATGGGTTTTTAGCCTAGTTCTACGGTATATAGAAAGACCAACTTAAATTCAGATATGGAATGTTTTTATTTAATACAAAATCTAAATAAGTGTGTTTCTAATCATTTTTATGGCATTAAATCAAGAATCGAATATTAGGATAGATGCCAAAATTCCAGGACAAGTTAAGCATGGGGAAAATGAGATTACAACGACAAGCATTCATTACATGGTCTAACGTCTCAATCTCTGAACTAAATTGGGTATGCTACAAGATTAAACTAATAGAGTGTTGACCACCATTCATTCTTAGAATATCGATCTTATTATCATAATTAAGAATAATAATCTCATCTTCTGTTTCCGCAACACGAGTGGCTAATACACGACACGACTTTAATATCGACTATGGTTTTATGCAGGGGCGGACCTATTAAGGGGTGAGGGGTAGCCTCCGCTACCCCTCAAATTTTTACGCGTAGTGTATAAAAAAAATTTATATAGGAAATATTTTTTATGGTTTTACGTTACTCCTGAAAAAAATTAACTTGTATTACGTTACCCCTGAACTAACTTTCTAGATCCGCCACTGGTTTTATGTTTGACATAATTCTTTGGGTTTGGTTTTGCACCTTTGATGGCTTTCCCAGGGTCAAATTATGAAATTGACCCTAAGCTCCACTGTTCAAGTTGTGTCAATGTGTCATCTTATAATGAAATCTTTGGTTGATGTAGATATTAGAGGGATTAAATTATGAACATATGAGTATTTCACATGTGTTGAACTCGTCTATTATTTCTAATCTTTTCTTTTGTGATTATATTTTAGAGAACTCAAAATGTTACTGATAAAAAATATATAATTCATATATGTTGTAATTTTGTATTGCTTACTTTCACGTATGCACTACTAGAAAACAGCACCGTTTGATACGCAAATTTGCAACACAAAATTTTGTGTCGTAAATTCCAGCACAGTTGCGACACATATCCTACAAAAACAAAAACTCTACATTTCCAATAAACTTCCGACAAGAAAGTGACAAAACTTGAAAAGCTCCGGATTTTGTTAATAATTTTGTTAAATTTTAAATTTGTGTTAACTTAGTAAATAACAATTAGGAAGGTGTGTGGGAAATGCGTAGCTAATTCTGACGCACTTCTTTTGTCGTAATTGTGTCGGTAATTGCGTTGCAAATATGTCACAAACTATTTGCCACGGGTATTATCCGACAAAATAGTTTCGTCGCAAATGCGTAGCAAATTACGTTTTCCTACGCATTTGCGACGGAAAAACGTGTAGGAAATTTGTTTTTTTCTAGCAGTGATACATGTTATATTCTATACCCATTTGTTAAATAACCTACGCGGATATAGATTATATATACAAATGAACAATCAAACTTGTTTATTCATATATTTTATTTTGAATTTTAGAAGATAAGTTATTATTTTAAAATATTTTAAGACTAAAAATGAGTGGTTCATTGTTGTCCTTTTGTTCTGCTACTAATTTGCGGGTTTTATAGATCACTCTAATTAATATTACTTTTAAGCTCATAATAAACTAGCAGAAATTAACTATGATTATAATAATAATTTACACTTGTTTTCATAGTGTTTTTATTTGTTCCTTGAACATATATTGCTATAATAATATATAATAACATTTATAAGTTGGTTATCTATAGTACTCTTACCTGAGTGGTACATATGTCAAATATCCAAACTTTTTTTTTTTATTATGGGAACTTATAAACCAAATTATAAATTTGTCACCAATAGATTCACTAGTAAACAAAACTCCAATCTTGATTAGACAAGACTATTGTGTTAATTTTAGAATATTATAAATATAGGCATAAAACTACTACATTTGGTGCAACGAATAAGAGATATAAGGTTGGTAGAGTCTTGATGTGTGTTGAGCAGTCATGTACACTTTAATATGATATATTGGGTATGAAATTGGTTCAATGTCTTCATAATTTCATCCAACTCTTTCCTGGTTTTGTACACTTTGCGTTCACCTGCTTCATTCTCCAACTAACCACTTTCAAAAAAATTTGCAAAAAATGAAAATAAATTATAAGAAAATGTGGTTAGATCTAGTAACATAAGTTCAAATGATTACAACAAAAATAAAAAAAATTACATAGTAAATCTTGTATTCTGTTTTTGAAACAAGTTTAGGAATATGTAGACATATGAACATCGGCTGAACTTCAAGAGATTTCTTAACCTGTCGATTAAAGTTTTAATTAATATTTGTAATCAGAGACAAACAAACGTGATAACTTATTGTATGTTTCTTGCATCGTATATGGTTATGTGTGTGTGTAAAGTAGGGAACCGTCACTAACCTAAACCCTAACGCTCTTTGCTCTAACATAAACTAATATGTATTGTATAGTCAAATAATTTTTGGTTAATGTTTTTGTTCTATTAAGGTTTACATCCTCTAGTCAGACATATTTAAGCAAATGTAAATATTTATTTATTGGATGTGTTTGTTTACTAAAAAATACTAGTAAAAATACGAGTTTTTTTATGCGAAATGTCGTATTTTTTGTTATTAATATAGAATCAAAATATGAAACTCATGAATTTAAAAGGAAACAAAACTCTAAAAATAACATATTCTACTTTCTTTAAAAGTACTCGTTGTATTCCACTATTGCGGGAGAATGGACCCAAACAACATAGACACTTACAAGCACACACATGATAACAATTGAGGAGGGAACCTTTAGTTGGACACCTATGAAAGATTTTGCACCATAACATGGTTGCCTGACAAAAATCATACTTTGATTTCACTCTTCCTTCTGGCATGTCAATGATTAAGGGGCATGTTATATGTAACATATCTAAACCAAACGTGTTCATATATATGCATCTCGTAAGAAATAATCATAAGAAAGGATACGAGAAACCAACATATAAATATGTAAGAGAGAAATTAAAGAAAAGTCGACTGTAAATTTGAATCGCGAGGATTAACAGTATCAATCAAATGTTTTGTAGTCTAACAGCATCAAAATATAAAATTAATTTTCTTTTACATCAGTGATTTATAAAATCAACCCTAATAAGGAGATAGGGGCAAAAAAATTACAAATACAATTGTGGATTTTTGAACCACTCTGTCAAATTAATTTTGCAAATAATTACTATATATATTATATTAATCAAATAGTTTATGTAACAAAATGTCTTCTACTCTAACGGTATCCACATGTGTTGTAAGAATGTATTTTTAAGTTGTTAAGGGTTCTGATCTCGTTGTGAACATTGATGTAAATCTAAGAATAAATTTATAGTATGTGCAAGTTAGTTGTTCTATAAAAATATATTATAATTATTATATCATATTAACTTTAATTTTAAATTGTTATATATAATTACTTAATGTATAATTAAATAACAGTTTGAATTATTTTATTATTATATTTTTGGTAAATAAAAGTTATTCTTAGATTATGGTAATTTACTAAGGTTAAATAAAAGATCAAATGAAAATTTTACTTTAGATTGTAAGTTTTCTGCAAGTACAATTACACAGGTTATGTTTCCTCAACTTTACTAGTCTTATTATAACTTTTAGAAAATGTTACTAAAAACTATTAGGTCACTAATATGACTTAGTTTTATTGTATGTTATTAGGTATGCCTTTTATTATTATTTGTATTCTGAATTTGAGTACTTCTATTTGTATTTAACATTTTCATTATTATAGATGAATTTATAATGATAACACTATCATATTTATAATTATTAATATTATTACTACTATTATTTCTTGATGTAATTTTTTGAGCCATACATACATCATGCTACTCTTCCTAAGACCAGCTTTTATGCATGTTTGTGGACTCCCTCCAAACGCCATGTGATCGTATGTGGCAAACCTATGCACCGAACTTAAAGGTGCAAAAATTGTATCGGAAACGGTAAACCGATCAATTTGGCAAGAACGGGTTAAGTTTGAATCCAAATCATTAGTTTGTAATCAAATTGTAACTGGTCTTGTTCAAATCGGTTTAACCTAAACCAAATCAGCCAAAGAAACTAAAGTCAAATCAAACGGAACTGATTACTTCCCTCTTTAAAAGTCAGCTTTTAACCCGAACTGGTGTTGGCTTTCTCGACCCAAAGAAAAATCAGTTCGAAAAAAAATGGTTTTTACTCTAATTGGACTTGTGGATCTTTGGGACGTTATAGTCTTATAGAACCATCACGGATACCCAATGATAGAAGGACGCGGGTCCCTTTGATTTTCTCATCATTTTTCATTCTTTTCTTTCTTGTAGTATTTCTTTTTTTATATATTTATTTAAGAACTGAGTTGAATTTACTTAAAGAAAAGGTTACAACGATAAAACAAATGATGATGTTCAAGTAACTTGCTGCCATTAAAAGAACAAATGATGTTCACGTCACTTTTGCCATTAAAAGAAGTACTAATGTGTTTATTATAAACAATATTAAAACTTGTTTATAATTTCATAACTTTATCTATAAATAATTGTGTTATCAGAAGAAACGATGATTTGTAAATGAAAGTATGTTTGTGAAGGACAATGGATTGCCAAGCGCCTGGGCACAGTTGTGAGTTTATGAGGAGATATGCTAAAGCAAAAATGCAAAGAACAAAAAAAGAATTGCAATCTAAAAGTACAAAACAAACACCTGAAGAATATGCTAAGAAGAGCCCTCTTTTTTTAAAACTTCCAATGTCTCAATTGCAATAGAACTACAAATACAACGGTCAAAATTTATAAATCACACTTTTGGGAACCATAGAGTGATAAAACTAATGTTTTTGTGATGAAGGCTCATTGTTGAAGAACATGGTGTGATGGTGCTGCACTTTTGCATCTTATCTTGCATATGACATATTGACATGCAATATACCTTTTATAGCATAGCATGTCATTCTTGTGAATCTCTATCTTACTCTATCGCAACGCCACCTCAACTTCACTTAAATCTTTGCAATCAATCACAGAAACTGCAGGTTCATTCTCGCTGCAACTTGTAGGCAAGTTATAATTAGTTAAACGAAATATACGTGATAGAAGTACTTGATATAAATCTAAAATCTATAATAGAGATACCAATTTGACCCAATTACTTATAGATGGATGTATATTATATCAAAAACCATTAAAAAACTTGCTACAATGTGCATCTTTAATGCACAGGTATTCAAAGATTAGATCATATTATTGTTTTGCAATTATAATTAACAGATTAAATATTTGTAACAGCCCACCTTTAAGAGAAAAAAAAAACTTGTGTCCTCTATTTGTCTTTTGCATACCTTGCATGAATAACAATTTGAAAATTCTAATGAATTGACAATCTGCATGATGGGGTTGGCAAAAGACTTGACACTGCAGCTAAAAATGCACCGGTCAACTCACTGCAGAAAACTACAGTATGTGGGTCAACAGAAATATGTTGCTGAATAGACTTTATCCTGTCAAGATAAGCATCTCCGGAAGAAGATTCCAGTCCATCAATAATCTGTATGACGAAAAAATTTATGCTTAGACCATTGATGATAATCATTAAAGATCTAAACACATATATAATCAACAGCAAACAAGTAAAACTAGCGTGAATGATGTAAAAAAGAGTTGAAAAGAATACCAGTGAACAAACGCCAGAAATATCAACAGCCTTCATGGAAACAAGCTCCAAAAGTCTATCTGGTGTGCATATCAGGAACTCTGGCTCACAGGTTTTCAATCTGTAGCAGGAACAGAGTTTTTCTTAAGTGGTGTTATACTGTTATGTATACAGAATTCTTGTGTGATCCAAATATAGCATTGATTCAAAAAAAACAGAGAAGGTGATGAAAGAATCAGGTTCACTTATTCATTATGTGGAGTTAATATTTTATAACATCCACTCCCAAACCTACAAAGGAATCGTGTTCACGACTTTGCATATATGTTTTGCTGTGGTTAAGAAATTCTGAATCAGATATACTAACTCACAACTTCAGTTTTCAAAGATTTATGTAAATATGTAAATTACCCATGAACTTGATGATCTATAGAGGCCCCAGGATGTAGACTCACTGCATGTATTCCAAACGCTTTCAAAGGCTTGCACACAGCACGTACCTGCAAATATTGTGTAGTTACACCACTTACCAATATAAGCCAAATGGTTCATGAACCCTAGAGACCTGGATGTTTTTATAATAACTATTAAATACTTACACTTCAGCACAAAGATGTCTTTCATTTTAACAAATTCAGACATGCTATAAAACCCTAGGTGCCAAGTGCAACTGCTGTTTTAAGGGGATAAAACATCATAAACAACCATTATGCAGAAAAAACATACTGTTACTATAATACTATTATTAAAGGTTTCAATAAAATAATGTAAACAGGGAATGGCATGTTATTTTAAAAAGGTGTCATTTTGTATTGGTACAAAATGGTTGTTTTGTTTTATAAGAATGATCAGTTTGACCCGTTTTATAATTTGAGTAGAACCAAATGAACACATAAGCAAACAATAATTCTACAAAACAATTCTTTGTTTCTCGATGAATGGGCCATTGTTGCAGCATGTAACATAATGTATGGTCTTGAATATAGCTAGACATACCTGTGTTGCTTTCTCTTGTGATGGTACAATGAACAAAAGATAGGGGCTTGTGAAAGATATCCCTTCTTTTTCCTTCTTTGTTATGGTATCAACAGCCGTTGATCCTATCCAAGCAATTTGTTCCATGGTAGCATGTCCACTCGTCTCCAATACATGTTTGCCACTTGAATAACATCTCCAAAATTCAAACCCCCATGAATCAAAGAACAATGGTTTTCCCCGTTCAAACGCTTCTTTATCATGCATCGTATCTTGTATTGTTTTCAAACATGAAATCAAGAATTTTGAAGGGCAACCTACGTCCTTGGAGATATTCACGTCATGCTTTTTCATGTTGTCTTTATCCGACAGTGTTGACTCCTTGACCCTCGCCCGTTTTTCTTCCTGTTTTTCCCCATTTGATTGATGATCCCCATTAGCCTTTCTCTTGTTCTGTGAAGCATCATAACCGTTTTCGATCAAATCATTAACTTCCTTTAATGGCCAGGCCTTCTTACTCTTCATTTTCTTGTCCTTCTTATTCGAATCAAGTTTCATTTGTCTGTCATTAAAAGGATCCTCAGGAGTAGGGAGGCTAAAACACATTCCCTGAATACAACGTGACAAAAAGGCCATCTAGTTAGATCACATGCATTCTATAGCTCTCATCATCATCATGATCATCGTCATCATCATGTTACATAAATCACAAATCAGAATTCATGAAAACACAATAATAAGATTGACAACTAACATAAATTCGCTTTTAAAATCAGCAATTTTAGATTATACAAATCGCTCTTATCTGTTAAACTTCAATTCATTAGCAAAGCGCGCATTTAACATTAGGTGTGAACTAGATAGATACGTTTATGTGTGTCTACAACATACTACAGTAACCTAAAACACATAATAAGACGGAAAAAAACCTTACATAATAACAAATTCATCAGAATTCTTCACAAAATACTCAAATCAACCATTACAATCTTCAAGAACACGAGTAATCATACCTGACACATTCTCCGTTTGCCTGATTGACGACGCTTTTTCTGTGCGATAATGGCGGCTATGCGATTAGAAACCTTAGCTGAATCGCTACGCATCTTCTTCCTGATGGATTTGTTCTTCTTTCTGATGATCGCATCTTCTCCTTTAGGCATTTTTCAGAGTTCAAAAGCAACAATCAATGGAGAAACTGTATTGCAAAATCGATGGGGTTGAATTGAAAGTGAAGGCGGTGGAGCAGTTTTACATGGTGGTGGTAGGTTTGTTATAAAAGAGGAAACACGTGGGTAGTTTTGGTAATTCGTGGTTTCGTGGGCGTATAGAGGGCTCGTGTATATGTTTGGGCCATTTATGGGCTTTGCATGTTTAATTTGTTGATCTTATGATTACACGTTTGTTACGGGTAATTGGATCGGTAGCCCACTAATTCAAGTCTGAAAACTTTTTTTAACATCGTTTGTCAAATTCAAATCTGATGAGTAGTAGTTTATTGGAAAAGATAAATATGTTTAATTTAATTTTGAAAAAGATAATAATATCATGATAAAAAAATAAAATATCTATATCGCTAGATTAATATGATGTTTTATAATATTGAACAAGGATTCTAAAATTTATTGAATTCCTATACGTGTCGGATTTCATTTATGTTATGTTATGTGAGCCATTTTCACGTAGTGTTCGAAATTCATGTTCGACTGATTGGTGTGGGTTATCAATAAAAAATATTTGTCTAGGCTGTTTTATTTCTTTTTGTCAGAGTTGTTTCTTTTTTTTTTTTTCTTATTCATTTCAGTTTTTGTTTGTTTGTTTTGATAATATCCCAATTCACATGCATGAGATCTACAGGGGTCCTAAAATGGGGTATTCTTATTATTATTCTTATTATTTTATTAATACTATTATTCTCTTATGTCGGTGGAAATGTCGGTGACTACAGTAACTTAAGGTTATTTTCGTAATTTTGCGGTGCATATGCTACATGTTAAGTGGAGAGAGCATCATCTTCAGAAGTCAGAAGTAGAAGAACCTTCGCCTCCGGCACTCTCACTCACTCTTCTCCCATTTCTGATCTCTTTCTTCATTTAGGGAAGACGGTGTTTAGTGGGGATGATGATGTCGGAATCTGCTATCTCTAGGCGTATGTTGGTTTCGATTTCAAGTGAAGTAGTTAGGGCGATGATGTGGGTTGAGCGACTTCCATGGAAGAGGATTGGCATTGAACACGAAGCTGATTAAGATCTAGGGCTTGAGGATTGGTATTGAAAACGATTACCTTGGCTTCCATTTTCAGTTCACTTATCAATTTGGTGATGAAAACGATCCAGAGACGACGAGCGTGTACCAAAATGTTATCTTCTCCCCAGCAATGTTGTCTTCACAGATACGATTCTACCTCTCCCCATTGCGGTATTTTCAATTAAGGTCTTATATGTGTCCATCTCTCTTGCTTTTAGTTTCATATCTCTTTCTCTCTCAGAATTCCACCGATTGAGCTTAACATCTTTCTTCTGATTTTAGGGTAAAGAGATCACAGTCGACGACTGCATTTCGTCTCACGGATTATTACTTACACCATTCACAATTTCTCATACGAGTTTTGTTCCATTTCACTTGCAGGTAGCTTGCTTCCAATGGAGACGGTTGCCCGATTCAGATCAGGGTTTACTTTTATTTCCTATCTCTAGCTTCCTTAGTGTTCGTTTCTTTTTCTAATTAGGGATTCGATTGCAGGTGGATTGTGGAACAAGTTCGGTTATTGGTGTTTGGTGTTGTCTCATGTTATTTTGGTAGTCCTTGACTTGAATAGATAAGTATTTTTGGGAATTTATGAGGTTCATTTTCTAACATACATGCCCTACAATTCAATTTGTAGGTGCTAGCTTTAGTTAATTAGATAAGGTATAACTTTTATCTTTTTAGATTGGGTATTTATACATGATTTTTGCCAGTTTTTGACTTCTGCAATGAAACTGTAGTCCAATTTATTTATGGTAATTGTTGTTGGATGCATGTGTTTTGTTTACACTTTACATGCTCATTTTGAACCGGCAAGGTAGCTACTGCTGCAATTTCCGGCAAATGTTTTGCTATCTACATTTGTTATTTTTGTTTATGACAACAAGTTGATTTGATTTTGTTGCCAAGGTGTTAACATATTGTTTTTTTTTCTTTTTTGCTTTGTAGGTGCAGCTGCTGCTTTTGTTTCATCAAATTAATTGGGTCACTTTCAGTTAAGAAAACGTAAGACAACTACGTATCTGTTCCATGTTATTAAAGTCTTACATAATAACCTCGCGGCAACGCACGGGATTAAATTCTAGTTCTTATTAATCCTTTATGTCGACAAGGCGTTTGTCGCCGCTAAACGGTCGTCCGACCTTGCACTCGTGACATGCGATGCCTTCCAGCCTCTATCTCTTCGATTATCTCTATTGGTTGCTGTATTGGGGTGTTCTTTGGCATCTAGTGAGAAAGTAGAGATGGGCGGATGAATCACCGTTTCAGGCGGTGAAACGGCCGTCCGACCTTGCACTTGTGACATGCGGTGCCTTCCTGCCTCTATCTCTTCGATTATCTCTATTGGTTGCTTTATTGGGGTGTTCTTTGGCATTTGTCGATGTTGGCTAGCCTGAGACTGTTTTTTGGTCTATCGTTGCCGGTCGCGCCTTCTCTAGCGAGATGGTAAGGGTTGTGCCTTGGTAGCATGGGCTATACGGTCATTTGATTTGGTGCTCGATGCACTTTGGGGTTATAGATCTGTCAATGATGGTTATGATTATTAGCTTGAGACTGTTATGGCTTATCGTTGTCGGTCGCCGACCACCGCCCCCTTGTGGCGACAGCGGTGTAGGCTTTGCCTTGGTGGCTTTGGATTCACACATGTCGATGACGATGAGCTTAGCTCTTTTGAGACTAAGCCTGAGTTTGGTTGCTGCTGGGAAATACACATGTCGATGATGATGACCTTTGGTAATCTGAGATCGAACTGGGGCTAATTTCACTTGATAATCTTATCTGGGTTTTTTTAATTAATAATTTTTATTGCTGTTGAGAAATACGTGAGTTGATGATGATGACCCTAGCTAATCTGAGACTGAGTTTGAGCTCATTTCACTTGATGGTTTGTTATAAGTTTTTCTTTGATTTGTGGTTTTGGATGCTGTTTGAGAAGACGTGTGTCGATGATGAAGAGCCTAGCTCATCTGAGACCAAGCTTTAGCTAATTTTACATAAGGTCTGTTTTGAGGTTTTCTTTGATTAATGGTTTAAGATGTTGTTTGGAATGGCGTATATCACTTGCTGGTTTGATCTGTGTTCGGGGTTTTTTCTAGAAAGGTTTATGTTGATAATGAGCCTAACTTATTTGAGACTGAGCTTGAGCTCATTTCACCTGATGGTTTGTTCTGGGTTTTTCTTTTATTAATAGTTTTGGATGAATCTATCTCATCTTAGATTGAGTCTACGTTTTTTTTAACATGATGGTTTGTTTGGGTTTTTTATTAATGGTTTACGTGGCTTTTGGGAAAGACGGTGTATAAATTCGAGTTATTTTACGTCTTGACGTAAATTTAGTTTAAAAACGATTTGCATTGATTGTATTTTATACTATATCGCATCACGTATTACGCCGCCGCAACGCGCGACGGGGTTAAAACCTAGTTATGTTTAAAACTCACTTGTGTTTCCATATAATCGACCTTATGCAATTGATGGGATTTTTCCCGTTGAGCATCGGTACCGGTAAATACCGATCGAACAGCATTTGTTCCTGTTTAATGATTCATTTTTTGTGTTTTTCGGTTTTGGTCTTTGGTTTGGATAATTTTTGGTATTTTCACTAATACACCACCACTGAATCAATAAAATTGGTACGATATCCAACTTATATTTTCACTCGTTCTTGGTTTCGTTACATCCATGCCTCGTAGGTTTTAATCATTTTGTTTTATAAGGACAAAAACAGATTTTCATAAATTTATAAAGAGCTTCAATAAATGTTGATTCTAAATTTCACATAAAATTACAAAATTACATGTGGCACTGCTAACATATAGGTGCCTTCGTATGGTTTGAATTATATATATATATATAGAGAGGGAGGTTCCCCTACAAATTAATGTTTGCCTAAGTATGCTAAGAAGTAATCTTAGCCTTCTAATTATCTAATTAAGGGCTAAGATCAAAGTGTAGAAAAAATAACTAATCAAGGGTAATTTGGGTATTTTATTACATTACCCACAATTGTTAACTTTTTAAAATTTCCCCCCTATTTTTTTAAATGCTAATAACTTTTTCATACGACATTATTTTTTTAAAAAAATTACATCATAAAATCAAGCATTTTTTTCTCTTTAATTTGAGTATAGTATTACTATAGTTTTTTTTTTAAAAAAAATCAAATTATGTGACGTTGTGCTACATTTTTAACGTTTTTGTGCTGCATTTCATAAAACAGCACAAGGCTGTGCTGTATTTCATAAAACAGCACAAGGCTGTGCTGTATTTCATAAAACAGCAAAAGGCTGTGCTGTATTTCATAAAACAGCACAAGGCTGTGCTGTATTTCATAAAACAGCACAAGGCTGTGCTGTATTTCATAAAACAGCACAAGGTTGTGCTGTATTTCATAAAACAGTACAAAGGCTGTGATGTATTTCATAAAACAGCACAAGGCTGTGCTGTATTTCATAAAACAGCACAAGACTGTGCTGTATTTCATAAAACAGCACAAGCACAAGGCTGTGCTCTGTTTCAAAAAACAGCACAAGGTTGTGCTGTGTTTCATAAAACAGCACAAAACGCACGAATCACAATACATCACAAATCAAGAATACATCACAATACAGCACAAATCAAGAATACAACACAAATCAAGAATACAGCACAATACAGCACAAATCAAGAATACAGCACAATACAGCACAAATCAAGAATACAGCACAATACAGCACAAATCAATAATACAGCACAATACAGCACAAATCAAGAATACAGCACAATACAGCACAAATCAAGAATACAGCACAATACAGCACAAATCAAGAATACAGCACAATAGAGAAACCTAACCCTAAATCCCCCAAACCCTTAAACAACATACAATCATTCAAAAATTCAATCAACATACGCTATATCCACAAATTCACCACCTACATCACCCAATTTGAAACACAAACGAAACTAAAGGCGAGATAGGGTTCGGAGGTACCTTAGGGTTGGTGATATGAGCGTTCTTGCGGATTTCAGCAGAGATGGTGGAGCGAAGCTGAGATGGAGTAACAACATCGTAGAGATTGTATATGTCCATGATCGCAGGAACAGATCTGCAAGCCCCAAAACACATACAGCTTCAACAATGGCGAAAACCACTGTCACCAAAGGCTCCGCCGTAGAAGTTTGCAGCAACGAACCAGGGTTCCACGGTGCATGGTACGGCGCCACCGTCATCACCGAAGTCGGAGCTTCACCGACCAAAAACCGATCATCCAACAAGAAGAACAAAACCCTGAAGAAAATCGGCTACTTAGTGAAGTACGACACGTTGTTGAAAGAAGATGGGGGCTCTGAGCCGTTGGCGGAGGTTGTAGACCCTTCGCTCCTCTCCTTCTTCTCTGATTTGGGGGAGATGGTTGGGGGAGATGGTTGGGGGAGATGGTTGGGGGAGATGGTGGTTGGTTACAGATTGTGCTGCATTTTGGTAAAATACAAACGGGACTAATAACTGTGTTTTAGGATCATAATGCCCTTTAACCCTAATTTTAAGAGTGCCACATGTCATGTTCTTATTCCTTCTTAGCATACTTAGGCAAAAATTATTTCTTATTAGAACCTCTACCTATATATATATATATATATATATATATATATATATATATATATATATATATATATATATATATATATATATATATATATATATATATATATATATATATATATATATATATATATATATATATCCTCGTATTGAAATATTCGATGGCACTTATCAAAAGTTCAAGTAGACAAATAACAAATAAAACAGAACGAATGTCTAGTTTGTTATGAAATACTTGTACCATGAATCGCATGTACAATCAGGCTAACTTGTTTTTATATAATCAGTAAACAACCATAGTGTTCCGTTGATGGTTTCCGGTTGGTGCTTGTTACCGTTAATAGTTAGACCATTACACGATGGAAAATTTCATTAACAGAAACATTGTTTGACGGTGACTAAGGGGCTGTTTGAAATTATTTATCCGGTCAGAAGGTGGTGACCGGATAAGGGGTTGTTTCAAAACTGACCGGGTAAGAGGAAAAATATACATGGGTCAGTGGTGTCGGATCGGGTCAGACGCGAAAGACTGAGAATCAAACACTCTGACCGGCCAAAATGTCTGACCGGATCAATGGGTCAGACATTTTGACCGGGTCAGAAGCAAATTAAACAGTCAGTAAGTTATTGTTGATGACCAATTGTCACCGAACACAAATGTTACTGATTATATCTTACATTGATGGCCAATCAACCGCTACTACTAGCAAGTTACTATTGATAAATTGTTTGCACTGATGGTCATTTTCATGCAACTTTTCCAACAAAACACCCACCTGAAGCTCTACCATCGAAACCCCTCTATACGCCCGACGTTCACGCTACCGGTAAAAGATAAAGGGGTGACCTGACCGACTTGGTACAACGGAGAGAGGTGCACTTGGTAAAAACTTGAAATGAGTGAAACACATTCAGCACTAACTTCAAAAGTTAAAAGTTTTTCTTAAAGAAAGTGAAATAAACCCATGTATATACTACATGCTCCTTTTACTTTTACATCGGCTTTTATAAAAATGTAATCATCACGAAGCGTTGTTTGTGGTCCCATGTTATTATATAAACCTTATTGAGGTGACCAAATAAGAGATGTCTTTGACCATTCATGTGTGAAACTTTGATATGATTTATTAGAAATAATTATTTTAAGGTCACTGAAAATTTTAAAAATCATTTATACATAGCTTTTGGTAAAAGTTATAACAAGATGACATCTACCAATTTGATTTTTACATTTAATAGTCTATCTGGACCATGTTTACTTTAATTTAAAACTTTTTAGGATTATTTGTTTTCTTTTATTTTCTACAAGCCGACATACAAAATAAAAACAATTTATTTTGTGGGAAAATGAAAAGCTATATTCATAACTCTCAAAGCATAAATATAAAAAATTAAATTCGATAAAAATAAAAATTAAAAATTAAATTCTCTGTAGTCTTGAATGAAAACACCAACAACCGGTGTGATACTGCATACGGGCACATTTTACCTTAGCGTCGACGCCGTCTAAAATTGCACAATGGTACGAAGACCCTGTCAATGCGAACTTCTGCTGAACTTCATGAAAGTAGTAGTCTTCACTCGAGTGAATGTCTTTTTGCTCAAATTAACACATGCTGACTCCCTAACGTGTCCATATGGAATATGTTTTCACACAAAAAATGACACGAGCAGTTTTTCGCACCAAGAGCACATGTTATTATTGAAATTTGACTTTTTTAAAAGACTTAATTTTTTATATGCTTATTTTACGAACTTTTTTTTATTTTATATAGAGTAAATTGCCATTTTCGTCCCTGTGGTTTGGTGAAAATTGTCACTTTCATCCAATAGTTTATTTTTTCGCATTTGGGTCCCTGTGGTTTACAAATCTTGTCATATTCATCCAGTTCGTTAACTCCATCTAACATTCTCCGTTAAATGAAGGGTATATTGGTCATTTTACATATATGTTTTATTTTTCTATTTTTTTAAACCCATTTAATATATCCCCTTTAAATAAATTGCTATTTTAGTCCCTGTGGTTTAGACATTTTTGCCAATTCAGTCCAAAAATCCCACCACCTTGGCATAAAACACCATATCACCACCACCCGTGATGGAACCACCATGTAGATGTAGGGTACAAATAACCCACACAAGACCGGGTACCCGAACCCGAAAGCCCGGCCCATGTGGGCGGAACGGGTAAGCCAGCAGGACATGTGCCCCACATTTAATTACATCGGAATCACCCCAATCATAACCGATAATTCAGTAACGGAAGGAGAATATAAAAGGTAATGGATTTGTCGGGGAATAATCCCTGTAAATCAGCACACGATTGCAACAGGCAAACACTATAAATACCAGGTAAGGAGGATCGAGATCCTCACAAAAGAATACACACAAAAGCTCCCCCTTAATTATCCCTATCACATATTTCCATTCAACCAATACTTACTCTCACGCCGGAGGGTCGTTCCATGGATATTTCCCTCTTGGAACGCCTTAACTGGTGTTGTTTTCATTGTGTGTAGGTGTGAAGCTTCAGAGAGCATCGATAAATCGAAGTTCAAAAAGACCAGAACCATCTAGAGTTGGACCTCGTATTTACACACCACACCACCACCACGCCGCAAAACCACCACCACTCCATCAGAACCACCAAATCATCACCACCACCCTATCATAAAACCACCAACACCACACCAGACAGGCACCACCACCACACATTAGATCTCCACCACCACACATTAGATCTCCACCACCACACATTAGATCTCCTCCATCACACACTAGATCACCACCACCATGTAGACCCTAGAAACAAACCGTTAATCTCGAACTTATAACAAACCCCTTCGAAAACGTATATGGAACCCTTGAAAACGAGTATTGTAGAGGTATTAGTAGGGTTTGATATGCATTTTCGAAGTAGTATGTTACAAGTCCAATATTGATTGTCGATTTTTAGGGTTTACATGGTAGCGACGATCCAATGTGCGTGGTGGTGGTGGGTGCTCTGGTGTGGTGTTGGTGGCTTTATGATGGGGCGGTGGTGGTGGTTCGGTGGTTCTTGTGACGGGTAGTGGTGTGGTGGTTATTTTTGGACTAAATTGGCAAATACGCTCAAACCACAGGGACTAAAATAGCAATGTATTTAAAGAGTATATATTAAATCAGGTTTAAAAAAAGAAAAATAAAAACATATATGTAAAATGACCAATATACCCCTCATTTAACGGAAATTTTGGATGGAGTTAACGGACTGGATGAATATGACAAGATTTGTAAACCACAGGGACCCAGATGCGAAAAAATAAACTGTAACATTTCGTATTTCGCAAATAATAAATAATAATAATTAATAATAAAATTAATAATAATAATAATAATGATGATGATAATAATAATAAAAATAATAAGGATAAAAACAATAATAATAATGCTAAAAAAATAATAATAATAAAAATGATAATAATAATAATGATAATAATACTAATAATAATAATAATAATAATAATAATAATAATAATAATAATAATAAAAATAATAATAAAGTGCAGGGACCATTTTGTCATTTCTGAAACTTCAAAAGAAGTTTTGTGCATAAAATAAACAAAATAGAAACCGCAGGGGCCAAAGTGAAAAATTTTTAAAAACCCAACCCCCTTCCCCGTTTTTCCGGCGACCCTATTCCGGCCGTCTCCGGCCGTATTTCGGCGAGTTAAAAACATCCAAAATACGCGGTTTCAACCCAAATTAAAGGTACCGACAGCTTCACGACCAAGATTCGAACTCTAGGCACCTCAAAAACGTGTTTAATCAGTATCCAAAGCTCACAAACTTCGGATCCAACTTTATCCCGACCGTTCAACGGATAATTAACCCACTCAACACAACTTTAGACAAATTGATTCAATCAAACCGAACTTTATCCCCATATAAATTGAATACAACTCGTAATTTTAATTGAAAACACATAAACAACTGAATTTGATCATCACTCTCGGTCGAACCTGCAAATCCATCGAACACCCCTTTCTGATTCTTCTAAACCCAAATTAATAAAGGGCTTTCGTTTGTAATCATCCATAGAAGGTTTCTGTGAAGTTAATTGGAAAACCATCACCAAAATCATCTCGAATCTATACCTCCTCTGCCGCGGCTGTTCTTAACCTTGTTCTTTATCGAATTAACATCGAATCAGGTAATTAAGAGCATCATTGTACTCGATTTTACATGGGGATCAAAAGCCCCATGAATTTAGACGTTAACAGACTCGAATTGAACTTCAATTTGGATCATAATCGATTTAGGGTTTATGAGAATTGGGGATGAATGTCAAATAGTGTTTAAAAGAAATTAAAACAGAAACTTATTGCGGCTGGATGCCTTGGTTCACTGGAAAGTTTGTGGGTGTGGGAGTTGGAGGTCCCGGGTTCGAACCCGGCTACCTCCAACTATTTTTTTTCTATACCTTTTAAGCCTCTAAAAATTACATAAAAATCCTTAAAAATTATAAAATAAATCTTATAAATTTTTCTTATTTAAAATGTTACATAGATAATTCCTGTAAATTTATTTTAGTTAAAAACCTTAATAAAAATTTATAAAATATTATTTATAAATATTATAAATAATTATTTTTATAAAAATGGGCACTATATCATGTTTAATTATGAAATAATCCTGTAAATTGTAGAAATTATACATCTTATAATTTCACAATTATTTACAAACGAAATTTATTATAAATATACTTTCACAATAAATTTATATAATAAATTTAGGTTAATTATTATCGTATAATACGTTATTGTAACGATAATTATTACAAAGAATATATATAAAATATTTTCAAACGTTATCCGATATTAAACCTAATTTTATTTCTAGATTAAAACACCTAAAAGATATATTTCTTTTGAATAAATATAAAATACAAAACTCCAAAATCCTAAAACTTTAGTTCACGTCTAAATATTAAACTTATTATTGAACTTAATCTTGTAATAAATACGTTTTAGGTACCTTGTAAAGGAATTCGTTGAAACGACGCGCATTATTATTTCTTCTTATTAATCCTCCAAGATATACTTAATCGCCAAGTGAGTATTTCTATACCCATTTTATTATTTCACACACTTTTGGGTGAAACATGTTACATTATAACCGTAGCACTTGTAAACACGTTCGATTCTTGTAAACTTATGGCAATTTAATTGTATGTTGTGATTAGTTGAATCCTGTAGCTACCATGTAATGTCGAATACATGTACAATCATTAACTATTGCTAGCCTGGCGACGTCATAGATCTATGGGCCTGACAAGCCTGCTTGGTTGATCCAAGTACACTTAGCTAATCGTATATACTTTTAACGTTAATAGAATATTAACGTCGTTTGATACTTGTAAAACATTGTCAAGGTTTGATTGTGCATTCTGTCTTACATCCCTAGTTACCTTGTTCTCTAATTTACAACATGAATTGCCATCTTTTATATACGTATGTATGAAAAACAATAGAATGCCCACCAACAATATGTTGACCTTTTATTTTTAACATGTTTCAGGCAATAGCGTTATGTGGCTGTGAACAATCGTAACTCTCACGTCTCGACGATTCCGCCGTCAAGGTTGGGGTGTGACAGATTGGTATCAGAGCCCATAACTATAGGGACTTAGGTTATTAATGATGACCTAGACTATAGCTTATGCATACACCTTATAGTATTTTTATCTTGTAAATACATGGTTTGCATATTACATAATGCTATGCCTTCTTATGTGCAATTTGATGCCTTAGCATAGGATTGCCTAAACTTAGTTACTTGTCTCCCTAAACTTATCTTTGACTCTCCCCGAACATAAAACCTCTCAATCTTATTCTCGACGACACGTGGAATCGTATACTTATGCTTATGACTTGGATCTTTAGACGTTATGTCTAATCTATATAAATCTCATCAAGGTTTTGATTACATGAACCTAAGAAATATTGTGTGACACATAGACACCTGTATTCTGGATTTCCTGGCAAAAAGCCTTCGGGCTAAGGCAAGCGTATTCGTATAAATCTCATTGAGGGGCCCGTTACGCTTACCTGGGGATTTCTGGGATGAGTGATAAACTATGGTCAAAATACACAAATCTCTAAGGCAAATGAATCAATTTACCTTGACGTGTCCACGGTTCCAAATGATAATGCGTTATCAAATGGGATCATTCCGTGTACCTTACAACCTTTAGCCTACCTTTGTCTAAACTAATATTCTTTGTTATCATCACTCTCGTAACTAGCTCATTTTTGTATATCCAGCATGTCTCGTCATCATGGAAAACGTGGAAGTTCCGACCGCAAGCTTGCAGCAATGATCGCCAAACAAATGGCTGCTGTGCTCCCAACCATGGTTGCTGAACTTACTAGCACCATGATGGCTAATAGCAACAACAACACCAATGGAAACAACAACGGTGCTCAAGGAGAAAATAGCAACAGCCGAAACGGGAACGATCGTACTTGCACCTTCAAACACTTCAACTCGTGCAAACCCACCAACTTTAGTGGCAAGGAAGGAGCCACTGGTCTTCTTGAGTGGTTCGAAGGCATGGAGAACACTTTCGCCAATTGTGAGTGTCCCGAGGCACTCAAAGTCCGTTATGCCACTAGTATGCTCCAACAAAGGGCACTTACCTGGTGGAATAGCGAGAAGAGAAACCGAGGAGCTGATGCTATTTCGGCACTCTCTTGGGATGAATTCAAGAACATCGCTATCGCGAAGTTTTGCCCGAGAAGTGAATTACAAAAGTTGGAAGAAGAATTCTGGAACTTGAAGCAAGATGGTGGTGATCATTTGGCCTACTCAACTAGGCATCATGAGTTGAGTCTACTATTGCCCCATATGGTTGACACTGTCCCCCGCAACATCGAGAAGTTCATAAAGGGTGTACCACCCCAAATCCAAGATGCTGTGGTGGGTAGCCGACCCACAACTTTGGAGGAGGCAATTACTATCACAGCGCAGCTCACTGAGAATCATATTAGAGCTGGCACTATGTCAGCAAAGGGTTCAAAGTCTACCGTGAAGGCGACACCCGAGGCAACAAAGGATGTAAAGGCTGAGTCGTCTTCCCAAAACAAGAAGCGCAAGTTCACAACAACACGCAACTACGCTGTGACCACTCCAAATCCTCCTCAAAAACAAATGGTGGTGGCAAATCAAGCTCCCATGGCTAAAGTTTATACGGGTTCTCTGCCAATGTGTAACACGTGCAAGTACCATCATGCGGGCAACGTTCCATGCCGAATCTGCTCGTTGTGTGGAAAGTATGGCCATTTGGTGACTACTTGTCTGCGTGCACCAAACAACGCTGCAATGCTAGCCAACCGAACCTGTTACAACTGTGGCGAGCCTGGACATATTCGTCCGCAATGCCCTCGCAATGCGGGCAACGTGCCACCAGCTCGTGGAAGGGCTTTCAATATCAACGCCAACCAAGCACAAGTCAGCAATGACGTTGTGAATGGTACGACGAAGAACCCCGTTTAAATCATTCCTTGTATTATTGATGTTTTCCATCTTTGTAATCATCGTATCAATAATAAAATTTTTTTTTTACCGAACAGGTATGTATCTTGTAAATGATCATTATGCATCTGTATTATTTGATTCGGGTGCGGATAAGAGTTTCGTGTCGTTAGAATTCGAGCCCGTACTTTCTAAATCACGTATTAATCTGGAAAGACCCTACACGGTCGAAGTCGCCGATGGAAAACCCATTGTCGTTGATGTCATAATACGTGATTGCATCATAAGCTTTAACGAGCACGAATTCCCTATTGATCTTATTCCTATGAAACTCGGAAGCTTCGACGCCATCATTGGAATGGATTGGCTATTCAAACATCATGCTGAGATCGTATGTTTTGAGAAGTGTATTCGAATACCGTTACCATCCGGGGATACTTTGAAAGTGTTCGGCGAGAAATCATCACAAGGACTCAAACTCATGTCTTGCACTCAAGCCCGAAAGTGCTTAAGCAAGAAGTATATAGCCTTCTTGGCTTACGTGGTCAACACAAAAGCCAAAGGGAAAGAACTTAAAGATGTCCCTATTGTACGAGACTTTCCTGAAGTATTTCCCGATGACCTTAGTGGTTTACCTCCCGTACGTGAAGTTGAATTTAAAATTGATTTGATACCGGGAGCACAACCCGTGGCTAAGTCACCATATCGGCTTGCACCATCGGAATTGCAAGAACTCTCTAGCCAACTCCAGGAATTATCCGAGAAAGGGTTTATCCGCCCTAGTTCTTCTCCTTGGGGTGCACCTGTCTTATTTGTGAAGAAGAAAGATGGGTCATTCCGTATGTGTATCGATTACCGAGAGCTCAACAAGTTGACCATCAAAAACCGGTATCCTCTTCCTCGTATCGACGATCTGTTTGATCAACTTCAAGGAGCTACTATATTCTCGAAGATTGATCTACGTTCTGGATATCATCAGTTACGAGTCCATGATGATGACATCCCCAAGACCGCATTTCGTACTCGTTATGGGCACTATGAGTTTACGGTAATGCCTTTTGGCTTGACTAATGCTCCTGCTGTTTTCATGGATCTCATGAATCGAGTATGCAAGCCTTATCTAGATAAGTTTGTGATCGTCTTCATTGACGACATTCTCATCTACTCCAAAACCAACGCCGAGCATGAACTGCATTTGCGACAAGTTCTTGAACTGTTGAAGAAAGAGCAATTGTACGCGAAGTTCTCGAAGTGTGATTTCTGGCTCAAGGAGGTTCAATTTCTAGGACACGTGGTGAATAGCCAAGGAATTCACGTTGACCCTGCAAAGGTGGAAGCTGTGAAGAATTGGTGTGTTCCCACGACACCGACCGAGATTCGTTCTTTCCTTGGTCTTGCTGGTTATTTACGGCGATTCATCGCCAACTTTTCGAGGATCGCGAAGCCGCTCACTTCCTTAACACAAAAAGATAAACCATTCAAGTGGGGGCCCGAACAAGAGGAAGCTTTTGAAACATTAAAACACAAACTAAGCAATGCTCCTATCTTGACCCTACCCGATGGAAACGATGATTTCACCGTATATTGTGATGCTTCAAAACAAGGTCTTGGTTGTGTTCTTATGCAACGAGGAAAGGTGATAGCTTATGCATCAAGACAATTGAAGGTTCACGAGGTGAATTACACGACTCATGATCTTGAACTCGGTGCTGTGGTTTTCGCCTTAAAGATTTGGCGACATTATCTTTATGGGACGAAATGCATAGTCTACACCGACCATAAAAGTCTCCAACATGTGTTCAACCAAAAAGATCTCAACATGAGACAACGACGTTGGATCGAGTTAATCAGCGACTACGACTGTGACATTCGCTATCATCCTGGAAAGGCGAATGTTGTAGCCGACGCGCTGAGTCGCAAGATCCATAACAAGACTGTCTCACTACAAGGAATCCAAGATCAAAGACAGTGGTTTCACACGCTAAGAGAATTTGATACCGAGGTTCGTGTGGATGTTAACGAGGCTACTATCATGCTCCAAAACATAAGAATTGATAGTGATCTCGAGTTATGCATTCGCAAGGCTCAACAAGCAGCAATAACCGACGAAGGAAGTAATGAGGATTTGGTGTCTAACGTTCGATCACAACTGGAGGAAAAACCAAATGGTCTATGGTACTTTCTGAATCGACTTTGGATCCCAAATCGTGATAACCTTCGACACATCATTTTGAACGAAGCTCATCACACCCGATATTCTATTCATCCTGGCTCCGATAAAATGTACATGGACTTGCGTGGTCAATATTGGTGGCCTGGAATGAAAAAGATATCGCGGTTCATGTCTCCAAATGTCTCACGTGTGCAAGAGTCAAAGCCGAGCATCAACGACCAAGTGGTTTACTTGAACAACCTGAAATCCCTATGTGGAAATGGGAACATGTATCCATGGATTTCATAACCAAGTTACCACGTACTCCTCGTGGTCATGATAGTATATGGGTGATTGTGGATCGTTTGACCAAGACGGCACATTTCATACCTATACGAGACACTTACAAGGTTTCAAGACTAGCTCGCATATACATTGATGAAATTGTTAGTCGTCATGGCGTACCGTTGCACATCATTTCTGATCGAGATGCTCGTTTCACTTCACACTTTTGGTCATCTATGCAAGAACTCTTGGGTACTCAATTGGATTTAAGTACGGCTTACCATCCTCAAACTGATGGTCAAACCGAACGAACAATCCAAACCCTTGAGGATTTACTACGATTGTGTGTCCTTGACTTTGGTGGTAATTGGGATACGCATTTACCTCTCGCGGAATTTTCGTATAACAATAGTTATCACTCGAGTATCAAGATGGCACCGTTCGAAGCACTTTATGGTCGTAAATGCCGATCGCCGATCTGTTGGACCGACATTGGTGAAAACTTTATCACTGGTCCTGAACTTATACAAGAAACGACCGATAAAGTTTCTATCATCCGCAAGAACCTTGAAGTGGCAAGAAGTCGACAAAAGAGCTATGCCGATAAACATCGTAAGCCGTTGGAGTTTCAAGTTGGTGAAATGGTTCTTCTTAAGGTTTCACCATGGAAAGGTGTTATTCGCTTTGGAAAGAAGGGCAAATTAGCTCCAAGATTTGTAGGACCTTTCAAAATCCTGAAAAGGATTGGGAAAGTGGCTTATAAACTAGAACTACCTTCCGACCTTAGTGGAGTTCATCCTGTGTTCCATGTCTCAAACTTAAGAAAGTGTTTGGCCGACGAGAGTCTGCATGTTCCACTGGAAGACATTCAGATCGACGAGTCATTGCACTTCATCGAGAAACCTGTTGAGATTATGGATCGCATCATGAAGAAGACTAGAACCACAACAACTCCAATTGTCAAGGTTCGTTGGGAGAACAAGTGTGGAGCTGAGTTCACATGGGAACGGGAGGATCATATGAAGCAGAGATACCCGTATTTTTTTGTTTAGTTCATTTTTAAATTCTGAATGAAATTCTTTAAAGTAGGGGAGACAGTAACACTTTGTATTTATACGGTAATTAACATTCATGAGGCTAATTGGAAGACACACACGTTAGACTCTCTTTTTACCTCTAATGGCTCTGCCATTGCACATAAAGTAAACACTAAAGCGGTCATCTTAATCGATGATGAATTTTCTTCTTCATCAAAACCTGAAAGTCCTCCAAGTGTCCTCATCTTGTCGTCACAGCCTCCTCGTAAACAAATTTCGGGACGAAATTTCCTAAAGTAGGGGAGACTGTAACATTTCGTATTTCGCAAATAATAATAATAATAATAATTAATAAAATTAATAATAATAATAATAATGATGATGATAATAATAATAAAAATAATAAGGATAAAAACAATAATAATAATGCTAAAAAAAAATAATAATAAAAATGATAATAATAATAATGATAATAATACTAATAATAATAATAATAATAATAATAATAATAATAATAATAATAATAAAAATAATAATAAAGTGCAGGGACCATTTTGTCATTTCTGAAACTTCAAAAGAAGTTTTGTGCATAAAATAAACAAAATAGAAACCGCAGGGGCCAAAATGAAAAATTTTTAAAAACCCAACCCCCTTCCCCGTTTTTCCGGCGACCCTATTCCGGCCGTCTCCGGCCGTATTCCGGCGAGTTAAAAACATCCAAAATACGCGGTTTCAACCCAAATTAAAGGTACCGACAGCTTCACGACCAAGATTCGAACTCTAGGCACCTCAAAAACGTGTTTAATCAGTATCCAAAGCTCACAAACTTCGGATCCAACTTTATCCCGACCGTTCAACGGATAATTAACCCACTCAACACAACTTTAGACAAATTGATTCAATCAAACCGAACTTTATCCCCATATAAATTGAATACAACTCGTAATTTTAATTGAAAACACATAAACAACTGAATTTGATCATCACTCTCGGTCGAACCTGCAAATCCATCGAACACCCTTTCTGATTCTTCTAAACCCAAATTAATAAAGGGCTTTCGTTTGTAATCATCCATAGAAGGTTTCTGTGAAGTTAATTGGAAAACCATCAGCAAAATCATCTCGAATCTATACCTCCTCTGTCGCGGCTGTTCTTAACCTTGTTCTTTATCGAATTAACATCGAATCAGGTAATTAAGAGCATCATTGTACTCGATTTTACATGGGGATCAAAAGCCCCATGAATTTAGACGTTAACAGACTCGAATTGAACTTCAATTTGGATCATAATCGATTTAGGGTTTATGAGAATTGGGGATGAATGTCAAATAGTGTTTAAAAGAAATTAAAACAGAAACTTATTGCGGCTGGATGCCTTGGTTCACTGGAAAGTTTGTGGGTGTGGGAGTTGGAGGTCCCGGGTTCGAACCCGGCTACCTCCAACTATTTTTTTTCTATACCTTTTAAGCCTCTAAAAATTACATAAAAATCCTTAAAAATTATAAAAATAAATCTTATAAATTTTTCTTATTTAAAATGTTACATAGATAATTCCTGTAAATTTATTTTAGTTAAAAACCTTAATAAAAAATTTATAAAATATTATTTATAAATATTATAAATAATTATTTTTATAAAAATGGGCACTATATCATGTTTAATTATGAAATAATCCTGGAAATTGTAGAAATTATACATCTTATAATTTCACAATTATTTACAAACGAAATTTATTATAAATATACTTTCACAATAAATTTATATAATAAATTTAGGTTAATTATTATCGTATAATACGTTATTGTAACGATAATTATTACAAAGAATATATATATAAAATATTTTCAAACGTTATCCGATATTAAACCTAATTTTATTTCTAGATTAAAACACCTAAAAGATATATTTCTTTTGAATAAATATAAAATACAAAACTCCAAAATCCTAAAACTTTAGTTCACGTCTAAATATTAAACTTATTATTGAACTTAATCTTGTAATAAATACGTTTTAGGTACCTTGTAAAGGAATTCGCTGAAACGACGCGCATTATTATTTCTTCTTATTAATCCTCCAAGATATACTTAATCGCCAAGTGAGTATTTCTATACCCATTTTATTATTTCACACACTTTTGGGTGAAACATGTTACATTATAACCGTAGCACTTGTAAACACGTTCGATTCTTGTAAACTTATGGCAATTTAATTGTATGTTGTGATTAGTTGAATCCTGTAGCTACCATGTAATGTCGAATACATGTACAATCATTAACTATTGCTAGCCTGGCGACGTCATAGATCTATGGGCCTGACAAGCCTGCTTGGTTGATCCAAGTACACTTAGCTAATCGTATATACTTTTAACGTTAATAGAATATTAACGTCGTTTGATACTTGTAAAACATTGTCAAGGTTTGATTGTGCATTCTGTCTTACATCCCTAGTTACCTTGTTCTCTAATTTACAACATGAATTGCCATCTTTTATATACGTATGTATGAAAAACAATAGAATGCCCACCAACAATATGTTGACCTTTTATTTTTAACATGTTTCAGGCAATAGCGTTATGTGGCTGTGAACAATCGTAACTCTCACGCCTCGACGATTCCACCGTCAAGGTTGGGGTGTGACATAAACTATTGGATTAAAGTGACAATTTTCACCAAAACACAGGGACGAAAATAACAATTTACTCTTTTATATATAATCATTAGAGAATCATATATCCTCCTAAAAGCATCTTACGTGTTGGATGTTGTTAAATTTTCAAAAGAAAATAAACACACAAATAAAAATAAGAAAAAAATATTTTAACCCTTCAAGTTTCTCAAATCTTAAATTGTTAACCCCCTCATTCACCCTTAAATTTTTGTACATCCAAAATGTATGTTACTAACAAATGCTTTGAGGTCCCCAAGTTTTGTTAATATAAAACTAAGACTGTTTCATAAAATCTTCAATCAAAATTTAATCATTAGGAATTGTTTTGATGATAGGCTGCATTTGTTGGATTTTTGAGCTTGAAGGATTAATGAATGAAATATGCTACTATCTTTGTTTGATTAAGGTTATTTAAAAGGTTGCAAAGGATGCTGTCATTTTGTTTAAGGTTGTTTAAAAGGTTTAAAGCACGTTTTAATTTGTTATAAAGGGTACTTAAAATAATGATAGTAAAATGCTCAAAGTTATGATATACTTCTTTTAAACAAAAATATAAAAATTATTTGAGTTTAGAAAATAAATTGGAAAAAAGTCAACATTTATGTTATTTTTTCAGTATTTTTAATTGTATATTGTTTATAGATCTTCAATCGCCTTAATCCTAACAACTGAATTTGTGAGATCAACACTCTCATGGTTTTTTTTTGGTTGAACTACAAAAACTATTCTCTACGGTAGAAGTAAGCAACACAACTTTTCAAGCATGTTAATGAGCAATAATTATGTAACCTTTTTTTTAAAAGATTAATTTCTTAATTGTGAAATCCTTTATCAAGTTAGTAGTTAGTGGGGTTCGAACCCCAACCTCCATATTAATAATTGAAATCCTTTGCCACCACACCAAGGGGTGAGGCTTACAATAATTATGTAACTATATATAGTTTTAATATGATAGCATCTTAAAGTCCTAGGATTCCCTTTGTATTAAAAAGTATAGCTCAAAATTTTCCACAAAACCATTTTTCTTCAAAACTAGTTTTTGTCAATGTGAAGTGAGCGACGGGGTACCAAAAAGTGACTGAAAAGTGTGTGAAATCTATATGGATTTTGATTGGGTGTTACGTGTGAGTAGGTCGTTCCAATCCAATTCAGATAATACTAGAAGGGTTGTAATCAAAACGATCCTTATAAAAATAAATAAAAAAACACACAGCTTTGGTTTTAAATAGTTTCAATTTAGTTTTCAGATCCGATTGAAACCGAACACCCCAACTATTATCAACGACCAAACATTGATGATTGAGAGAGTTGGGGGTTATCTTATTTTTGATAAGATTAATAATCAAGGTGGACCCACCGGTGAGAAATAATAATATTAAAGGATGGGAACATGGGAGTCGTGAAAATGTAAAATTTACTCTTTGTGGACTTATGAAAGTGACATAAACATATTCCGGTAGGTTACGGTGGGTGGGTGGGTGGGTGTTGTTCCGACGTGGTGACGTGTAACGCCGCCGTGTAAGGTCAAAATGGTAATTAGTGGTCACGTATCCGTGTGGTCCTCTATGCTCCCTATACACGATAGTGACTGTGAGGTGTTTGCATACCATTTGCATTTATTATGTTTGGTTGTTAGATTAGCATTTATCTATGGTGTTTTTACATTTTAGTCCTTGTAATTTCAAGGTATTTTCAGGACGACAAAAGTTACACATTCTCTCAATGTCAGGACAACCTGAAAACAACTATACAGCTAATACAAGTTACTAATTTTGTTTTGTACCGGATTGATTAGAGGTGCGTAAAAACCAAACCGCTAATGAACGAAACCGAATCGATATTAACTGAAAAGTCAGAAAACCGGATAGACTGAAAATCAGTTTCGGTTTTATACCCATGGTTAACCGAATTAACCAAAACGAACCGACCCATTCATATTTTCATGTTTTTTTCTAACTATATTCATGTATTTTTAGCTTTTTTTAACTTCATATATAAAAATAAATCAAGTCGAAGAAGTTTGTGGGTGAACCGGGACATAGAGATTGTCGAAAGTTCACCTGAAAAATTACATCTTATTCTAGTGTCAAGTTCTAAACTTTTTATACTTCAAGAAATCAACTTTTGAAACCTTAAACCATTTCTTTACTACACTCTCTGCTTGTGACTTTGACAACATAAATTTAAGCCTTTAATACACGACTACTTTCCAACATTTAAAAATAAGAAAACCAGACCAAGTAGCAAAAAAATTATGTTGGATAATAAACCGAAAACCGACCAAAAAAAACAAACCGAAATCGAAGCTCGGTCTTGGTTTCTTCATTAACCGGCGGTCAATTATCTGTACGGTGGGGGGAGGGGTGGTAAAAACCGAATCGAACCGTACACACCTCTAGATTCATCAAGGCTATAGCATACTAAAAAATTACCAAATTTATAACGTATTTATTCTGTTAAGTATTAATAGAAGATAAGGTTAATTTTAGTTTCCATAAAGATGTTTTAACGTATACGTGTATTTATCCTGCGATTTATCTTTTTGAATCTTTCTTTTTGTTTTTACTTTTAATGTTTAGATCACACTTTTTAAAGTTACAATATTATATGTTTTGGGGAGATGGAAGGTATGAGAATTCACGGTTGGATGCTACAAACTAACTCATCTATCCTTTTTAGCATCTAAATTCATTTCTCTATGTATCTAACGTTTGAGTAGATGGTATCCTTATATTTTGTTTGATTTGATGTGTTTAAAATCAATCTAACATGATCCTAGTCGAATCCCGCTTATGAAAGGGAAAGCAACTAGCTTTTTCTTCACGGTCCCTCCTCGTGGCTGCTTTCTAAGAGCCCTCGTTCTCATCTCATACTAAATCTATTTCTCATACGTGATATACATTATACACACCCACATACAATATATTGCGCATACAGAATGCTAAGCCGACTCAAACTTATCTTTTCCATCAACTATAATTGAAATATTCGAGTCACCTTATTTTCTAAAGAAACAACTTATCTTTTATAAATAAAAATATAATGACTATAGCGTTCACAAACCAAAACTCTGATCTCGACCTCCTCTTTACATGACTATATATAAGGACATTGTTGAATTATACATCATTTCGTGTAACACTAACTTTTGAATAAGTCACTGTATAATGCTTAGATTTTGTACGATAAACTTTTTAGATAGTATCACATTTAAATGACATCAAAAAAGATTCTTAACAATCTTGAAACACATCATTGTCAGACACTAATAAAATAGTCATTACATAACCTTGTTTTCTGTATATTTTTAAAACATACTAGTAAAATAACATCATAAACACATGCTTATACTCATAATTACCTGAGATTCATCATTTATTAAAATTCACACCTAACATAGTTTACATTTTTTTAAGTAAACTTTTTATATTCTTGTCTTTTCATCATAAATATATCTTTAAAATTAATTAGTATAAGTTACATCAAACGAGTAACAATGCAATCAAATGGTTATAGGTTCAAATCTGTGATGTGCAGGTTTGGTGAATATTTTTCTGGTAACAATAATTATTGTTTAATAAAAAGTAACAATACAAATGACATATATAATAATATAATATGATTAATAAGAACACACAAAAAGTTAAAAAACATATAACTACCACCTCATGAATTTTGCTTTCTTTCAAGATATAGAATAAAATTAATTATATACCCATGTGATTGATTGCCGGGTATTTTAATATCATTATGACATAACTATATCTATTTGCATTATATACAAGCACTAATGAACGTGCCTTCACCAACGATAGTTGAAAATTGTAAATCCATGAACGTGTAGGGTTATGTGAAAGTTGTGAAGGATAAAGATAGTATGAATCTAAAGTCTACCATACCCTAATCTTGTTGTTTTTATTATAGAATAGTTTTATGAAGTTATGGATTATGTAGTGATCATGATGCTATGTCTATGTTTTATTCTGCTACGTGTAAATGAGATTTTCAGGTTATAGGTGCGAGATAGACGAGTCAAGTAATGGGTTGAAACCAATTAATTTTAAATTTAATGTATGAATCGAAATAGATCCGATCAAGATATAAAGTAAATGATAGTAAAACTACGATTTACCTAACCTCACTGGTTAGCGATACTGATAGGTTTTATGAATGATTTACCTAATCCACTAATTAACAGAGTATTGTCGATTTTGGTAAATTTCCTCGTAACGAATCCGTTTGATTAAAAAAAATAAGGAAAAAGAATCGACTTTTCAGCCAAAAGCAATTGTTTAGGGTCATGAAAAGCACATTTTAGAAATCAAAAAGGACCATGAAAGCAAATTCTTTTCAATAATATGCTCCCTTTCAAGTTCACTCGGTTTCTCTACCATGTGATTTAGTGTTCATCATATTCTTTCTCTCTCTGTCTCTCTCTTCAAGACCTTGAAGTTGGTGTTATGAAGATTCCTTTGTTCTTCTGCTGGTAGAATCGGTGGGTTTTCACTTTCTTTATTCCTCTGGCAACTGGATTCCACTCGATTCCACCATGTTTAATCATACTGTGTTGTAGCTTGTTTATTACATGCGTGTATTACATATTTGAAATTGAGGTCTAGGGTTTGATTTGTATGTGTGTTTGCTGTTTCTAGTCGTTTGATTCGTTTCGCTTATGTGATTAGCGTTTTGAACGGTTCAAATCCAAATCGATTTGTTTGTATTTGTGTTAAGATCGTGCGTTTTTGAAAGTTTAAGCTGATATGAGTTGGATTTTCATTCATGAGTCACGAAATTGAGTTTTAGACCATGTTCTGTGAGATGTTTGAGACTTTGATATAGAGATTGGAGTTCGTTTAGTCAAAATTGGAAGAATTTTACTTCAATTTTTTATTCCATTAATGGAATTGGCTCACAAAATTTAGAATTAAAGCTGTGTTGATTATCTGAGAAGCATGATTACTATTTTTTTAGTTCTTGTTTTAGATTGAGCTCTCAAACCACTATTGTAGTAGGTGAATTCTGAATATAATTTTCAAATTTTGCTTTTATTTTGTCTGTGAATTTGTCTGTTGTATCAATGTATGTGACACCTTATTTTAGATGTCTAGTGTGATTTAGTAACTGCAGATTTTTGCGTAGAATGAATAGAAAATTGATACCAATTTCGAATTAATTGTTTGATTTTAGAATTTATAAGCAAAATCAATTGGGAAATTGGTCAAAAAAACATATCAGTTTGTGCTCATTCCAATCCAGAAATGAAAAGGCTTATTTGACTTTTTAAGTCAAGGTTTGTACTTGTGATTCTACCATTATTCTTTCTTTCCTTCCATGATATCTTATCTTCTGACTTCTGCTATAATTTGTTCTATATCTCAGTATGTGTAAATATATATTCATCCGATATTCAGTTCTGATCTTTTGGTATCTATATAATTTAATTCAGAATCAAGATTCAAAAGAACTTATATTGGGCTAAAGCTGCAAGATCACTGCTTCAATATTATTTGAGGTAAGAGATGGTGGCTGAGTTATGGTTTCGCGGTCTATGGAAATCTTCAAAAAAACATGACCATGGTCAAGAAAAGGTTCGAATCGGGGTGTTGGCTTTTGAAGTAGCGAGCCTACTTTCCAAGCTAGTTCATCAATGGAATTCTCTTACTGATAAGCATGTTTCGAAATTAAAGGATGAAATTAGTAACTCAGTGGGTATCAGAAAACTTGTTTCGGAAGATGATGGTTACATAGTAGATTTAATATGTGCTGAAATGTTACATAATTTAGAAAATGTGGCAAGAGTTGTGACCCGTCTGGCAAAAAGATGCAATGACCCCCTTTTAAGATGTTTTGAGAATGCATACGATGAGTTGATTAAATATGGTGTTGGCCCGCACCAATGGCAGTTGACTTCGAAGAAGATGAACAAGAAAGTTAAGAAGATGGAAAATTTGTTCTCATCAATGCAAATTTGTATCAAGAAATAGAAACAGTAACAGAACTTGAACAAATCCTGAGGAGAATGAAGAACAATGAAGATCAAGATAGCATAACTTTGGTTGAATATATGAAGAAACTGTCATGGAGGCAGCATGAAGTCAAACGATTGAAAGAGATGTCTTTATGGAACAAGACTCACGATTATGTGGTTTTCCTTCTTGCTAGATCCATTTTCACTATTTTCAGTCGAATTGCACATGTTTTTGGGATCAACCACGTGGTGCCACTGGTCGAGTACTCTGATTCTTTAGACTCTGAGCATATGAATCGAAGTCAGTCAGTGTCTGCATTGCTTCAATCTTCAATCCACCCGTCGGAGTATAGGATTGCAAGGTTTTCCTCCGGGCCCTTGGGAGACATAATTTCCAGATCCGGCCCGATCTCAAGTACAAATAACTTGAATGCTTTCTATTCGGGTCCACTTGGTAATTCGATCCCATATTCTGGTAAACAACGAAACATTACTTATTCAGGTCCTATTGGGAAGTCAACACCAAAGTCAACAACAAAGTCCGGCCCGCTAGCTCGTGCTACTAAAACCGGTCTGAAACTATGGCATGGAAAGACTGCTACACCAAACCGTTTAAGCACCACCGGACCTTTTAAGGGACACATGTTTGACGGGGACGGTTCTGCATTCCCACATAGGATTGAAGAATCTGATGCGGAAATTAGCTCCAAAAAGAAGAAATTTGAGGCACCTCCGGAAACCCTTGGTGCTGCTGCATTGGCTTTACATTATGCTAATGTTATTATTGTGCTTGAGAAACTTGTGGCATCACCTCACTTAATTGGTCATGATGCAAGGGACGATTTATACAATATGCTACCAAAAAATGTTAGAACCGCTCTTAGAACGAGGCTAAAACCATATGCTAAAAGTTTGGCTTCATCAGATTATGATACAGGTTTAGCTGAAGAATGGAGTGAGGCTATTTCTGGAACTTTAGAATGGTTATCTCCACTTGCTCATAATACAATTAGGTGGCAATCGGAAAGGAGTTTTGAGCACCAAAATTTGCTTTCTAAAACGAATGTGCTTCTTGTACAGACTCTTCATTATGCAAATCAAGAAAAAACAGAAGCTACAATTACAGAGCTTCTTGTTGGTCTTAACTATATATCGCGGTTTGGTAGAGAAGTTAATGCAAAAGCTATGTTGGAATGTGAAAGCGGTGGAGTCATTGATGATCCTAATGGTCCGGTAAACTTGGTGAGTTGAGCACAGTAAGCTTATTGGCAATGGCATCGGTTCCAGTCTAAAGGGACTAGGGCCCGTTTAACTAGTCGCTTGCAGGTACAATTTCAAGAACCACGAATCATGATCAAGCCCAGCGAATCAAGATCCTAGAGATACATGTTTTTTCATGGTTGCAGTGTTAATGACTGTTGACCTTTTGGTATAGAAATGATAAGGGTATTTGCTTGTTAAGTGAGTGTGTTACTGTAGATGTATAGTTAATGATGAAACATTTCTAATGATGTGGATTTTACCCTATAAAAGTTTTCAGTTATGGAATATAAGAGTTTGAAGTTGAGCAGTTGCCCTGCATTGTGCATTGATCATGTATGTATGGTTGATTTATGTTAGCTTATTCTGGTGTTCAATATAGCTAGCAACCACTAACCACATCTTTCTGATCTATATAGGTGTCAATTTGATCCATGAATGGTCTATCAATCATTCATTTGTACATGTTATTCTCTAATCTCTATTATCAAATCACTATAAAATACTTTATCTTAGCATCATGAGAAAATTAACAGCACAAGATCAATGACACTCTGAGCTAAATTAAGAACACTCACGTGGGATCTGAAATTCCGCTTTAATTCTATAATCTCATATATAAGACGTCTATCTTGTTTTTTGTTTGTTATGGAGGTTTAGGAACTCCTTATAGAACAAAGATTAATTATCTTGAAACCTAAGGTCAATCATCAATGCTTCTTGCAACCATTTGTGCAACATGACTGAGTAAAATTAACACCCTCATCTAATATTTTGATAAATATGTTTTTAAAAGAGAAATTTGATTGAGTCACAAAGAACGTATTAATACGTATATTAGGGGAATTTCCTAAAATGATCATGTTAAAAGTCAACTCCATCAAAATAAATACTGAAAAATCAAATTCTAGAAAATGAACCTGTACTTTTAGTGCGGAAAAACCATATCTTAGCGCAAAAAACGCACTTCATATGAACATATTAAGGAGTCCATACGTTTAAAAAGTCACATCTTAATACAAAAACAAACTCCATATGAAAATATTAAGGAGTCTACATGTTTGAGCCAAAAGACGGAAAAAATGAAAAAAAAAGGCAGAAGTTGGGGGGAAAATGCGGAATGAGATGGATTCGCACCATTATACAATTTGAAAAGTATTAAAGTCAAGATAAAACATGTGGACACAAGAAATTTTTCACGCGGGATGTGGTATCACTTTGGTAATTGTCATTTTCATCTAAAAAGTACATGTTCGTTTTGAAATATGACTTTTTAATGTTTATTTTAAAGAAACTGACTTGTCGTATGCTCATATTTAGATCTCTCTAAACACGATGCTAAAAAAAATAAAACTCATATAGCAATTTGTTGGATCTAGATTGTATAGGACTAGATCATTTTTGTATAGGCTTAGTACTTGTATCAAGTCTTGTAATTAACACTTGTAATAGTCAATATATATATATATATGCATTGAATCTATAGGTTAACCCCTTTATATATATGTGTGTTGATTTGTGTCTTGACAGGAGAAACAATATACTTGGATGGTTTCCTGAAATTGATCAAGTGTAGGAAACATCTACGGATAAACATTATTGTTAATCCGTAGATATGTTTCTTACAAGACCAAATGACCAAATGAATGTTCCTGAGGATGATCAAGGACCATGAAGTGAAGACTCCTACGGAAGAAGGATTTCCTATGGAAGAACAATATTTCTACGGAAGACCAATTCATCTACAGAAGAACAAAAGTTCTGCGGACGACAAGACTCCTGCGGAAGAACATTATACTTGTGCGATTGCAAATACCAAGAAGTCAAACAAGTCAACACAATCAATAACAATCCCAAGAGATTCGGTGTTTCCTTAGCCGACTCAAACCATCTATAAATACGAGTTCTAGGTTTCACATCTAAAGAACACAATCAATCAATATTACGGCTGTCGAGTTACATCATTGTGCAACCCTAACCGCCGTCACATCAACATCAACATTATTCGATTCACTGAATTTAACTGTTCATAGTTATTCGTTATTATTCTTTTGTAATCATTATCTTATAGTTAATGAAATACGTTTGAATAATTATTGATTTCGCATTTATTGTGTTTCTGTGGTTGTGTTCATCATTAATCATTAAACCAATTAAACGTCAATTAGTGATAATTCCGCGATCATTAAATTGATTTATTTTAATACTGATAATTCCTGAATTGAGATCCTAGGATTCACAGGTGGTATTAGAGCCATTGGTGCTCATTGATTTAGATCAATTGATCTATCAGTATTAAAATTGTTTAATTGATTTTCAAACAATTAAATCAACGACTTGTCATTCAGCAAGCACTCTCTCATTGCTTGTTTGATTAGATCTATATTCAAATCAATTGAATACTAGATCTGCGTCTTTGATAGATTTGTCAATTTTAGCATTTAAGTTTTGATTCATCCTTTTGCATTAAACATGAGTACTTTTGGTGGAGGATCTTATCAATCGCCAAAGTTGGAAACCAAAGCTGATTTTAAATCCTGGAAGATCAAGTTCAGGAATCATGTGAACTACACATATTCTGACTTGTGGGAATCCATCACTCAAGGTCCTTATATTCCACCCACTCTTAGGCCGGATTATAATGACAAGAATCAGCCAATCAGCACTAAGGACTTGCCACCTGATGATGTCAAGAAGGTCAAAGTCGATATTAAAGCATACAACTTGCTTAGTATGGCTTTGCCAGAAGAAATCTTGATCAGGTATGAGAATTACAAGACAGCAAATTCCCTGTGGAAGATACTTCACACTCTCTGTGAAGGGAGTGATGAGATCCGAAGCATAAGGAAAGACACCCTTAGATCACAATATGAAACTTTTCATCATATTGAGGGTGAATCAATTCCTCAGCAACTCCATAGATTTATGCAACTTGTTACTGAGATGAACATCTTGGAGTTAAAATACACCACTGAGGAACTGAACAAGAAGATGCTCCATACTTTGCCTGAAAGTTGGAAGCAAACAGTCTCCATGTTCAAGAACACCATAGATCTCAAGACAACTGGTCTAGATACATTGGTTGCTAAGGTTGAAGCACTTGAACTGGATGAACAATCAAGAAACAAGAGTGTGAGAACTCATGTCTCACCTTATCACTTCAAGGAAACCAAAAATGCTGGAAGTGCATTTATCTCTAATAATGAAGGTGATAACTCTTGTACTTTGAGTGATGATGAAGAGGAAGTTTTTATGCATCCAAACCCACTAAGAAATCATCTCAAAGTAAAAATCAAAAGGAAAAGGGAAGATCTGCAGAGAAAAAAGAGACATCAGCAACTGCAAACTCTTCTCAACATAACAAACAGCCAAAACCAATAACTGTGATATTGGATTCTGAAGAACAAAAAGCAGCCTTTGCAGCTTTTAGTTCTAGCTTTCAAGCATATCTTGGAAGTTCACTTACATCAGCAAACATCTGTCAGCAAGATTTGGAGGAACTCCCTCCTGATGTAGTAGAAGAGATGGATCTACAGTGGCAGATGGCAATGATTGCTTACAGAGCCAAGCAATATCTATAGAGAAATAAAAATCAGGCAGCAGCAAGCAAAACATCGAAGATTGGTGTTGATAAGTCAAAAGTCAGATGTTTCAAGTGCAATCTCTATGGTCACTTCTCTAGAGAATGCAACCAAGAATCATCTCCGCAGTATCAGCAGCCGCAGCAACAAAATCAGCAGCAACAACAATATCAGAATCAACAATCAAACTCTCTAAGATCCCTACAACGACAACCTCAGCTAACATCCCCACCAGCCACAAATACATCAGCAGGACCAAGCAACTCTAAGGAGTCAGGGCTGATCATACTTCAGGATGGAACATGTGACTAAAGTTTGTATGAGAAGGAAGTGATAGAGGAGAATCAAGCATTAATGGCGCATATGGAAAACAAAGTTCCTCCTATGGCCAGAGAGTTAAAAGACAGGTTATGTTCATCATCATGTGTTGAGGAAGTTGAACGATATAGAGTCCATACACAACAATTGGCTGATAAAGTAAAGGAAACTATAATTTTGAATGAATCACACTTAAGAGAACAAAAATTATATCAAATCAAAATCAGTACTTTACAAAAAGATTTAGAAAAATATGTTTCTGAAAACTACAGCCTAAAAGCCCAAGTTGAGCATCTGACCACTTCCTTAACAAAATCCATGGCTGATCATGCATCCACTGAAGTGAAACTTCAGAAGTTTCAATTATCATCTCAGCAATATGAGAAGTTGCTAAACTCTCATATTGAATCAAAGAACAAGTCTGGGTTGGGTTATAATGCTGTTGCACCACCTATTAATGATAACTACACACCTTTACCTGAAACAATGACTAACAATTTGTCAAATCATTTTGTGCAAAGCACCAAAATTGACATCAAAAACAGTCATACAAACAATAATGAAACTGAGATGAGTGAAACTGAATCTACTGAATCAGAATCACTTAAATATAATGAATCAGATTTTGATAAATATGATGACTTGGATGATTCTGATGAACATGATACTGATCAACTGAACATTGGTAAGAATGTTCAAGTTGAAACTGGTCTTCCGCGAGTTCTTGAAGAATCAAAGTTGCAGTACCCTCCAAAGCAACGAAACATGCTGAAGACTATTTGCAAGAGGATTGCTGAACTGAATGAAGGACTACAAGAACTGAATCTTCACAAGATTGATAGCTGTGGATCAAGTACTGAAGTACCTTTGTCATATTCAGATAAAGATAAGAAACAAACAACAAACAAGAATCCTCGGAAAGCACAAACTGAGGAATCGTAGAACATCTGCGGAAAAAGAAATCAGAAGAATCCGTAGAACATCTGCGGAAAAAGAAATCTGAAGAATCCGTAGAACATCTGCGGAAAAAGAAATCTGAAGAATCCGTAGAACATCTGCGGAAAAAGAAATCAGAAGAATCCATAGAACATTTGCGGAAAAAGAAATCTGAAGAATCCGTAGAACATCTGCGGAAAAAGAAATCTGAAGAATCCGTAGAACATCTGCGGAAAAAGAATTCTGAAGAATTCGTAGAACATGTGCGGAAAGAAAAAATTGACAAGTCCGTAGATCATCTGTGGAAGGCAAAATCTATACGCAGAAAAGCAACAGAAGAAACTAAATCTACGGACAAGGTCAAAACGGATGCCAACAACCTTGCACAGAAAAAGAAATCGTCTAATGCTTCAGCAAGTGAGAAAAAAAACAACAAAAAGAAGGCTGAACCCAAAGAAACTTCAGAAAAATATTGCAAATGGTGTGATATGAAGAATCACAACACTGATGAATGCTATTTCAGCAGCTACTGTTCCATTTGCAATATGAACAATCACATGACTGATGATTGTTTCTTCAACAAACACTGTGCCATATGTGACAAAAATAACCATTCCACTCAGGAATGTTATTTTAATAAGAAGAACAAGAAAAAGAGCAAAAAGAAGTCACAAGTTGCATCATCCGAATCAGATTCTCAATCCTCAGTAAGTGACAAAGAGACAAAGATTCAGAAAGATCAACAAAAGTCAAAGAAATGATCATCTGTTGCGGACAAGACTTTGAAGAAGAAAACACCAACACAGGCTAAGACACCTCATAAAAAGGTGGATCTGTCTGATAAACAGACTGAAGTAGTTGATGGTTTCTTTGACAACTTTGCAAAAGGAACTCCTGTGTCTCAATCAAAGCAGAAAGATGAAGAAACTTTTAAAACTACAGGATCCTCTTCAAAGTTAAGATACCAACCAAAACAAGCCACGTTGAAGAAAGACTCAGATAAGCATGAAGACATCCAGAAACCTGAATCATCTTCAACAGAATCATCCTCACCACCATCAGATCAAAAAGAAACAACTAATACTGAAACTTCAAGATTAATTCATGAAGGAGTAACTATTGTTGACACATCTGGCAAACCCAAGACAATTAAGCCTTGGGTTGTCAATTCTAACTAATTCCCTTTTGTGTGCAGGAACAATCATGGAGAGCTGACAACAAGTGGTATGTTGACAGTGGTTGTTCCAGACATATGACAGGCAACTGTGGACTTCTCCATGACTTCAAAATAAACATGCCTCTTATGTGGCATTTGATGGGGATAAGAAGGGAGGTAAAATTGTTGGTGAGGGAATGGTAACTAATGGTGTTTTAACATTTGAAAAAGTAAATTACTATGAAAATTTGCAGTATAATTTACTTAGTGTTTCCCAAATTTGTGATCAAAATTACTTAACACTATTTGATAACACTAACTGTTACATTCTTAAGCCAGGTTTTACAGTTCCAGCAGACTGGATACTTCTTAAAGCATCAAGAAAAGGCAACACATATATCTTGGATATGAACAACACAACACTCACAAATCATGAGACATGCCTGCTGTCTAAATCTTCCGAAGATGAATCTCAACTGTGGCATAGAAGGCTTGTCCATTCCAACATGAAGAACATGAATAAATTGGTGAAAAATGACTTAGTCATTGGATTACCAAAGAAAGAATTTCATTGTTCTAATCATTGTTCTTCATGTTATAAAGGAAAACAACACAGAGTGTCTCATAAATCCAAAATAATCAACACTAACACTACACCACTCAAATTGCTTCACATGGACCTCTTTGGTCCAACCAATGTGCTGAGCATTGGAAAAAGGCAATATTGTTTGGTGATAGTTGATGATTTCACTAGATTCACATGGGTCTTTTTCTTAAAACATAAGAGTGAAACATCTGAAACATTAATGGACTTTGTGATCAAGATTGAGAATCAACTTGATTTAAAAGTTAAAATTTTTAGGAGTGATAATGGAACTGAATTTGTTAATGCTGATCTGGATTCTTTCTGCAGGACTAAAGGAATAGCTAGACAATTCAGTGCCCCAAGAACTCCACAACAAAATGGAGTGGCTGAAAGAAGAAATAGAACACTCATAGAAGCAGCCAGAACAATGTTAGCTAATTCTCAGTTGCCCATTACCTTCTGGGCAGAAGCTGTGAATTCAGCTTGCAATGTTCAAAATAGAACATTAATTGTCAAAGAACATAACAAAACCCCTTATGAGCTCTTATTTAAAAGAAAACCTTTTATAGGATACCTTAGAGCTTTTGGGTGTCATGTGTCTGTTTTGAATACTAAAGAACAATTGGGAAAATTTTCTGAAAAAAGCCTATGATGGTTTCTTTATTGGATATTCATCCTCTTCTAAATCATATAGGGTGTATATTCCAGAACATAACATAGTTGAAGAGACTCCTAATGTTTCTTTTGATGAATCCATGTTTACTACCAATGTAAAAGGATCATCTTGGTTATTTGATATAGATGCATTAACTGAATCATTTAACACTGGTTATCTGATCAATGCAGGTACTGCAGATACATGCTATCCCTTTGTGCCTCCAAGTTTGAATGAAGTGCCTCTAACAGCTGATCCACCAAGGGCACAAGTTTCACCTGGACCACAGCAAGAATCAAGTCAGCAGCATGAAGCTACATCCGGAGAAGCAAACTCTTCATCCCCAGCCCATGTAAATACATCAGCAGATGTTCCCTCATCCGTAGATGTAAATACTGCTTCAACCACTGATCCTAGGGATGGAGAGGATGTGGTGATTCGACAACACTTGCCAGCTGACCAACATTGTTCATCAGTGGATGGTGTTGTAACTCCTACGGAAGTACAAAATGCCTCCGTAGATGTTGCAATTCCTCCTGCGGATGAACAAAATGCTCCCGTGGAACTTCCTGCGGAAGAAGACAACCCAGCAGCAACCGACTCACAAGCCGATCCTAATGACCATGAGCCTTTTGATTACTTCATAGACTCAACTTCTCAGCTGACTCCATCTGCTTCCATGGGATTCTCAAACTTAGAATCCTCAGTTCCAGTTGATGCTGTTTCAACAAGCAGAATACACAAGTCTCATCCAACAGACAATATCATTGGAGACCTGCATGCTAGAACCACAAGGAGCAAAGGAGGTGTGGCAAACATTTGTTTGTTCACCTGCTTTTTGTCCCAAACAGTTCCTGCAAACATTACAGCTGCTCTAAAGGACAACAGTTGGATCGAGGCTATGCAAAAAGAACTTCAACAATTCAGAAAACAGAAGGTGTGGACTCTTGTAGACTTGCCTAAAGGTCAACATCCAATTGGAACAAGGTGGCTCTTCAAAAACAAGCTGGATGACAGGGGTATAATCGTGAGAAACAAAGCTAGGCTTATTGCTCAAGGGTATACTCAGGAAGAGGGGATCGACTATGATGAAGTCTTTGCACCAGTTGCAAGGATTGAAGCCATACGAGTCTTCCTAGCTTATGCCTCATTCAAGAAGTTCACAGTCTATCAGATGGATGTGAAGTGTGCTTTCCTTTATGGGAAAATTGATGAAGAAGTCTATGTGGCTCAACCCCCTGGATTTGAAGATCCTGATTATCCACATAGAGTATACAAGCTTGACAAAGCTTTGTATGGTCTTCATCAAGCACCCAGGAAGTGGTATGACACACTGTCATCTTTCCTGCTGAAGAATGGCTACAAGAGAGGAACAATTGACCAGACACTGTTCCTTAAACATGAACATCAAGATCTTTTGGTGGTTCAAATATATGTTGATGACATAATATTTGGATCAACCAACAAGAAGCTGTGTCAAAGCTTTGAAGACTTAATGAAATCTGAATTTCAGATGAGCTCCATGGGAGAATTGACATTCTTCCTTGGCTTACAAGTTTATCAGAAACCAGATGGCATTTTCATCAATCAAGAAAAGTACATTCATCAAATTTTGAAGAAGTACAATCTTGCTGATTCCACTTCATGCAAGACACCAGCATCAACAATAGACAAGATTGTGCTTACCCTGCTGGAAAATCCGTAGATCAAAGATTGTATAGATCAATGATCGGTTCTTTAATGTACTTAACTGCCAGTAGACCTGACATAATGTTTGTTGTTTGTGTCTGTGCCAGGTATCAATCCGACCCAAAGGAGTCCCATCTGAATGCTGTGAAGAGGATTTTCAGATATCTGAAAGGCAAACCTGCATTAGGACTTTGGTATCCCAAAGATGGAGATTTCAGCCTCTACTCCTATTCAGATAGTGACTATGGAGGGTGCAACAACAACAGAAAATCCACAACTGGTGGATGTCAGTTTCTAGGACCACGACTTGTTTCTTGGCAGTGCAAAAAGTAAACAAATGTATCTGTATCCACAGCTGAAGTAGAGTACATAGCTGCTTCAGCCGATTGCTCTCAAGTACTTTGGTTGCAAAACCAATTACTTGATTATGGTTACAATTTCCTTCACACACCAATTCATATTGATAATTCAGCTGCTATGTTTATAACTGCTAATCCAGTTCAACATAGTAAAACTAAACACATTGAAACTAGATACCATTTTCTGAGAGACTACTCAGAAAAGGGTCTAATCAAGTTAGTCAAAGTAGACACAACCAATCAGCTTGCTGATTTGTTCACTAAAGCATTTGATTCTGTTAGATTTAATTTTCTGATAGAATCTTTGGGGATGATTAACTTAGAATAAATCAACAAAAGCATATGACTGACTTTGTGTAGAGTAATAGTTAGGGATGATTTAAGTGTCTGATAGACCATCGGTGCATGCATTATATATGGGAAATGATAGTAAACTATGCTTGGTTTTAAACAAAAACTCAAACTGACTTATATCATACTGATATGTGAGTATAAGCTATCTTGAGTGGAAACAAAGCTAAGAACATGCCAAACTAAAAGATTCTGGTAACTGTCTGTGGGGATTCCATTTGAGAATCAGGAAGGTATGCTCTCTCCTGCTGTGATCAAATCACTTACACAAGCACACTATGTAAAATACTTTATAATCTTCTATCTTTGCAAAGTCATATTCCTCTGTTTTGTGTAAACAAAGACCTGGGGATATGCTCCAAGAGTATGATCTTCATTCTCCCTCTGTTTTGTGTAAACAAAGACCTGGGTTAAGTTCACCTCTGTTTTACGAAAGTAAAGACCTGGTGAATATGATGATCATATCTTAGCTCTAAAAAGAATCACTTGTGCTTAATTGTACATCAATTCAAAGAGCTTCAACATCAAAGCATTCATGAGATAGTAATATGTCTCAAGATAGAACTTATAACTTAATGTACATAGTCATTAAGTGTGAAAGGTAGTGATTTGCCTCACCTACGGAAGACATACTGATATGTGAAAAATTACACATGTTAAGAATACATATCTTTTCCCATTTTAAGTGATTTTTGTTTCAAATTAATCTTTAGCGATACTTAATTGTGATTAATTTGATTTTTTGTAGCTTCGAATGGTGGTTTGATGATTTCAAAAGAAAAAGCCAAAGAATTCATGAAGAGTTTGGAAGTTTAGAGGCTGTCATGGCCATGACAGGAGCTGTCAAGACCATAACAAGCTGCAGACCCCCCTTTTTGAGCGCAATATGGCCATGACAAACTGGGTCATGGGCATGACACGCATCAGGTCCCCTTTTTAACCCCTTCTTCTTCTTCATTGAGAGGGGGACGATTTTTGAAGATAAAACCCTAGTTTTTCTTCATCTTTGAAGGAGATTTGAAGGAAGTTTCTCAAGAGTTCAAGGAGGTTAAAGATCAAGCATTTCAAAGAAAGATTCAACTTCATACAACCCATCCTCACTCATCTTTGGTTTGAAAATCTCTAGACCTAACATGTTTTCTTCCATTTCTATGAGTTTGGTTGTGACTTTTGTAAGCCTCATGGGCTAAATACTCTTAATCACTTAGATTAGATGAAGCTTAGCATACTTTGACATTTTGTATGAAACCTTGGTGGTGTTTATGTCAATGCTCATTACAAAGCTATGAATGTCCTTTAATGGTGGTGTGTTCTTATTTAACTTGATGAAATATTGAATCTTGTGGGTGTTGCAACCACATTATGTTGGAAAACCATGTGTGTTGGAACATTTATTCATGAATTGCATAACCTAGTATGTAGTTTATGGCATTTGACTAGAAATAGTGAATGAATGGTTGAATATCTAGTAAAGTTGAACAAGTATGCATCCTTATACATGTGTTTGTGAAAACCATTGTGTTTGTTATGAATACCTCCTAACTTTGTTATGTAAAACCCTAGATAATGCGCAAATTTATGGTTCATAAATTCATGTTAGGATATTCATAAATTGAAGGATATATATAGGTATTGTTACATTACGTGAATTTAGGTGGTTGCCACGTGTTCATCGTGTTAACTTTCCAAAGATTTGTGGGTTTGGTATCCTTGACGGGAGTCCAAATCATAATTAACATTGACATAATATTATCATTAGTTCTTCATGGCATAACTTTAGGTGGCTATTGTGTGTTTATCGTCTTAGCTTTCCAAAGAGTTATATAATTAGATAACTTTGACAAGAGTCTAGTTTATATCATGTTTCATGTGTAGAAAATGATCTCACCATAGGTTCATACATGTCGTCATTGTTTTGCTAAGCGGATTCAAAGTCTAAGTGATACCTTCCTCTGATTGGTTATCTTCATCTTTATCTACTTTCTTCAATTAGTTTAATTGTTAGTTAAATTAGTTAACGATAATATTCATAAATCCTCTTTCATCGGCTAGATAATGATAAAGACTTAGTATCAGGAGCTCTCGTGTCCATGGATCGATACTTGTTTCTTACCAAAAGCTATACTACTAATCGATAGGTACACTTGCCTATTGTGTGTGTAGTTAGTCATAAGGTGAAAATCATTTTATAAATTTAAAGCTTAATTGTGTAAAATTTGTTGCTAAAGTTTATATATCAAAAACACACATCAAGTTTTTGGCGCCGTTGCCGGGGACACGGCAATTCTGAGAAAGATCCGAGTCATTACTTTAGCCAATCCTTTGTATTTACTATTTTAATTTAATATAATTATTTTGTTACCTTTATCTTTCTTTACGCGTTTGGTAGTGTTTGTGTTTCAGGAAGCTTATGTCCGCATCTTCACCGGTTGATGATCTTGTAGAGCCTTATTCTGAACCCGAAAAAGTAATCAGGAGAAACTTGAGGGCAAGATCCCACAAAGTAGCACAAGAAATCGAAGGTGAAGCGACGAGGCTAGAGTACTCAAACGAGACCGAAAGTGAAAAGGAGGATACAAACGGAACAGAAAGTGAAGAAGAGCACACCGAAGACACAATGGCGAGGCAAGAAGATAGAAGAACAATCTATGATTTTGCCAAACCATCTTTAGAAGGTGCAAAACCTAGCATTGTATGACCGAATGTGCAAGCTAACAACTTTGAGATCAAGTCAAGCACAATTCAAATGATCCAAAACAATTGTCAATTTGATGGTCTTCCGGATGATGACCCAAACTTTCACCTTGCAAACTTTCTTGAGATATGTGATACCTTCAAGATTAATGGAGTTAGTGATGATGCAATTAGACTCCGATTATTCTCTTTCTCATTACGTGATAGAGCAAAGCAATGGTTGAACACACTTCCTATTGGTTCCATCACTACTTGGAATCAAATGGCCGAAAAATTTCTCTTGAAGTATTTTCCGCCATCGAAAACCGCTAGATTAAGGAACTTGATCACATCATTTATGCAAGATGAAGGAGAATCACTATATGAAGCATGGGAAAGGTACAAAGATTCAATGAGGAAGTGTCCACACCATGGATTGGAACCTTGGTTTCAAATCCAAACATTTTACAACGGGTTATGTCGGAAAGTCGTCAGATTATTGATGCATCTTCGTGAGGTGCATTTTGGGATAAAACACCCGAGGAGGCACATGAGTTGATTGAAGATTTGGCTAACAACAGTTGTTCATGGCAAGCTCCAAGAACAAGGCAACCTAGACAGGGTGTTCATCAAGTTGATACATATCATTCTTTATCTGCACAAGTTGAAGCACTTACAAATCGAATGAATCAAATGCAGGTAAACAGAGCCCAAGTAGTTTGTGATATGTGTGGGGGACCACATATGAGTGCAGATTGTCAACAAAGGGAAATGTTCAACCCTTCGGAACAAGTTGATTATATGGGAAGTCAAGTTCGTCCTCAAAATAACCCATATAGTAACACATATAATGCGGGTTGGAAAAATCATCCAAATTTTAGTTGGAAGGCAAGTGGTAGCAACCAACCCCCGGGATTTCAACCAAGACCAACATATCAAAACCATCAACAACAAGGCTATCAACCGTATCAACAACAAACTCACAATCAATTCCGCTCCCAAAATCAAAATCAATATCAACAATTCCAACATCAAGGATCAAGTAGTGGTTCACAACCAGAAAAGAAACCCAATTTGGAAGAGATGATGGCACAATTTCTATCTACAGCCGAAAGTCGTCATCAAAGTTCGGAAGCTCGTCACCAACAACACGAAATGGAATTGAGAAACCATCGAGCCACAATGCAAAGTATAGAAGCTCAAGTGGGAGAAATTTCAAGGCAATTATCCGAAAGGCAACCTGGTGGTCTTCCGGGTAACACCGAGCCTAATCCTAAAGCTCATGTGAAGGCGGTCACGACTAGAAGTGGCAAGACCACTCATTCGGATAACTTAGCTTCTACATCCGAGCCAATTGATGAAGAGGAAGTTGAGGTTCAAGACGAGGTGCAACATACTAGGCAAAGCCCATCAAGTACCGCACAAGTCAAGGAACCATTGAGAGTTTACAAGCCCACTATTCCTTATCCCGGTAGATTGAAAAAGGAAAAGATGGAAGAACAATATGGTAAATTTCTCGAACTTTTTATGCAATTGCATATTAACTTACCATTTGTTGAAGCTTTATCACAGATGCCAAAGTATGCCAAGTTTCTTAAAGACATTCTAACAAACAAGAAGAAACTCGAGGAGCTTTTGCATGTGACTTTGAATGAAGAATGCTCGGCGGTTTTGCAAAACAAGCTACCGAAGAAAATGACCGATCCAGGGAGTTTTACTATTCCTTGTTTAATTGGTAGTTTATCTGTTAGCAATGCATTGGCCGACTTAGGTGCTAGCATCAATTTGATGCCCTACTCGGTATTTGAAAAATTAGACCTAGGTGAGCCTAGACCGACCCGAATGAGCATTCAACTTGTCGATCGATCTGTAAAGTACCCTAGAGGCATAGTTGAAACACGTTGGTTAAAATTGATAAATTTGTGTTTCCGGTTGATTTTGTAATTTTGACATGGATGAAGATAAAAATGTACCACTTATCTTAGGTCGCCCATTCTTAGCTACCTCTAGAGCCTTAATTGATGTATGCAATGGTAAATTAACTCTAAGGGTAGATGAAGAAGATGTAGTCTTTGATATTAAAAATTCCATGCAACATTCACAAAATCATGATGATTCATTATATTTTATTGATACTATTGACTCATATGTGGATCATTATCTGCAGGAAAGTTGTGAACAAAATGCTTTGGACACACAATTGCTTGATGGGGAAAACTTTGACATTTGTCACGTGCAAGTTGTTGATGAGTTAGCTTGCTCGTTAACCAATGAACCATCCTCAAGTCCAAAAGTATTTGAAGTATCGGAAAGCGATGAAGCAAATAAGGCTAAACCATCTGTTGAGGAACCACCATCATTGGAACTTAAGGAGCTACCATCTCATTTGGAGTATGCCTACTTGGATGAGGATTCCAAATTACCCGTCATTATCGCGACCGATTTGACGAACGATGAAAAGGTGAAGCTCTTAGAGGTGTTAAAGACGCACAAGAAAGCTATGGCTTGGAAGATCATGGATATAAAAGGAATACATCCTTCATTTTGTACCCATAAGATCTTAATGGAAGATGAGTACAAGCCGGTGGTGCAACATCAACGTCGCCTTAACCCTAACATGCAAGAAGTTGTAAAGAAGGAAGTAATCAAGCTACTTGATGCGGGCTTAATCTATCCGATTTCCGATTCCCCATGGGTTAGCCCGGTTCAAGTGGTACCAAAGAAAGGAGGTATGACGGTGGTGACGAATGAAAAGATATGTATTCTTAACATGTGTAATTTTTCACATATCAAATATCCCCACACTTAAGGTTTGCTTGTCCTCAAGCAAAATGACAAAAGATTTGACAAGATTCCCATTGGCATTAATAATATTTATAGGTAGTTCACAAATAAGCTAAAGATTTAAATGCATAAGATTTTTAAGAAATACACGTTTAAAAAGGAAACCAACGAGTCAATTAATTTCCAACGTGTGAGAATATCTAAATAGATTTGACAGTTTATGAAAAGAAATTATGCCTTAACTTGCACTTCTCACAATGATTCGCTCAACACTCGGATGTATGTATGGAAGTAGGTATGTAAATCACTCAAAGCACATAATGAAGCAACATTATCATAAGCTTGATAGAGATCAAATTCTCCACCACATAACATAAGAAAGTTGCACAAATCAAGAGGTCTTTAAAGGTCGTAACGGGGCTAGGGTTGAAGGTGTGGATTTTGGGTGAAAAAGTGGTTAAAATGTTAAAAATCCGGAATCGCTAGATGGTTTCTACGAACAAATACAAAACATAAGAAGAATACACAAACTAAAATAAACTAATATGAACATACGTATAATGAGTTATCATAATGGTTTCTCATTATAACATACAAAATTTGTTCATTTTTAATTGATTTCTCCTAAAACAAACAAAGAAAATAATTCACTAATCTTCTTTTTTTTTTTTGCCTCTTTTTTTTCATATTTTTTTTTCTTTTTCTTCTCTCTTTTTTTTTTTTTTTTTTTTGAATACAACATATACTACGCTAATAGAACAATAACACAATTGTTCTAAACATAATTACAACTATATAATATAAGTTAGACAACTAACAAAATCCGGATTTTAACACAAAAATTAAAAGGAAGGAGGCTATTTGGCTAATTAGGTTATTCACGGTGGTAAAACAAAAAACATGAGGTTTAGGCTCAACAAGGGCAACTAAGGGTGATGATCGGGCATGAGAAGAGAAACGAAAATGGAGTAACAAGGTGAGTTTTCCTAACGCCTCAATCATTTTCATGCAACAACTTAGTTCATGATTTTGGAATGAATCACCTAAGCAAGTTCTAAAATGTTACAACATTCGAGCCACTCCATAATTAACAAAAACGTGAGCATGTGATATATAGTGAATAACCAATGCTCGAAAGGCACAAGAGTTTTTACTCACGAAACGGGGTGGTAGGAATCGATGCAAACTTTGGCATAAAAATCTTTCAATCAACATGACAATTATTACGATATTTTCAACATTGTTTTTGCATTTTCGTTGGATTCTCTTAGAAATGTGATTTCCAAAATTGAGCTTATGCTTAAAAATCTAATGTTTAAGCAAAATGAACACTATAAAAAAAATTATGCCAAAATGAGGAATTTGTTGGAAGCAAAAATATATAAGATCGGTAGTTTTGATGAAATCAAACAAAAATCCTTAGCATCCCCACACTTGAACGATACATTGTCCTCAATGTGTCAAGATAAGTAAAAACAATGCAAGTAGATGCAATTAACATGCAAGTGAGAATGAAAGAGAACAAAAGAACTCCCCTTATCAAAAGATTTCTGGTCACGCGCGATCAGATTCCAAAATAAAACAAAGCAGCCGCGCAATTCATGTAACCAAGAGTTCAATAAAATTAGTCCTCCATGAGATCATCTCCAGAAGGCTGGGGCGGGAAAGGATGTGGCTCCCGTCCGGCTGCACGAGCAGCCTGCTGCAACTCCTCAACTATCCACTGAATGGAATCTGACATCTGAGAAACGGATTTGACAAGTATCGCTTGAGTTTGAGCAATTTGATCAATGCGTGTCGCCAAGTCAACATGTGGAGGAGGGGTTGGTGCTTCTTCTCTAATGGTAATCGCGGATGGTTCTTCGCGACGTAGATGAGCATGCTGCCATGGATTTCCATCTTCATCAATAAACTTCCATCCTTCGTCACCAAAGTGTGCAGCCAAACTCATGTTTTCCAGCATTGATGTGCTAATAACCATTGTAGGAAATAAAGGTGTTAATCCTGAAATAACATCATTAGTCATGAAATCAAAAGACAAAGCCAACTGTGTAATGAAAGAACCACCACAGATGTAACTAGCGGGCTTTGTTCCGATGCACGATGAGAAGAATTGTGCCATAGCGTAAGCCAGATTACAAGGCACTTGCTTGATTAAAGAATACAGGAAGAATAAATCCTTACGAGTCACCACACCCGTGCTGTTTTTCCTACCACATATCGAATGTGAAATCACACGGTGAAAATAACGATGAAGCGGATCTTTCAGCTGTGTACTCATCGATAGCTTTGGGGAATGATTGCCCGTGCCAATTTCACGCCAGAAAGCAGATAAAGTTCCCTGATCAACCTTCTTTAAACTTTGAAGAAATGGCAATCTTTTCAGCTCAGATTTAGTATAAATACCAAGCGCGCCCCCAAGCTGAGCAACAGAAAGCTTGCGTTCCTCACCACCCAATCAGAAAGAAATGACATTCTTATCATGTAAGTCAGTAACCGGGTGAGCAAACCGATAAGTAGCACAGAATTCCAACACTAGCTCTTTGTACTGAGGCTGACGAATCGAGAAGAAACGTTGCCATGGTTTCGTGAGCATAGCGTCAACACGAGCCTTCTCCCCAAGAGCTTCCAAGGTGGACATGCAAATCGTACGTGATGGTTCAAAGTTCCTTAAGCGAATGGCTTCATATCGTTTAGCCCTCTCGCTGTCTTGCTCAAATTGAAGAAACCGATGAAGATCGTCATTCGCCATCACCTGCAAAAATGAAAATGTGAGATAATGATTTAAACAATATATGTGTGTATATGTAGACGCATATATATATATATATACACACATACACACACATACACACACATCAACAGTCACACATCAAAATATTATAAACCTAAAATTGATGAACCGATATCACACAGAATTCAAACAATAACTACCAAACTTATGAGACACATTATACTAACTTCCAATCTTCAAGACACAAAAATGAAGTTGATAACATGCTTTAAACACTACCCCATGACTTTGTCCAAAATGTAGATGAAATAACAAGTCCAACTAGTCATCCAACAAATAGAAATGAACTTGTTATAACCATTGAAACGACACACAAAGAGTGGAACAACATGAAATTGCAATTGTCATGTGAGCTAATTTGATGCATTCAAACAAGAATCATTCAACACACAAGCACCAAATTAAATCAAAACAACACAAGTCTCATCTCAACAATTGCAACAAAAAGATATATATCCATAACCTATTCAACCCCAAAATACATGCGAAAATCGTGTTATGGTTCAATTTCACCAAGCTAAACCAAGATAACACAATTGTCAACACAACATATCAAGGGAATGCTGTGAATCTAACAAAAATCAGCACCATTCTTGTAATCTAACAAATTAAAGAACTAACAAAGGTAAAAGAAAAGAAAAGAAGTAAAAATGGCTAGTGATATACCTTTGTAGAAGAAAAATCAAAGAGAAAAGAAGGGAAATAAGGTGGAATTGGGGCTGCTGGTGGTTGTGCTGCGGGATGGTGGTGATTGGAAGGCTTGGTGGTCGTGGGTGAGGGTGGTGCTGGCTGCGGGGGTGTCGCGCGGAGGTGGCGATGGGCGTGAGGGTCGCGCGGGGGTGGTGGTGGCTGCGAAGGCGGCAGCTGGTGTATGGTTTTGATTTGTAGTCGCGATGTGGTCGCGATGTAGGTGGATGCGGTGGCTGTGGTCGCGGTTGGGTGGTCGTGCGGTGGTTGTGACCTGCAAGTTTGGGGATGGTTGTGGTTTGGGAGGTTGAGAGAAGAAGGTGAGAAGAAATGGTCAAATGGGGAAGATGATCTGATGAGTCTTAGGGTTATTTCTTTTTCAATTTTTTTTTTTTGACCTGAAAGTTTGACCAGGATATGGCCATGACAAAAATGGTCATGGTCATGACAGTAGCTTTTGAGCTCTTGACAATGCAAAAGTCATGGGCATTACTTTTGTGTCATGGTCATGACAAATACATTTTCAATTTTTTTTAATTAATAAGAAAATTTATCTTATCATCTAATTTTTTTTTGTTCATTAATTCTATTACAATTACCTAATAAAATAAATATTTGAATTTTTTTTTTTGATTTTTTTTTGCTTTTAAATATAAATATTTAACGGGTTATACCAAAAGATAATGATTTCAAAATTTAGTTATTGGTTTTTCGAATGATTAGCATAATCACTTAAGAAATACTTACCGAGTGATGCCGGTAATTAAATCTCGAGTTTCATCATGCTATAAGAAAAACAACGATTTCCTAAAAATCAAAATACTTTAGAACCCATAAAAAGAGAAAATACAATACCCTAACGCATTCAAACCCTCGGGTTGCCACCCGGAAGCGCTTAGTTTATTAACGAGTCTTTAGCTTGACTCGACCCCGTATTAATTGTTCTTGGGGTGAAGATTCACAATCTCCAATTCCTCATCCACCGGGCCTTCGATGTAATGTTTCAATCGATGACCATTCACTTTGAAAACTCTTCCGTCCGGATGTTCTATTTCAACAGTGCCATATGGAAATACTTGTTTACAAGGTAAGGACCTGTCCATCGTGATTTTAACTTTCCTGGAAACAACCAAAGTCTTGAATTGTAAAGCAAGACACGCTCTCCTACTTGAAATTGTTTGTTATCCTTCAAGTGATTGTCGTGTGATTGCTTTGTTCGTTCCTTGTAGATTCGAGAGTTCTCGTAAGCTTGATTTCTCAATTCTTTAAGCTCATGAACCTGCAACCATCTGTTTTCACCTGTACATCTTAAGTCAAGGTTAACTGATTTTAAAGCCCAATATGCTTTGTGCTCAATTTCAAATGGTAGATGACAAGCTTTTCCGTAAACCAACTTAAATGGTGTTGTGCCTATTGGTGTTTTGTAAGCGGTTCGAAAAGCCCATAAAGCATCATCTAGCTTATCTGACCAAATCTTTCAGTTTTGCCCCACTGTTCGCTCCAGAATGCGTTTAAGGCCTCGATTAGTGACTTCCACTTGTCCACTCGTTTGTGGATGATACGCCGTTGAAAATCTATGGTGAACACCATAGTGTGATAAAGCTTTTTCAAGTAAAGAATTACAAAAATGAGTGCCTCGGTCACTAATTAAGGCCTTGGGGGTTCCAAACCGTGTGAACAACTTTCTTATAAACTTTACAACAACCCTAGCATCGTTTGTGGGTAATGCCTGTGCTTCCGCCCATTTTGAGACATAATCAACAACAACTAGGATGTATTTGTGTCCTCGTGAAGATGGAAATGGTCCCATGAAGTCGATGCCCCAAATATCAAATACCTCACATACCTGAATCCCGTTTTGGGACATCTCATCACGGGGTGAGATGTTACCTGCTCGTTGGCAAGCATCGCAAGCTTTTACCAATGCATGTGCATCCTTAAAAATGGTGGGCCAATAGAATCCAGAGTCGTAAACCTTCTTGGCGGTGTAATTAGCCCCATGATGTCCACCAGTGGGTCCTTCATGACAATGGCGAATAATGCTCATCGCCTCACTACCATACACACATCTTCTCACCACTTGATCTGCACATACCTTAAACAGATGCGGGTCTTCCCAAAAGTAGTGCTTTAAATCAGTAAAGAATTTCTTTTTCTGTTGGTAGGTCATTCCTTTAACGAGAACCCCACCCGCAAGGTAATTTGCAAAATCTGCGAACCAAGGATGATCATCAATCTCTTGAACCTACAAAAGGAATTCATGTGGAAAATTGTCATTTATGTTGGATTCCCGGAGTTCTTCTAAAGACGGGTTCTCGAGACGAGAAAGATGGTCAGCTGCGACGTTCTCAGCCCCCTTTTTGTCTTGTATCTCTATGTCAAACTCTTGTAAAAGCAAGATCCATCGAATCAATCTCGGTTTTGCATCTTGTTTTCCAAAAAGGTATCTGAGAGCTGCATGATCAGTATAAACAACAGTTTTCGATAAAACAAGGTAAGAACGAAATTTATCAAAAGCAAAAACCACAGCAAGCAATTCTTTTTCAGTTGTTGTGTAGTTCTCTTGAGCATCATTAAGGGTTTTGCTTGCGTAGTAGATTGGATGAAAATGTCTTTCCTTTCGTTGCCCTAAAACTGCTCTAACTGCATAGTCACTAGCATCACACATTAGTTCAAATGGGAGATTCCAATCCGGGGCTACCATTATGGGTGCATTTATTAATTTCTCTTTCAACAGATTAAATGCAACCAAGCATTCATCATTAAAAACAAAAGGCACATCTTTTTCAAGAAGTTGGGTCATAGGTCTTGCTATTTTTAGAAGTCTTTGATAAAACGTCTATAAAAGCCGGCATGACCTAAGAAACTTCTTATTGCTTTGACAGAATTTGGTGGTGGTAGTTTCGAAATGGTTTCCACTTTTGCCCTATCTACCTCTAGCCCCGCATTGGAAATCTTATGACCCAAGACAATGCCTTCCTTCACCATGAAGTGGCATTTCTCCCAATTCAAAACAAGATTTGATTCCTCGCATCTTGCAAGCATCCTTTCCAAGTTACTTAAACAATGATCAAATGAATTTCCAAAGACCGAGAAATCATCCATGAACACTTCCATTGAGTTTCGATCATGTCATGAAATATGGCAACCATACATCTTTGAAACGTGACCGGTGCATTACATAACCCAAATGGCATTCTTCTGTATGCGAAAGTGCCATAAGGACATGTAAATGTCGTCTTTTCTTGGTCCTCGGGTGCAATAGAAATTTGAAAATATCCTGAAAAACCATCAAGAAAACAATAAAACATGTTCCCAGATAAACGTTCTAACATTTGATCAATGAAAGGTAAAGGAAAATGATCTTTTCTTGTTGCATCGTTGAGCTTGCGGTAATCGATGCAAACTCTCCAACCCGTGACGGTTCTTGTGGGTATAAGCTATCTTGAGTGGAAACAAAGCTAAGAACATGCCAAACTAAAAGATTCCGGTAACTGTCTGTGGGGATTCCATTTGAGAATCAGGAAGGTATGCTCTTTCCTGCTGTGATCAAATCACTTACACAAGCACACTATGTAAAATACTTTATAATCTTCTATCTTTGCAAAGTCATATTCCCTCTGTTTTGTGTAAACAAAGACCTGGGGATATGCTCCAAGAGTATGATCTTCATTCTCCCTCTGTTTTGTGTAAACAAAGACCTGGGTTAAGTTCACCTCTGTTTTACGAAAGTAAAGACCTGGTGAATATGAAGATCATATCTCAGCTCTAAAAAGAATCACTTGTGCTTAATTGTACATCAATTCAAAGAGCTTCAACATCAAAGCATTCATGAGATAGTAATATGTCTCAAGATAGAACTTATAACTTAATGTACATAGTCATTAAGTGTGAAAGGTAGTGATTTGCCTCACCTACGGAAGACATACTCTAATGAAAATTGACTGTGGAACTCATGATAGTTACTGATTAACAAAGTTCACAACATGATAAATAGCATGCCTAGTTGATACATTACTCATGTATGAATTTAAGTGGATCTATATACTTACAATCAAGTGTGTACTGAATCAACTATTTAACATCAGCAGAAGCCAAATCATAGTATGATCCCTTTATATATATATGCATGCATGTAATTGTTTCAGCATGATGTTTACTTTGTCCTATTAACTGATTTTCTCTCACTTAGACTGTCATATGTCTGTCATGCCTATTCACAACTTAAATTTATGATGAATGCAACAGTTTCACATTAATCACAAATTTAGGGGGAGTAGTTCATGCATGAAAAACAATACAAAGCTGATATTTGATTTAATTTATTCTGAAGGAATTGGATCTTGAGCATTAACTTGAATGCAGGATACAGGACACTTGCTTTCTTGTACTAAATTGCCATGCAAATGAAGTCAACAATGTCCAACATCAATAATTGAGTCTACTCAGTAGACATCATACATTTAAAGTTTTTAAAACTTTAAGTTCCGAAGAAGTTTCAGTAATACTTCTCATCCGTAGAAGTAACAGTGAAATTTCTGCATTCGCAGAAGTCTCAGTAATACCTCTCATCCGTAGAAGTATTGTGTGACCTCTGATTCAGCAGCAAAACAAATGCATTGCTTGAACTAATGCATCCGCAGATGCTAAGATTCCGTAGATGTTCTACGGAAGAAGCAATACTTTCTAAATTAACTTGGTATGCGGAAAGAAATAAATGGGAGTGGGCCCAACATAATTAATAAATGAAATTAATGTGTCCGACTATAAATAAGGTTTCTGACTCTTAAAATTCATTAATCAATTTTACAGAGCACTTTTTCAGTTTTAACCTAGAAAATCGCCCACTTTTCCTCTCTTTCAAACTTTCAAAAATCTGTTCCAAGAAATCATAATCAACATTATCCACTAATCGATTACTGGTATTGCTAAGGTAAATCATTTTCTAAACATCAGTACGGAACTGGTTAATCGGTTATTGCCATTAAAATGTTTCAACTTCATGTATGCTAACTCGATTTTCGTTGTTTACAGATGGCAAACAGATTCGCTAAAGAACACAATGTGTGCGCGTTCTTAAACGCTGATGATCCTGCAGCGGAAGGATGTCGAGATATCATAAGATATCTTCGACGATCCAGGCTCTTCTACGCCTTGACGGCCGAGCCTGTGATCCATCAGGCTCACATAATCGACTTCTGGAACTCAGCACGGGTCGAACAACAAGGTGATAATGAAGTGATTGCCGCTGAGATTCTGAATGAGCGTGTTAGAATCACTGAAAGCACATTCCGAAGATGTCTGGAATTGGGTGATAGAGAGATAGGGCACCCTGATGTATTCGAGAATGAATACATTGAGAAAGTGTTCAATCTAATGGGGTACGATGGAGATTACGAGAAAGGGGAGATCAAAAAAGGTAGGCTGTGCAAACCGTACCGATTCTTGTGCCACACATACCTGAAATGCATGTCGAACAGGAAGTCGGGGCTTGACAGATTCTCTCGGCACATATCATCTGGAATCATTGGGATATTCGAGGGGAGAACATATAACTACGCCAAATACATCTTCAACTGTCTGAGTGAACAAGTCAAACTTCAGAAGAATGACAAGATGTACATGTTCCCAAGATTCCTACAACTTGTGATCAACTCAAAACTTCCAAGACTAAACAGAGTTGGAGAAGTGTTTGTTCAAGCACACTTGAGCAAATCTGTGCTGAACAAGCTTAGTGGGAAGTACCAGGGTGAGGACATGCCAATGTTCGCCCATGTAGTGGATGCCCAAGCAGACCTGCCACAAGAGTTGATTTGGGCAGATGAAGCAGAGTCATCTACTGATTCTGCACAAGCATCACATTCACCACTCCAAACACCACCACACCAACACCACTCACCAATCCAAACTCCACCACTCCATCATCAATCACCTATCCAAACACCCCCTCATCAATCACAATCACCAGCAAGCATCAACACCCAACCGATATCCCCAATTCACCACCATGAATCACCTCTGTTGATATCCTCATCTTCCACCAAAAACACTCAGCCAATATCTCCCAACCAACAACAATCACCATCACAGTCTCATTCATCATCACATCACACACAACCTTTCTCTCCACTAAACATTCAATCCCCTGTACTACCACCACCAGAATCACCAAAACATGCATCACCGGAAAGTGCTAGCACTGAACCTTGTGAGATAACTGAGTCTGTACACTCTGTACTTGTAACACCCTCAAATTCATAACAATAATATAATAAGGAGGGTGCTACTAGTTGGGTTATTATAACAATTCAGAGACTACAAACGCAGCGGAATTTTACATATATTAAAAACTGTTTACATCGTTAACAATATTTACAAGACATTTCAAAACTTTTTAAACTTCAAGTACTTCCTTCCCAAAACCCAACATTTGTGGCCAGTATCATACACCATAACCGGAAGCTAACTCTGTGGGGGACCATCACGAGCACCTCTATTACTACCTGGCATGCATTAGAAAACAAACCTAAATCAGATAAATTGGTGAGTTCTAACATACACCACATTTCAATAGTAACAATTCATTAATTGTTATCACACCAAATGATCCACATACACATTCATCAGTCCATTTATTTATCCCAGTATTGATATGCATATCGAATACCCACACGGTATTTATGGACATCTTTAATCAATTTTAATTTGGTGGGTGAAACCTCCACCTCGCGCGTTAACGGTGATGCGCGGGTAAAAGCTCGGGTGTAAAAGCACAAACAGTATATTTATAGCATAACTTCGAGTTCAAATGATCTATTTTGATGTGGTTTGTGTTTGTTAGGGCCGGAACAATTAAGAGTACACTCCAGGGGTCATATGGGATGTCGGAATGGAGCCCGGAACAGTCGGATACGCGAAACAAACAAAAGGAAAAAATGCTGTTTCTGGAGCCCGTCGCCGACGGGCTAATACCCCGTCGCCGACGCCCCCTGATATGTTAGTAGGTGACTTGGTGATTTTATTGAAAATTCTCAAGAATCAAATGAAAGTGTTGAAGTTTGGCTTATGACATGGCCATGTCGAATTCTGACATGGTCATATCAGAATGTTCAAGAATTGCAAGTCTGATGGTCGACACGGCCATGTCGTTTTAGACATGGTCATATGCGACGCAGGTTTCTTTTTAAGTCAAAATTAAACCTCATTTGAAAGGGAGAGGAGAAAAACAAGAAACCCTAGCCCCCTTTATCCTCCAAGTGACTTTTAAGCATCTTTTGGAAGAAAGAAGACGAAGATTGAAGATCAATTGCTCCAAGATCCATCATCTTCATCATTAACCATCTTCTTCATCATCAACAAACTTCTTCATCACCATGAATCATCCATGAAGCTTTAGAGAGAAATTTTGACAATTGGAGCTTTTCATCATCAACAAAGTCAAGCAAAATCAAAGTGATATGGAATTGCAAACAAGATCATCACCCGGATTCCAAGCCTCAAACAACATGAGAGGCTAATCTTCTTTGGGTTTTCCCCCGGTTTGCATATTGTAAGACTATGGTTTGTTAACACTTGAAAACTAGATTGCATCTTTGTGTTTTGTATTTGATTGCTTGAAACATTTATGCTAGTACTTTGAGCTTAACTTGAATTCCCAAATTGAATGAATGATCATGAAATTTGTCTTTGAGAAATGGAGTTGTTCATGTGTGCTATGTATATGTAGAGTTTGAATGTTCTTGTGTAATGAAGTGTATTATTGTCCGTGTTAACGTTGACGATTCTTGACACCTAAACCTTGTAACGATGAACTCATTAGCATAAATCATACCTTTGATGCAAGTTAGTTGGATTGGTAGAACCATAACCTTATGATATCAACCGGGGGTGAACCTTGTTATTAAGCTTAGTTTTGTTAACCATTGTTCTAAGTTCTCAAGTTCTATTAATCATTTTTAAGTAACCTTTTTGTTTTGTTCATTTCTTTGTGTTGGACAAAGTCCCAACACCATTTCAAGTAAACATATTAAAGCTTTGATAAACAAAATAGCAAGCTTCATAATTAACTCGATAGTCCAATTCAAGTCTAAACACAAACCACATACTCCTTGTGATTCGACACCCTTCTTACCATTTGCTACATAGTTTTGGTACTAAGGAACTATACAAATACTATTTTTTTTTATACTTTATACGTCATATTTATCTACAAGTGTGAAAATTGAAAAAAAAAAAATAGCGCGACCTGCGTAGATCAAAACCCCCGTGGACAGACTATTCGACCATGAGGGACCAGCCAGAACAGGTGCAACAGTCAGTGCATTGGCCCCAGGGCGTGGCGTCCAGTTTCATTCCCATTCCTGCGCCACTACTAACTGAAGGGGGAGCATTTGACAACTTCAATGAGATGTTTTCTGCTCTGACTGGCTATCCTTATCAACTATACCCGCCAAGAGATCCAAATGAGCGCTACCAAAGATAGGCGGCGAGGTATGAACTATGTGTTTGTACAGTTTATTTAAATGTTTGAGTGTGTTTGTTTTTTTTCTGTTCCTTTTAATTCTGTAGTTTTTATTAAGTGGTTATTGAAGTTCCACAATTGATGCTAATTGATTGGTTGTCAAAGAGGTGAGAAGCTTGCTTCTACACAATTTTTTTACAATTGCAGGTTTTGTGCTACTTGGATTAAAAGCTAATGCCAAGAAAAAGTGAAGAAATCCAGGTGCACATGTTCCTTTTAGCATGATTATCTTAGTAGTTTGAATAAGTGGAACGTTGTTTTAGGTCGGGAAAACCATTAGGGAAGAAATTTGTATCACATCCCTTATGTTTTGAAAACATTTTCACCCACATTGAGGACAATGTCAACATTAAGTGTGGGGATGGGGGAAAAATAGAAAAATTTTCAAATTTTCAAATACTTTTTGGTCCTCATTTTATGCAAACAACTTAGATTGTCACCAAAAGATTTTCAAACCGATAAAATTGGGTAAAAGGTCGTTAGTCATGGTTGCCTCGAATAGTCTCACCAAGTGCCTTTAAAGAAAACTTTAAGTGAGATGCCTAGCTAGTTTTAGCATGCTTAAAATAGTCACACATGCTACATGTCGGCAACCCATTTCCCCTCCATCATGTGAGTTTTGAGCCATACTTACCTAGATTGCTAGATCACTTATATATATATAAAAGTTCATTTGTTGAGTGTGATCATTATGCGCTTAATTGGTAGAACTTGTATGGTTTGATACGTGCTAAGACCGCAAAGGAATATGTGAACGGAAATGAAAAGGCATTAGGATCCCCCATTATTCCCTATTACCCATAAAGATTACAAAACTATACCCCTAGTTGCCAATTTTGAGCCTATTTATGCGAACACAAGTGTGTGTAATAATTGTCCTTTCGTTTGTCAACCCACTAGCCGAGCATCAAAGAGTTATCCTCTTGAAAATTTTGATGAGAATCCAATTGATTTTGTCCATGTGTTAATCAAATTAGTGTTCTTTAGTTATATATAAAAAAAATGAAATGAAAAGAATATATACATCGTGTTTGAAGAAAAGATGTCAAAAAAAAAAATAGAATAAGAAAAGCGTTGGGACAGAAATTACCCGAATACCGTTTTTAGTAGTTTGTATTGTTTGGATTTCTCATCACATTAGCCACTAAATAAAGCCTTATTCCTCACCCAAGCCTAAGCCCAAAAACCACAAAAGACCTTTGATCTGGGAATTATTCCATTAAAGCAGTGGAGGCACGATTGCTTTACAAGCTTATGCTCACATTATTGCATATGGTTTTGAGTGAAAAACATACTAGCACATCACATGCTAGTCTACAAAATAGCCGAGAGGAGCGTATCATTGTGAGGGGCATGAAACATGAGTGCAAGAGTTTAAAGCATGGTAGGATTAGTTAGGCAAGTCTTGGTTTGTTATCACATATATCATTCACTTATGAACTTGAGAGGCGGGTATGACTTTGGACCTTAACTTGATAGAAGGTGAGAAATTCTAAATGTCTTGTAATGTTTTGAAAAATATTGTATGGTAGTTTGCTTGAGGACAAGCAAAAATAAGTGTGGGGATGTGATGCGCGGGTAAAAGCTCGGGTGTAAAAGCACAAAACAGTATATTTATAGCATAACTTCGAGTTCAAATGATCTATTTTGATGTGGTTTGTGTTTGTTAGGGCCAGAACAATTAAGAGTACACTCCGGGGGTCATATGGGATGTCGGAATGGAGCCCGGAACAGTCGGATACGCGAAACAAACAAAAGGAAAAAATGCTGTTTCTGGAGCCCGTCGCCGACGGGCTAATACCCCGTCGCCGACGCCCCCTGATATGTTAGTAGGTGACTTGGTGATTTTATTGAAAATTCTCAAGAATCAAATGAAAGTGTTGAAGTTTGGCTTATGACATGGCCATGTCGAATTCTGACATGGTCATATCAGAATGTTCAAGAATTGCAAGTCTGATGGTTGACACGGCCATGTCGTTTTAGACATGGTCATATGCGACGCAGGTTTTCTTTTTAAGTCAAAATTAAACCTCATTTGAAAGGGAGAGGAGAAAAACAAGAAACCCTAGCCCCCTTTATCCTCCAAGTGACTTTTAAGCATCTTTTGGAAGAAAGAAGACGAAGATTGAAGATCAATTGCTCCAAGATCCATCATCTTCATCATTAACCATCTTCTTCATCATCAACAAACTTCTTCATCACCATGAATCATCCATGAAGCTTTAGAGAGAAATTTTGACAATTGGAGCTTTTCATCATCAACAAAGTCAAGCAAAATCAAAGTGATATGGAATTGCAAACAAGATCATCACCCGGATTCCAAGCCTCAAACAACATGAGAGGCTAATCTTCTTTGGGTTTTCCCCCGGTTTGCATATTGTAAGACTATGGTTTGTTAACACTTGAAAACTAGATTGCATCTTTGTGTTTTGTATTTGATTGCTTGAAACATTTATGCTAGTACTTTGAGCTTAACTTGAATTCCCAAATTGAATGAATGATCATGAAATTTGTCTTTGAGAAATGGAGTTGTTCATGTGTGCTATGTATATGTAGAGTTTGAATGTTCTTGTGTAATGAAGTGTATTATTGTCCGTGTTAACGTTGACGATTCTTGACACCTAAACCTTGTAACGATGAACTCATTAGCATAAATCATACCTTTGATGCAAGTTAGTTGGATTGGTAGAACCATAACCTTATGATATCAACCGGGGGTGAACCTTGTTATTAAGCTTAGTTTTGTTAACCATTGTTCTAAGTTCTCAAGTTCTATTAATCATTTTTAAGTAACCTTTTTGTTTTGTTCATTTCTTTGTGTTGGACAAAGTCCCAACACCATTTCAAGTAAACATATTAAAGCTTTGATAAACAAAATAGCAAGCTTCATAATTAACTCGATAGTCCAATTCAAGTCTAAACACAAACCATATACTCCTTGTGATTCGACACCCTTCTTACCATTTGCTACATAGTTTTGGTACTAAGGAACTATACAAATACTATCTTTGACTAGTGCACGCGACAAGCCGGTCAGACGGGTCAAACCTCCGTCTAGAAATTGGTGGGTCAAACCTCCACCTCGCGCGTTGACGGGTCAAACCTCCGTCTATAATTGGCGTTGACGGGTCAAACCTCCGTCTATAGTTGGTGGGTCAAACCTCAACCTCGCCATTAATCACCATTTACCATTTTCAACTCATATTCACATCTTTATTTATTTATATGCATGCCAGTGCACGATTTTGTCAAACAACATTTATCAAACGATATTAACACATAAAAGGGCAATTAGAACTCACCTTAATATTTCCAACAAGCGGTTATCAATCCAATTATGCTAGGGCAGCTAAAACTTCTCTTTCTTAACGCAACCTAAAACAACAACCCTAACTTAGTCAAATTTTCCCTAGCTGACCACTTCACACGACTAAGCTATGCGACTGGACTCATTCGTACGACTGAACAAGCGACTGAGCTTAGTCGTACGAATGGACCATACGACAGAGGTGCGAATGAGCTATAACAGGGTTTGTGCGAATGACCTCCATTCGTACGATTGATTCATGCGACTGAACTTCAGTCGCACGTTTGAACAATGCGATTGACTCAGTCGTACGAATGGGCATGCGACTGGGCTCATTCGCCTGAAACGGATCAGCAGCTGTGTTTTTACCATATTTGATCCAAAAATTCAAGTTTTATCCGTTCAGATTATGCCATGTTCACAACAGAACATGTATACCTCATTTATAACCATTTCGGGTCCTTATTTCATCAAACTTCCCAAAAACTAGGGCCCGACCCTTCACTTTTCAGTTTAACAGAAAGATTGAACAGAAACTCTGATTTAAACATGTTTTTGGATCAATTCCCACCACCCACACAGCTTAACATATTCAAAATCGATCCGTACCAAGCAAAACTTACCAAAACGGAGCTAATTTACTCAATATAGCAAGAGCAGGGGTGTTGGGGTTCAAAAGGGACGAGAGGGTGTGAATATAGCAGATAAAATCTGCTTCTAACACCCTTAACCGCCTTACTTATGCTACATGCCAATTTTTAGCCGACATACTCAATCGTACGATTGGACCATTCGCACGGCTCAATCGTACGACTGAGCCCATACGCCCACCATTCGTGCGATTGGGCCTCATTCGTACGCATGGCGTGCGACTGAACACTAATCCTAATAAATAAATAAATATCAAACTTTTTAGATGTTACAGTACACTCAGGAGACACTGAGATATTATCTCAAGCTAGCACTGTTCCTTTCTTACCCACACACACAGAAGAACAAGTGTCATCAGCACATACTGAGCCCATAACTTCATTGAAAGATGATCAAACTGCTGATGAGCTCGGGGAAATACAAGGATCTGCTGAGGATGTCATTGCATACCATGAAGATGACTTAAGTGACAAAGACATTCCTGTTAGCAAAAGCTTTTTGGTTGCTGAGTACAACAAGTTAGTACTCAAATCAAATAAGCGAAAACAAAGGATACAAGAGTTGAAAGGTATAATTCAAGAGAAAGATGAAGAGTTAATGAAGAGAGATGCAAGGCTAAAAAGGCTGAGAGAGGATGCTCTAAGCAACAATGAAGTGATTGGTGCATTGTTGCAAAGAGAACAAGAGTTGGAGGCATCTTTAAAAACTGAGCAAAATGATAAAGCTAAACTGATCAAACAGAAAGATGTAGAAATAGAAGAGCTGAAAAAGAAGATATCTGCTCTGAAAACAAAAGAGGCCCCAAGTGCTGATCAACCAAAACAGTCAGCTGAAGCTTCTCAGCAACTGATTCTATACTCCCGGAAAAGAACATACTTTGGAGCAATAAAAAGGAAATCTGAAGATGAACCCTCCCCTAAAAGACAAAAACTTCCATCTCCTGAACCTACTCCTTCAGTAGATGTGTCTACTGTGAAGGTATCATCCGGAGATGATGATGATAGTGAGAAAGAGTGGGAGGAGCTGACAAGAATGGAGTCCCCCACTGGTGAAAAGGGAGGAAAGGCCGATGATCTTCTAACAACAGCAGACATCATGGAAGAGAGGCCTGATTCTAGCATGTTTATGACCCTTATCAACCATGGTTTTCCATATGACATGGTTGAGAGGATGAACACATCTGAAATGAAGAATGCACTGAAAGAGTTTGAATTTGCAAGGTTCATAATCCCAAACTGTGATTATGAAGCCTTTACTGTATTTCAGTCATTGGAGAAGATTAAAAAGGATCTGGGCCACTGTGACACAGCCAAACTTACCAAGTACAATATGACTTACTGGTTACAGGGCCACAACTACAAACCGCATGAGCTTAAAGGCAGAACCACTGGAGAATTACGGAGGATGATGGAGCATGTGATGAAGGTGGAATTAGAAACTGGTGTCAAGTTCAGAACCACTGCTCCACATCCAAAAGAACAACAAAGTAAACTTGCTGTTGATCCAATAACAGTTGAACCGAAAGATCAGCACAAGGAAAAAGAAACACTGATCAGAGAGCCAAGGACAGTGATCCCCAGAAAAGTATGGCCTCTGGGAACAACTGTTCGAGAGATTACAGAGAAGAAATCAACTCTCATAGAGCTGTATGATCATATCACAACTCCCAGTTCTGTGGAAGAACACAGGATTATGGCCTGGAAGTATGATCCAGACTGGGATTGTGCAGTAATAAAGAGGACATCTGGAAGGATTCAATACTTCCATGATGTGGAAGTTCTGCTTAGCCTTCCGGAGCAAGATATCAGGGATTTGCAAAGCATCCCAATATCCAACTATCCAATCCATCTCAGGGGGAGAGACTTCTCTGGAGCTGTAAATGGTATGAAGACCAGATTCATTGATGATGTACTGACACAAGCAAAGAAAGATGATAAGGAGCACAACAGAATCAAACTAAGTAAGAAAAGAGGAACAGCTGAAGTCTCATCCTTTGTAGATGAAGACATGCTAAAGAGAGTTGGATGTGATAAAAACTCAGATACCATCAAAGGCATAAAAGGAAATCAATTCACTTATCCTATCACAGAATGGGGATATGTTGAAAAGACTAAAGAGATGGTATTGCTGAGGAATGCTGATGGGAAGAAGGCTGATAAGATCAGGATCTTTGATCCAATAGAGATAAAGATGCTGCATCCTAGCTACACATCATACCTTCACGACAAATTCTTCCCAAAGCTAACAGATGAAAAAACTCAGAATGATCTCTGCCTGTACGTGCACATGATACAAGTTATCGATAAACTGCATGCAAAGGCACACAAGAGAAGGAAGCATGAGGCTGGGCTACTAAAAGGCACAACAATAGCTGAAGTGTCTGAGCTCAGAATCTCAGAAGAAGATGAATTGGAAATTGTACATAATGATAGTGTAGTGGAAACACTCACTACGGAAGAAGATGTTTTAGGACTGAGTTATGACACGTTGAAGAAGATCAGCAGGATGAAGATCAAGTACAAGTACGATGATCAGAAGACTGTTGTATCTTACTTCTATAATAAAATGATAGCAAGAGTCAAGGAGCTTGCAGTTTTGAATGACTGATTACAAGGAGCTAAGCCTAAGGGGGAGTATTGTTGGATCTAGATTGTATAGGACTAGATCATTTTTGTATAGGCTTAGTACTTGTATCAAGTCTTGTAATTAACACTTGTAATAGTTAATATATATATATATGTGCATTGAATCTATAGGTTAAGCCCTTTATATATATGTGTGTTAATTTGTGTCTTGACAGGAGAAACAATATACTTGGATGGTTTCCTGAAATTGACCAAGTGTAGGAAACATCTACGGATAAACATTATTGTTAATCCGTAGATATGTTTCTTACAAGACCAAATGACCAAGTGAATGTTCCTGCGGATGATCAAGAACCATGAAGTGAAGACTCCTACGGAAGAAGGATTTCCTACGGAAGAACAACATTTCTACGGAAGACCAATTCATCTACGGAAGAACAAAAGTTCTGCGGACGACAAGACTCATGCGGAAGAACATTATACTTGTGCGATTGCAAATACCAAGAAGTCAAACAAGTCAACACAATCAATAACAAATTCCAAGAGATTCGGTGTTTTCTTAGCCGACTCAAACCATCTATAAATACGAGTCCTAGGTTTCACATCTAAAGAACACAATCAATCAATATTACGGCTGTCGAGTTACATCATTGTGCAACCCTAACCGCCATCACATCAACATCAACATTATTCGATTCACTGAATTTAACTGTTCATAGTTATTCGTTATTATTCTTTTGTAATCATTACCTTATAGTTAATGAAATACGTTTGAATAATTATTGATTTCGCATTTATTGTGTTTCTGTGGTTGTGTTCATCATTAATCATTAAACCAATTAAACGTCAATTAGTGATAATTCCGCGATCATTAAATTGATAAACTGCATGCAAAGGCACACAAGAGAAGGAAGCATGAGGCTGGGCTACTAAAAGGCACAACAATAGCTGAAGTGTCTGAGCTCAGAATCTCAGAAGAAGATGAATTGGAAATTGTACATAATGATAGTGTAGTGGAAACACTCACTACGGAAGAAGATGTTTTGGGACTGAGTTATGACACGTTGAAGAAGATCAGCAGGATGAAGATCAAGTACAAGTACGATGATCAGAAGACTGTTGTATCTTACTTCTATAATAAAATGATAGCAAGAGTCAAGGAGCTTGCAGTTTTGAAGGACTGATTACAAGGAGCTAAGCCTAAGGGGGAGTATTGTTGGATCTAGATTGTATAGGACTAGATCATTTTTGTATAGGCTTAGTACTTGTATCAAGTCTTGTAATTAACACTTGTAATAGTCAATATACATATATATATGTGCATTGAATCTATAGGTTAACCCCTTTATATATATGTGTGTTAATTTGTGTCTTGACAGGAGAAACAATATACTTGGATGGTTTCCTGAAATTGACCAAGTGTAGGAAACATCTACGGATAAACATTATTGTTAATCCGTAGATATGCTTCTTACAAGACCAAATGACCAAGTGAATGTTCCTGCGGATGATCAAGGACCATGAAGTGAAGACTCCTACGGAAGAAGGATTTCCTATGGAAGAACAACATTTCTACGGAAGACCAATTCATCTACGGAAGAACAAAAGTTCTGCGGACGACAAGACTCATGCGGAAGAACATTATACTTGTGCGATTGCAAATACCAAGAAGTCAAACAAGTCAACACAATCAATAACAAATTCCAAGAGATTCGGTGTTTCCTTAGCCGACTCAAACCATCTATAAATACGAGTCCTAGGTTTCACATCTAAAGAACACAATCAATCAATATTACGGCTGTCGAGTTACATCATTGTGCAACCCTAACCGCCGTCACATCAACATCAACATTATTCGATTCACTGAATTTAACTGTTCATAGTTATTCGTTATTATTTGATGTGTTGCAAAACACATATGTTCTTAGAGTCGGATTTTGAGTCTTTTTACGTTTATTGTGTTTAATTTTATTAGAATAAGTTAATGTTTTTGTTATTTGTCATTTGCAGGTGTTTGGATGCAGGAAGGAATGGAAAATGAGTCGGAACGAGGGCATTGGACAAGTGAAGGAGTTGCAAGTTATTAAACTTGAAAAATAAAGAAAAATTGCAGAGAATAGGGTCTTCGCGCTGCGCGTACGAGTTGACTATACTGTACGCGCTGCGCGAAGAGAGGATTTTCGGCCCCCGACTATTTTGTCCCTTAGCGCTGCGCGCACAGATTACGTATATTGTACGCGGTGCGCGAAGAGAGAGAACGCGGCCAAACCCTAATTTTCACATTTAAATAAAATGTATAACACATTCTAAAGGAGAGCCCCGACTTCCAGACGAAAAAAGAGACGATTTTGGAGATCCCAAGCAGAGAACAAGCAATTGGAAGCATCAAGGAGCAAGGATTGAGCAAGAGGATTGAAGATTCAAGGGTGTTATTCATCGGTTTCATCTTCTTCTTGTTTACTCTTGCTTTTGAATCATGTTTACTGATTTGTTTATGAACTTTAGCTACTGTTTTGATATGGTTTTTGGGTAAACTTCTGTAGCTACCTAGGTTTTGATGAATATGCATGTTTGATTATGAATTTTATCGGTTTTTGGAACAATGATTGTGTTTAATTGCTAATGAGAAGATATTGGTTTGAATGATCAGTTGTGGACGTGTGTTTAGATCAGTTTTGAGTAGTGATTTATCATTCCACGTGTGCCTTGGTGATTGTCTGTCATAGAATAGGTGCATGCTAGGTCGTTTACTATATGTTTGCGATTTTTGGATGATTTGCTAGACGTAGTGAGTCATTGGAATGATTTGTCTTGAAATTGACTAACTAAATATGCAACTAATCTTAATACTGTGAAGTTAATAGGTTATCGGTTTGTCTAGTGTGTTGCGATTGCTAGGTTAGAGTCTCTGTGAGGAGTTCTGTCTAGTTTACCCTTCACATCTTGTTTACCGAATCTGATCAGTCACCCGATATCTATCCCTTGCCTTAGGACCGCTCGCGCTGTGAGGTAGAGTGTCTGTCTTAGGGTATTGAGTCACTTGCGCCGTGAGGTAGAGTGTCTTTCGGGTGCCTTGTTAGCATAGTTGGAGAACCTGTGAGGGGAATCCATTAACGGTGTTTTATCGGCTTATTAGGTCAATCTAGTTGCTTCCCTTGAAAGTGTCGAGGATTCTCTAGGTCCCTTTTAAGTTAGTATCTTCAGATCCCAGTTACACAAGTATTTCCAAAACCGTTAGAAGAAAAGCCAAAACATGTATAGGATTCTTGCCTAGGTAGTGTTTTCTTCTCCTGATTTAAATCTAGTCAATTCCTTGTTTTATGTCCAGTCTTAGTTCTTTTAAAGTAATTTAAAACAAACCCCCCATTTACTTTCATTTAGTATTTTTAGTCGAGTCTTAGGTAAGTTTAGTTTACGTTTTCCATACAGAAATCTTTGGGTTCGATAACTCGGACTTTAAAGCTATTCTGCAATTGACCGGTACACTGCCGGTTATGTTGCTTAGGATCGAGTCTTAGTCTTAGTTTTATAAATTTAAAGCTTTTCAGTGTCTAGTTTAGAATAAATTTTTGTTAGTTTTATTTAGATAGTCTAGCACACATCAAAGTTTTTGGCGCCGTTGCCGGGGATTTCTTGGCGATTGCGTTAATTAGACTTACTTGATTTAATTGCTATTTGTGCTAAGTTTTTTTTTAATTAGTTTGTTTTCAATTCTATTTGTTTTTATTTTATTTGTTTGAGTCAGTCTTACGGTTTTTAATTTTGTGTTTTACAGGTTTATGCCCCGCTTGAGGTCACAAGGACCACCTCCGGATCAAGATTTGCAGCTTGCGTTGCCCAAATTTAAGGGTGGTACTTCTTCTCTTTCTGTTTTTGATTCTACATCTTTTCCTACAGCACCTTCTTTTACTTCTTCTGCAGATTCTAGCCCACCTAGTTCACCACACACACATATGGCTGAAAATCAAACTGTTCATCAGCAAGCCACCAATGGCTTCACAGGAGTTAGCAATCCAATCATACTTCCTACCATTGCTAATGATAACTCCTGGCAGATCCCATCCTACGTCATGACAGCTATCACTAATAACTGTCAGTTCCACGGACGAGAGGATGAGGACGCCCCTGCACACATAGGTCGCTTAGAGCGAATAGGTAGAACTTTTAAGTTGCAGGGTGCGTCTGATGATGCCATCTTTTTACAGTTGTTTCCCTTTTCACTTGCTGATCGAGCCGCCACTTGGCTCGAATCTCATGCAGCTGGTACTTTCACCACCTGGCCGGCTCTTCGTGAGCGTTTTCTTCATAAATATTTTCCGCCGGCCAAGGCATCTAGGCTTAGAGATGAGATACATTCGTTTAGGATGGAGCCCGATGAGCCTTACTATCGTGCTTGGGAGAGGTTTCAAAACCTCCTTAGTCGTTGCTCCCAGCATGGTTTGTCTGAATGGGCTTTGGTAGAAAAGTTTTACAATGGGTTGAATTATGAGACGAGAGCTAGGTTTGACACGTCTGCGGGTGGGCATCTCATGGGTAAGAAAAATGTGAATGAATGTAATGAGATGTTTGAGAGTTTTGCCCAAGCTAAACATGAGCAGCGGTCTGGAAACAGGAATTCCAGTCCTGCCACTGGTACCTCATCTCGAGGAGTTCACCATGTCACCATGGATACTAGTGTGGCTGCTGCTCTTGATAGCCTAGTTCGTGAGGTTAGAGAGCTGAAAAAGAAGGTTGATAGGTGTGAGCTATGTAGAGGTGACCATGCCACTAGTGAGTGCCCTTTGATAGGTCAAGAGCAAGCCAGTTATGTAGGTAACAATTCTTATAACCCCGGTTGGAGAAATCAGAACAACTAGCGTTCTTCAGGTGCTCCCCCAGGTTTCTCACAGAATTCTAATCAAAACCAGGGGCAGGGTAGTGGTTCAGGTGGTCAGTCAGGGCAGAATAGTGGAGATTTAAGTAGGATAGAGAATCTGTTGACTCAGTTAGTGGTTAAGGATTCTAAGACGCAGCAGATTCTAGCTGAACATGATATCTTATTGAAAAATCAGCAATCAGCTTTCCTAGATCTTCAGAGGACTGTAGGGGATATAGCTAGAAGGTTAGATGAGAAGCCCCAAGGTCAGTTGCCCGGTAATACTCAACAGAACCCGAATGCACATGTTAAGGCCATTACAACTAGGTCGGGTAGGCAGTTAGATGAGGTGAGAGGCCCTATAGTTGAGGAGGTCATGTTTGAGAAGGATGAGAGTGAGAAGGTAGTAGAGAATCCCTCTGGGGATAGTGCTGTTAGGAAGCCTAGTGTGTTTGAGCGTTCTCCGGTGATTGATCATTCCCGTCTCCCGTTTCCCGATAGGCTTAAGAATCAAAAGTATGAAAAGGATTACGGGCACTTTTTGGATTTGTTTAAACAATTGAAGGTCAATCTCCCGTTCATAGAGGTAATTAAGTGGATGCCTAGGTATGCTAAATTTTTGAAAGACCTTTTGAAGAATAAAAGCAAACTAGGTGAAATTTCGAGTGTTTCCTTGTCGGGTGAGTGTTCTGCGGTGGTCATGAACCAACTACCGGAGAAATTGGCAGATCCCGGGGTCTTCACAATCCCGTGTCTGTTTGGTAGTGAAGTTCAATGCCACGCGTTGGCGGATTTAGGAGCTAGTATCAATCTTATGCCCTATTCCTTGTATGAGAAGCTAGGTTTAGGTGAGTTGAGCCCACGCGCATGACACTTTCCCTTGCTGATAAATCTGTTAAGCATCCGCGGGGAATTATAGAGAATTTATTGGTTAAGGTTGGTAAGTTTGTGTTCCCCGTGGACTTTGTAGTGTTAGACATGGAGGCTGATGAACGAGTTCCTATCATTCTAGGTAGACCCTTCTTGTGTACTGCTAAAGCTAACATTAATGTGTTTAAGGGTGAGATCACACTTCACGTGGGAGAGGAGAGTGTAGTGTTTGAGGTTGCCAAATCGATTAGGGGTCCTAGTATTCCAAAAGAGTCGGTGTCCTTGATCAATTCATGTGAGGTGGATGATAGGATGATGGAGAATGAGAGAGTGTATTCAGTTGAGGAGGAGGATGAGTTAGATCGAGTGGTGAATGAGTTTATGCGAGTTTGTGAAAGTGATGATGAGTTAGTTGATTGTGAACTTGAGAAGTTGTGGTTGAGGATAGCAAATCCCCAAGTGTGGGGATGTTAGAGTTTAATAGAGAACCGCCACCATTAGCAAAACCTAAGTGTGGGGATTGTTGTGATTTGATTGATTCTAAATTTGGTGGTTTCTTGTTTAGTGGTGAGTTTGGAGGTGAGGTTGTTAGTTTTGGGGGTGAGCTAGGTCTTCATGATCCCCGTAAGTTGATCTTGGAAGATAGTATTTGGGTAGTGACCCGTTTGTAGAGTTTGTAGAGTTGGTTTGCTTGAGTTTTAGGTAATTGGTGTCGGTTTTTGTTGAGTCAGATTGTTTATTTTTATTGAGTCTGTTTGATGCTGTGTTTGCCTGGTAGAGTGTTTTTTTTGCAGGTTTGGAATAATTCACCCGTACTCAATCTCCATTCGGGTGAATATATCCAACATTTTTAAGGAGGCAACCAGTGATTCCTGATCGCGAATGAAATGCTATACGATCAGAGGTTTTGGATTCAGACTGTGCACAGATGGAATTTGCTTATTACCAGCTAAGTCTTTTCCAAAACTCTTCTTATTTATGTCTTTCTTTTTAATTTCCACATTGAGGACAATGTTAAATTTAAGTGTGGGGATAGGAAGACATGTGTCTTAGGTTAATTAAATTGAGTCAGTCAGTCTTTAATATTTGAGTGTGTTTAGTTAGTTTTATTATTTTTGTCTGTTTATTTGAGTCTTAAAAAAAAGTCCCTGATGTTGATGTTTGCATATATTAAAAATGGAAAATGATAGATAAAATCAGGTGTTCGATTTTTCAAATAGTACATATATAAGATGAATAACTGATTGAAAACATGTCTGATTTGGGATGTGCGGGTAGGCCCAGCTGATCTTGTAAGGTTATCCTAGGAGTATTTAGTACACTTAATTAAACATTATTAAGTCTTGTGGGTTCTCACCATTGGAAGCCAAAACCGTAGACAGTATAAGGGGTACCACTGTAGGTTAAGACCCAGCTGTAGTTTTTCTAGCAGGCACGCTTTAACAGGCGGCGCCTTTAGGAAATCCACCCATATAAAAAAAAAATAGAGCAATGAACTTAAAATTTTAAAAACCCGAGGCCTATGCGTTGGTTGCGGGGGATAGTGACTCTTGCTTGCAACACCTCTAGGAATTGGGTATAACAAGCTTAAGGCTCATGCGTTGGTTGCGGGGGATGGTGACTCTTGCTTGCAACGCCTCTGAGAATTAGGTATAATAAGGCAATGCTCAGAAAAAAAAAATATATATTGAGAAAAGCTCAGAAAAGATGTCACACCCCAACCTTGACGGCGGAAACGTCGAGGTGCGAGGGTTAAGATTGTTCACAGCCACATAACGCTATGTTAAAGTATAAAATGCCATTAATCAATTGTTTTCAATCACCACATACATCAATGTCTCAAAATAAATTAAACAAAAACAAGAATTCAATCGTCTTTATTAAACCTAGGTCCATGATCTAGGTTTATGCATTCCTTCAATCATCGCTAAGCTTGCACATTACCTGAAACATGTTGAAAATAAAGTCAACTAACTAGTTGGTGAGTTCTCATGGTTTTAAATACAATAAGTATACAAAATGTGACAATTCTAGTCAATGGTCACAAGATAGCAAGTATATAGAACATGCATAGTTACAATCAAGCCTCGACTGAATAATAAGAATAAGCATGATTAGCTAAGTGTATTTGGTTCCCTAGTGCACAAGCATACGGCTCCTAGGAGTCGGCAATACATCGACTTTAGCACCAAATAGGCTTGTCAGGCCCAAAGATCTAAGACTTTGCTAGGCTAGCAATAGTTAATGATTGCACACGTATGTCACATCTCATATAATACTTAACATATCCAAACAACCACGACTATGTAAAGAATTGCACGTGTGTAATAAGTATCAAAGCGTGTATGTGTAAGTTTGTATAAGCAACATGTTTCACCCCGAAAGACGTGGAATAATCGTAAAGCGGGGCATAAGAACTCACGTGTTTAATAAAGGAGACTTGTAGATGTAATAAGAATAACCACGAATAAGATTTCCAACACAAACGTCACAACGCACCTAAACGAAATAAAGTAGCGCGTTATAATTTGTTTGATGATTAATTGTAGGTCTAATAATTATCCGTATTTATTACATGTTAATAACGTGATCGGTTAAATGGAACGAATGGATTATACTTGGTATAATCAATTGTTAGCGCGTAAGAGAAATAATAAATAAAACTTGATTAAATTGTACGTTGAACCGATTTTTAAGGATTGTATATAATAATTATAATAGTGATTTAGCTATTATAAGGGACTATATACAAATATATATATATTTATAGGTATAAGTAATCAAACAATTTAATTGTTTGAATATACGTATAAATACATATACTAAACAATTATAATATTGTGTATAATAATCAATATAAATGATTTAGCTATTAAAAGAACTATGTATAAATATATATATATATATATATATATATATATATATATAAGTAACTAAACAATTAAATTGTTTGAATATATATGTATAAATATATATACTAAACAATTATAACATTGTATAATCATAATAAGTGATTTAATTACTAAAAGTTCAATATATAAATATATATATATATATAGGTATAAATAACTAAACCATTTAATTATTTAAAAATATATATATACATATACAAGTATTATGTTTACTCATTTCTTTTGTATTTTTAAAACTAAAATAATGTATTTATAAATACAAAAGTATTTTATAAAAATTATTTTAGTCCCAAATTAATTAAACAAAAGAAAGAAAATAATCTACATTTTATAAATTTAATTTTAGAAATTTTCAGAATTTAAAAAGGTTGAATAAAGAAAAAGAAATGAAGAAAAGAAAAAAAATCAGAAAAAGAAAAGGAAAAAGGGGGGTTGCCCGGGGTCGAACCCGGGACCTCCCCGAATGTATGGGGCGCAGAGACCAGTGAACCAGGGCCAAGGCCTTGGTTCATTTTGGTTTGTATTAATTTTAAACCCTGCTTCTCTGGTTTCCCCAAATCGTATGAACCCTAGGTTCAACAGGGTCAAAATTGACCTCCGATTCGTTGTTAAACACCCGAATCATCATGGGGCTTTTGATCCCTGGACCAAATCGAGTAGAAAACAGGTTTCAATTACCTGTTTTGATGGGGTTTCGAGTGATGTCGAGTTCGATATTTGATTCGGGTGTTCTTGGGTTGGGGTTTTATGATTGAGAGGTTTTCTTATGCAATTGAGGGTTCAGAGAGTTTAGGAACTTCAAAATGAATCCGAACCCCTCAATTTGTAGCTTCGATTACACGGTTTCGGCCTAACCCGTTTGATTTTGAAACCGCGTCCGAATTTACCAAAATTGTGCGATTCGAGCTGTTATTTTGCGATGTTGATTGATTTATTAATTGATTAGGCCGCGTACTATGATTAAGGGTGATTAATTTGATTGAAATGCAGATTTAGGCAAGGTTTGATTGTGGTGTTTGACTCGGTTGGTTCGAGGTTCGATTTGGAAAGGTTAACGAGCGAGATTTTCAAATTGGGTTGAGTATTGAGTTCGAAACATGGGGTCGAGCGGTTTGGGGTTTAATTTGGGTCAAGTTGGTTCGAAATGGTGGCTTTTGAGCCTCGCCGGAGCTCGGCGGAGCTCGCCGGAGCTCCTCGCCGGGAAAACGGGGTAACAGGGGGTGGGTTTGGGAAATTACACAATTGGCCCCTCTCCTTTCGATAGTTCATATTTCATGTTTTAAACTTTTATTCAAAGTTTTCAAAATGGCAAAACAACCCCCTGTACTTTAATTCTAAGTTTTATTATTATTATTATTATTATTATTTATATTATTATTATTATTATTATTATTATTATTATATTATTATTATTATTATTATTATTATTATTATTATTATTATTATTATTATTATTATTATTATTATTATTATCATTATTACTACTACTATTATTATTATTATTATTATTTTTATTATTATCTATTATTATTATTATTATTATTATTTTTATTATTATTTTTTTATATATATTTAAAAATTTACTAATGATGCTATAAAATGTCATAAATAAAACGAACAAAAATACAGGATGTTACAAAAGATGCCAAAAGGGGCACAAACAAATTCCATCTAGAGATAGAGGGATTACAGTTGGGTAGTGGGTTACGGTGGTAGAAAAATCTTAGAAATTTGATTTATTCTGTGCCTAGGAAGCTTGAAGCGGGAATAGGTACCGAAGTGTGAGACCCATAATGAATTAATCAAATACTTGAACTTAATTGCAATACGATTGGGGACCTGAATGATCGGCGGTTGGGTTTAAGTGGACAAATATACCTGTGATCGCGGTCAACATGTTTTTATATCTTAATATAAGCCGTTATCCTGAATTTTTTTGAGAACCGGATTTAAACCTGATTATGATTCCATAGCATAATACTTTTTCAGGGACGAAAAAGAGTTAAGTGTGGGGATGTTTGATGTGTTGCAAAACACATATGTTCTTAGAGTCGGATTTTGAGTCTTTTTACGTTTATTGTGTTTAATTTTATTAGAATAAGTTAATGTTTTCGTTATTTGTCATTTGCAGGTGTTTGGATGCAGGAAGGAATGGAAAATGAGTCGGAACGAGGGCATTGGACAAGTGAAAGAGTTGCAAGTTATTAAACTTGAAAAATAAAGAAAAATTGCAGAGAATAGGGTCTTCGCGCTGCGCGTACGAGTTGACTATACTGTACGCGCTGCGCGAAGAGAGGATTTTCGGCCCCCGACTATTTTGTCCCTTAGCGCTGCGCGCACAGATTACGTATATTGTACGCGGTGCGCGAAGAGAGAGAACGCGGCCAAACCCTAATTTTCACATTTAAATAAAATGTATAACACATTCTAAAGGAGAGCCCCGACTTCCAGACGAAAAAAGAGACGATTTTGGAGATCCCAAGCAGAGAACAAGCAATTGGAAGCATCAAGGAGCAAGGATTGAGCAAGAGGATTGAAGATTCAAGGGTGTTATTCATCGGTTTCATCTTCTTCTTGTTTACTCTTGCTTTTGAATCATGTTTACTGATTTGTTTATGAACTTTAGCTACTGTTTTGATATGGTTTTTGGGTAAACTTCTGTAGCTACCTAGGTTTTGATGAATATGCATGTTTGATTATGAATTTTATCGGTTTTTGGAACAATGATTGTGTTTAATTGCTAATGAGAAGATATTGGTTTGAATGATCAGTTGTGGACGTGTGTTTAGATCAGTTTTGAGTAGTGATTTATCATTCCACGTGTGCCTTGGTGATTGTCTGTCATAGAATAGGTGCATGCTAGGTCGTTTACTATATGTTTGCGATTTTTGGATGATTTGCTAGACGTAGTGAGTCATTGGAATGATTTGTCTTGAAATTGACTAACTAAATATGCAACTAATCTTAATACTGTGAAGTTGATAGGTTATCGGTTTTTCTAGTGTGTTGCGATTGCTAGGTTAGAGTCTCTGTGAGGAGTTCTGTCTAGTTTACCCTTCACATCTTGTTTACCGAATCTGATCAGTCACCCGATATCTATCCCCTTGCCTTAGGACCGCTCGCGCTGTGAGGTAGAGTGTCTGTCTTAGGGTATTGAGTCACTTGCGCCGTGAGGTAGAGTGTCTTTCGGGTGCCTTGTTAGCATAGTTGGAGAACCTGTGAGGGGAATCCATTAACGGTGTTTTATAGGCCTATTAGGTCAATCTAGTTGCTTCCCTTGAAAGTGTCGAGGATTCTCTAGGTCCCTTTTAAGTTAGTATCTTCAGATCCCAGTTACACAAGTATTTCCAAAACCGTTAGAAGAAAAGCCAAAACATGTATAGGATTCTTGCCTAGGTAGTGTTTTCTTCTCCTGATTTAAATCTAGTCAATTCCTTGTTTTATGTCCAGTCTTAGTTCTTTTAAAGTAATTTAAAACAAACCCCCCATTTACTTTCATTTAGTATTTTTAGTCGAGTCTTAGGTAAGTTTAGTTTACGTTTTCCATACAGAAATCTTTGGGTTCGATAACTCGGACTTTAAAGCTATTCTGCAATTGACCGGTACACTGCCGGTTGTGTTGCTTAAGATCGAGTCTTAGTCTTAGTTTTATAAATTTAAAGCTTTTCAGTGTCTAGTTTAGAATAAATTTTTGTTAGTTTTATTTAGATAGTCTAGCACACATCAAAGTTTTTGGCTTATTCTTTTGTAATCATTACCTTATAGTTAATGAAATACGTTTGAATAATTATTGATTTCGCATTTATTGTGTTTCTGTGGTTGTGTTCATCATTAATCATTAAACCAATTAAACGTCAATTAGTGATAATTCCGCGATCATTAAATTGATTTATTTTAATACTGATAATTCCTGAATTAAGATCCTAGAATTCACACAATTCTATTTCTTTTTTCAACAACAATTATTCTTACTCATGCATGACACCTTAAACATATACTTGTAGATATCTAAACTCAAATTATTTTTAGAAAAGATAATCATCAACGTCACTAGACCACAAAAATTAAACATACGAGGTAGTACACGGATTACATGTAATTCCACTTTATTGAACTCATCTATGTATTATAATAAATAAGGTTTTGAGTTGTCACTTGTCATAATTTTAGACATACTAATCTTATTTTTTCCGCTTCTCTCTCTTATTAAATATTTACATTAACAATCAATTATATTATTTAATACTTTTTTAGATTAAGATAATTTTTTTAATAATTAAGAAAGAGCTCTTCGTATAAATGAAATATTTAAAGAATAAATTTTTGTATAACGTAAGTAATTTTTATAAAATATCAAACTTTTTTAAAAATAAAAAATATTTTAAAAGCGCTGTTTTTAGAAAATAATATTTTTTATGAATCATAATAATTAAAATTCCGAGTTATAATAAGAATTGTTTTTATAAAATGTCATTTTCTTAAAACGGTTTGATTTAAAACAAAATGTTTCAATTTTAATAAAAAATTAAAATACAAAAGTTTAAAGAAATCATATCATATTTAAATTATTTAACTCATGTATCAGTGTAATACACGGTATACTAACTTAGTCCATTAATAACGTAAATTACTTTACTAATCGTTACACCATGACTCCATGAGTTACCGAGTAACACGTTGCCAGTTACGTTATAACGTATTTTGTCACCGTGAATCGCAATTTCTCCTCCCTCTTCCGTTGCATGCATTCCGTCGTAAACAAACCACCACCACCACCACCACCACCACCGTCGTATGGCGACCTCGAGTGCGCGAAGGTCGAATTCTATAGGTGAACCGGACAATCGAACCAGTGAGTCCGAACCGGCTGAAGGCGAACGTGGCTTGGGCGCCGTTGATTTGACCACGATCGATGTAAATACTCTCTTCTTCATAGGCTTTGTGTTTCTGATTTATATTCAGTTTCAATTCGTCAGTAGATATACGTTTTTGTGTACTGATTTCATAATTGACTATGATATTGTAATTTGTGGAGTTTACAGGAGCCTGTTTCTCAAGGATTAGCGGAATTTTTGTTCGAAGCTGAGATTGTTATAGCTGAGGCAAGTTTTTCTCTCTAGGTTAATATCTTACTAAGCCAATCCATGTGTTTTGTTTGTTTTAATTATATGGAATTATGGATGCTTCTTACATTTCTCGCGAAGAAGAACTACACTGTGATTTTGATGTAAAACCTAGTATATTTCCAATGCAAACTTGTTATATGGTCTCCTGCATATATGAAACTATCGTCATTCACGAAAAGTACTTGATCCTGAAAGACCATTTGACGCACGGAGTATGATCATTGCTTAGTTTTTCTCCGAGTGGAGGAATGAGTAGATTTAGACACACATATTTATCTATGTGGTTGCAATGGTGTCCATGGGAACTGATAGAAAACAATTTTTTGATCTCATTGCGTTCAATTGTAACATTGTGTGAATTGCAGTTGGGTATGATTGAAAATTCTGAGAGTAAGGAAGATTGTAACATTATGAATATTTTAGTCAGTCTGCAGGAAGGCCTGGTTTTGACTTGCTGTTTCACTTTTGATGACATTTCATTCATATGAAAGGGTTCTCTGAGTTTGTCTATTTCATTTTCAGGGGTATGGTGTTCTTGTTAACTCGGATGAAGCAGGTACTGTGTTTGTGACCAATTTTCGTCTTCTTTTTTTGGTAAGTTGTCCATCTATGATCTTAATATTACAAAAGTGTGTATTCGTGATATAAACTGTAATGCTGCTTGATCATTTCTAATACTATTATTACTCAAACCAATCCCATTCATTACAAAAAGCTTGGTAGGGTGTGAAGAGGGTAGAAATATTCTTATTACTCAAGAACTGGTTAATTGATTGTACATGCAAACATGTGGTGCCATATGCAGTTATGCACCTGCACATAGGGTCACTCATAAACACATGCATACAATTCTTGCATGCATATGAACTTTCATGATCGCTTTACTGATTCACCTTACGGTGTTATATGGTAACTGATCATACGTGTACATATATAACCACCAAACTATGTCAGTTTTCTCCTGTATCTGACATATATTTCTGTCATACTTTAAAGAGTGAAGGATTAAGGGATGTTATCGCACTAGGAACGATATCATTGGCTACCATTGAAAAGTTCAACAAGATTGTAAGTTTTGCTTATTAAAAATGCCATTTCTGTTAACAGGAAGGAACACATCCTTGATCTTACAGTCTTGTTATTTCCAAATATAATTGTTACTTTCTTCTCCAAGCTAGTTTTGCAGTGCTTTGACTATTTAAAATTGATGCTGTGAATGGTTGTTTGTTAGGTGACAAAGCAGCCATCTGGTGCTCGGCAGACAGAGATGACACCTACACGCAGGCTTCTTCAGGTCGTTGGTACGAAGATCACTTCTACAATTGTAATGTTATTTGGGATTTTTTAATCATACATTTAATATGATTTTTTTACGAAGTTGAAAAATATGTTAAATTTGCTTGGGCATGCCAACAAAAAATTATATGTGGATTAAGCAGGTCGTTGGAAGTTGGCTCTACATCTATATTATTTTAATTGTGTTTTTTGAACTTTTCTCATACAATGAGAATTTAAAATTTTACTTAACTAACAAGGTTTGTCACTTTTGCAGGCAAAGATATGAGAATCATTATATTCTCTTTTCGCCCTGGGACTAAGCAGGTCAGTCATGTCATTGCATTTGTGAAGTGTCAATTTTTTGGTATTATTTTGATCATTTTGGATTATATCTTACAGAGAAGTGCTATCTTTGATGCATTGCTGAGGGGTACAAGGCCTGCAAGCCTCTGGGATCTCTATGCTTTTACTTCTGGTCCTTCCAAGTACAGTAACACCAATCCTAAAGTGCGGTTAGTAAATGAATACTACCGGCTTCTTGGTATGGGATCACTTCAGTCATCAATAGGCACAGTAGAAGATGGTTTGTTCAAAATATCTAATGATTGGTGGAGGATTAGTGATGTAAATGCAAGTTATAACATGTGCACAAGTTACCCATTTGCTTTATTAGTTCCAAAAGCCATCAGGTGCCATTCTTTGCTTTACCTAATCGTCGCTGACACTTTTCTTTCAATTTTATATTATGTTGTCACTTTTGGTGGAAATTTCAGGGATACAGATCTGCTGAAAGCTTGTACATTTCGTGCGAGGTGTAGACTGCCTGTAATATCATGGTGTGATATACGTAAGTACTGCATTCCAGTATTTCTTATCTTTTTAACATGCTCATTTCCTGTTTGAAGATAATTTTTTATGTATTGAATTCAGATTTTCAGTTATTATAGAACTCATCATGCGTTTATTTTAATGATATGCAGGCACAGGAGCAGTTATCGCTCGGTCATCCCAACCATTAGTTGGCCTCATGATGAATATGAGGAGGTAATGCTTACTTTTCCTTTGTAAAATCCCTTAAATATCTTACACTTGGGCATAATCATCATGTTACACTTGGGCATAATCATCATGTTATGACGTAATGAAGCAATGCTGATGAGAATTTAGTTGGTGCTCTTTGTACTCGACTTTCTAAGGGAAAAGAAGGACGGAGGTAAAAGGAGTTTTTTTTTAATTGTTGTAGATATTTCAATTATATGAATTTCTTTCTTCTGTAATATTATTTCTATATCTTTGTTCTTGATGCAAAAGAGTTCAATAAAATGAATATCATATGATTCCTAGGAAGTTATATATAGCTGATGCTAGACCCCGAAAAAATGCTTTGGCAAATGGAGCCATGGGTGGGGGTTCAGAGTCCTCTTCCAATTATTTCCAGTGTGAGGTCCGTCAAAGGTTTTTGAGCAAGAATAATGAGCATAGCATATGTTATTTTGATTTCTAACATGTGTTTTATTAGATTGTATTCTTTGGGATAGACAATATCCATGCAATGAGAGAGAGTCTTGTTCGTCTCAGAGAGTACTTGGATACACATGGAACCAAATCATCAGATGGAATGTCATCATTCTTGGTATATCTAAAAACCCTTTAACATTTAACTTTCATTTTGTAATGTATTCTTAAGTTTGTAAATTATTCCAACAGAGAAATGGTGGATGGACATGGGGTAGAGGTAATCTCAGTAGTATGTCTGCTTCAGTATCAACTCTTGGTGATAGTGGTTGGTTGATACATGTCCAAAATGTATTGGCCGGTTCGGCTTGGATTGCTGCTCGTGTTGCCTTGGAGTCTGCATCAATGCTTGTTCATTGCAGGTAAAGTCAATATTTTATGTCTTTGATAATTTGATCCATGTACACAAAGGCTTCTTTCGATCGATCTAGTAGGTAAGAAATAAGTTCTTTAAGTTCTTCTTATAGTTAATGACTTAAAGCGAAGCCACTATATTAGATCTCGGTTATGATCCTTGGGCTTGTTAATTGAAAGAGAAACCCCAACTATTGATCGTGGCCTTTATTGAGTGCATTTTGTCTCTTTGACATAGTAAAGCGGGAAGGCATGAGCAAGGCATTTCACAGATCACATCCATGCATTAAGCCGCTAATCTCTTTTTAGCACAATCCGACAAGCTACCTCACCGAGAAATCTAAATTCTTTCTCTGAACCCAGGGGAGCATGAATAGTTTTATATTCATTGTTTGACAATTAGAAACTTAAACTACACATTCTTTTGGGGAGTTCTTATGCCATGTTAGTTTCATTCTGCTCATGTGCATTTTTCATGTAGAATGATACTGGTCTGTTACAAGAAAATCTTTAGATGCAATTGAGAGTAAAAATAGGATTGAGCTAAAGAATAATTTGTGATATAGTTTCGTTCTGCACATGTGCATTTCTCATGTAGAATTATACTGGTAATTTACTAGAAAATCTTTAGATGCAATTGAGAGTAAAAATAGGATTGAGTCGAATAATAATTTGTGATATAGTTTCGTTTACATTCTTAAGCATATGTATTTTATATAGTCTTTTAGTTCATGTAAAATATTAATCATGGCTGTATTTATCCTGCCAGTGCTTAATTCTCAGTGCCGTTTCATTAAATGAACAAACACAAACAAACAAGAACAAACTTATTTTCGTAATAAACGATCATGAACAGGAAATTATGTTCAACTTTTGGCTTAAACTTAAATGAATCAATGCAAACAAGCCCCATTTGTGTTCGTTCCGTTTGTTTACATACCTATTCATTATCAATGCTTCAAGCTATAGTCATTGTTAACTCTGCATTGTGGTGTCTATTAAAATCATTTTGAAGACAAATTTGGATGTAACTTTCATAAAGATTAATATAACTTAGCAACTTTTTCATTAGCCTGTTTTTCTGTGGTAACAGTGATGGATGGGACAGAACATCCCAGCTAGTCGCCCTTGCAAGTTTATTACTTGATCCATACTACCGGACCATAAAGGGATTTCAGGTATCGTTTTTTCATACATTCGCTTACCAAAATTTCCTATTTAGTTTACGTCATATGTGCTTTCATGCAGGCTCTTGTTGAAAAAGACTGGCTTGCATTTGGTCATCCATTTTCAGACCGTGCTGGAATGCCAAGTTTTTCTGGTAGTGGCAGCATGCCCTTAGAACTTTCTAGACATTCTTCAAGTCCAAATATTACAACATCATCATCATCATCATCAACCTCACCATCATCTCCATCATCATCCATACGTCAGTTATCCACGTCACTCACATCTCAAGCTCCAATCCCCGCTAACACGCAACATTCAAACCATTATTCCCCAATATTTCTTCAGGCAAGCATTTCAATAATATCTAGTTTTTAAATGTTAATTTTTACCAATTAGATATATAACAGCTTAAAAACCTTCTATGGTGATTATGTTAACCCTGTGTATATTGATTTCATCTGACAGTGGGTTGATTGTGTCTCACAATTATTACGAATGTACCCTTTTGCGTTTGAGTTCTCATCAGTAAGTATGTCATTTCATGGGACTGCATATGATTTTGATTTTGTTACTATTCATTGACTCATTGAAGTGTGTAGGCTTTTTTGGTTGATTTCCTGGATTGTGTGCTTTCATGTCGGTTTGGGAACTTCTTGTGCAACAAGTGCGTGTTTTATAATGACTCAGTTACTTGTAAATGCAATGGGTCAATTCTGGTTTCTTTAAACTATTCAAATGTAAAATAATCAGCTAAAATGAAACACGTAAGAAGGGCTGTGCATGTCAAAAGTATCGTGAAGTGTATTTTTAGTTTGTACAAGGTGTTCTATTCAAAGATATAAGTATAACTGCGATAATATTACTATTTTGTAATCATATTTAACATAAAAATTATATTTAAAATTTCCGAAAGTTGGAAGAAAAATAAATCTGGTCAACCCAACCCAGTCCGTTTTGAGTCTTTTGACACGTGCCAAAAAGTTATCTGTTTTGACCCATTACCCAAAAATTAGAACCAACAGTTATTACTTCCATTCCTCGAATAATAGTTTCTTGAATTCCAGCGAGAACGAGAGAGTAAAAGCTGGTGTTTTTGAGTCAACTACGTGCTTGTGGACACATTTGGCTGATATGCGTGCTTCGGAGGGAAATTCACACGTACACTACAACATGTTCTATAACCCATCTAAACATGATGGCCCATTATTACCACCAGCAGCAGCTTTGGCTCCAACATTATGGCCCCAATTTCATCTTCGGTGGTCCTGTCCTTCAGAAGCCCATTCTAGCCAGGTTGAAGTCCAATGCAGAAACATGATGGGCAAATACTCTGAACTGCAAAAGGTAATTACGATTTCTGACACATTTACCCATAACTAGGTCCATATGGAATATGTTTTATTTGTAACGGGCGAAACAGACTAAGTTGTTCGAAACTCATCTGATATGTATTCCAATACATAACCCCCCCCCTAAATTCTCTGTCGATAAATGTTATATTATTATGTTAATCAATTGTAAATATTAACAGGAAAAGGATTTAGCTGAGAGTAACGCCAGAGAAATAACGGCAACTGTAGAATCTTTAACTGCTGATCTACTGAACGAGAACCAGGTCACATACTCAGCTGTAGCTTTGGCTAGAAAAGCAAAAATTGAAAATGCTGGCATCAAGCGAGCTATTGAATCACTTGGGTATAAAGTTTGTGTTTCAGACACAGCTGACATTGAAAGCCATCCTGCTAAAAAGACAGGTATGCCATCTCCAACTAGAAAAACAACAGGTACTGGAGAAGCATATGATGAAACGACAGATCTGTCTGTGTCCATTACGGTTACAACAGATAACGATGATGTTTCCGGGAATCAGTCCGATCGGTTTTGTGAATCTTTGTGCCCATTACGGACCGAAGAGGGTGGGTGTAGGTGGCCGAATGCAGGTTGTGCTAGGCTTAGGAGCCAATTTATAGGTTTGAAAGCTAATTATGATGCTTTCGACAGGTTATCGATCTATGATAGTTACTTTGAACCTGAATGACAATCAAGTCTGAGTTTTAATTAAGATTCAACACAAAGTTTTAGTTCAATCATGCCATGTAAGAAGATAAAAGGTGGTTTCTGATGGCAGAAACCTATAATATTTTGCTAACATGATATATGTGGATATTGTTTTATGTATATGTATTTTAAATGTTCTTGGTAGCTTCACTGTGGCTTCTTTGAAATAGGCACCAGTAGAGGTGCGCAGCTTGTTTTTTACCCTCCAACTGGTTCAGGTTCAAAATAGGTTTGGTTTGGGTCAATAACTGTCAAACCCGGTTCTCAATGAAACCCACTCAAGTTTAATTGGTTTTTCAAGTGGAAAATGATCGGTTCAGTTGAAAACCGGGTTTTATCTGGCACGGTTCGGTTTTTAACAGGTTTCAACGGAGTGTGTTACAACCTGGTCTTAGACCTGAGTTTCGGTTTCACCCAAACCAGTTCTGATATTGTGTTCCTTGGGCTGGTTTTGGTTTTCAAAACAGATCTTTTTCACCTCTATGCACCAGTCATTCATAGCCTGAAGGTACGCCAACTTTTTATGTTATTTTCTAGGCCAGTAAACCAATAGAGTTACATTACTGTTATAGTGTGGATCACAATTTGGGTCATTTTGAATGAGGTTGGTGAATTGGTTCAATTCTAGGATACTCGTTTGGGCGTGATCTAAAAAGAACATTAATTGGTGTTTATTGTTTAAATTTTCTTACCCAAGATTCGTCGTCATATATGTTAATACTATATATAGCTGAAGCAATTCAAAGAAGTTAACTAACTTTTAAAAAGATGATTACTTAGACTATATGAAGAGGGAGGTTAGTTAAAAAACTATTTAAATGTCATAGATAAAAATTATTTCACTAAATGCTCTTTTAAATCAAATGTAGTGGTTAACATCTTGTGTTTGGAGCACTAATATGAGAAAATTTATGTTTGGAGCTCTATAGATTTAAAGTCATTTTTAACTATCTTGTAATGATATTTAAAGCTCTATATTTATTCATGTCACCATTTTAAGACCCACCACATATATTCTTATATTCAGAAAAAGTGCAAACTACATTTTAGATTGTTTGAAAAAAGGTAAATCGTTTACTTGAGAAAACTCGTTTATTTATGCACAAAAAATAATCATGCATTCATATTTTTTAAATATTTAAATGACTTGAGATAACAACAAATCTCCAGAAAACACACTCAAAACAGTTTTTAAAGTTTCTGTTCAATTCACATTCAAATTAAAATTCAGATTATAACATGTTTGGTTCCACTAAATACAATTGAAATGCAAACCTCAAGAAATACCCTACTTTAATTATTTCTATCATCACTACGATTATTGTTGTTTATAGTATTACGGTTATTGCTGTGGTGAATCTTGTTATCATTTTCACCGTTCCTTCTACCGTGCTTCAGCTGTGAAAGCTCCAACTGTGTCTTCATGAAAAACTGGATCCTCTGCAATTCAAGCTCCTTTGCAAACTTCATGCTTTGCTTCTGCAACTCCACCATCTTCTGCATCTTCGAGCTTTCCATCTGTTCATATGCTTCTGCAAATTTCATAATTGCCTTCGTCAATTCTCTAACGGAATCTTCCCGATGATTCTCTCTCGATCCCTGCTTTTGCTGCCTCAAAGAGGAAACTGCATTGAACGGAACCCTAGGGCGTTTCCGGTCGCCGGAATCTGACTCCGGCGAGTCTCGTGATGGCTCCGGTTCAGATTCCGATGAGTCAGAATATGCAGGAGGAGAACGAAGCCTCTTTCGCTGCTGTTGAAGTTGTTGATGTTGCTGCTGTTGTTGCTGTTTTAGTCTGAGGCTTTGAACAGGTGCCGATCGAACACCGACTGGAATCCCCACCGGAACAGATCTCAACGGCGGAGTAGCCAACGACGACGAACTGTTCTTCACCGTATTGCCGATAAGCTGATCCAACCGATCGTAGAAAATCCACGAGCTACGACCACCGGCAGAGGTAATCTTCGTCTTCTCTAGTTTATACTTTTTCTTCACAGTATCGATCCGATTTTTGCACTGAACATCCGTCTTCGGAGCCTTAGAACAACAATCATCTCGAGAATTAACAACATCCGCAACCTCTTTCCAGTGCTTCTGCTTCAAATTCCCCTGTTCAACTCCACGTAGCGTTCTCCCCACGCGTCAATCAACACAGCGGTAGCACCTTCGCTCCAACAATCCTCACGACCTCCACCACCGCCTCCTCTTCCACCTCCGCCACCGCCGGCGACGGTCCTCGGCTGCGGCATTGGTAGCGCTACGGTCAACGTATTCTGATGACGCGCGGCGGACGCCACCGTGACGGAGATCCGGCGATCGGAACGTTGTGAATTTTGAGATCCAGATCTAGCGGATCGATGCGACTGAATTTCATCGTCGTCTTCCATAACCGATCTCTTCGATTAAAACCCTAACGAATCCGCCGGCCGGCGATATCACCGATCTGAAAGATGTGATAAGAGAGAGAATGAAAGCAAATAGTTTGTGTAGAGAGAGAGAGAGAGAGAGATGAGAATTTAGGGTTTTAGAGAGAGAGGGTAGTTGACCGGCGTTTTTTACGATATAGGAAAATAAATTTATCGGTTGACGGAGAAAAACGGAGGATGTGTTGACGGAGAAGTGGGTCATCACGGGAAGGGGTTAGAGAGGGCACGTGGATCGCTGTTGTTGGATAGTTAGGTGAAAGCCGAGGCACCGGACGTTGATCGTGATTGCTACTTCGCCGGCTCCGGCGAGGCCTCCGGCGTTTTCGCCGTTAATTTGTTTTTTCTCATCATTTTGGGGTTAAATTCAGTGTTTAACTTTAACCTAACGTGATTGGTGATTCTTGTCTTGTAGAATAACATTTTCTGCTCGTTTTTCTTCCTTTTTCGTCAAAGTGCATGTTTTTTCAGTTTCAGAAGTCCTTTTTGACTTTTGGAGGGGTAAAAAGACAAAAATACTCTCGTCAAGATGATAATCTACTGCATTTTCGTTCACCCTCCAAAAATCAAAAAGGACTTCTCAACCTCAAAGCCAAACAGCCCAAAAATTCGGGGATTAGGATTTAATATAATCACTTATGTTTTTAAAAGGAGTACTTGGGGAGCGTGTTCAAAAATAAAAGTAAAAAAATACTTGCAGCAAGACGGCAAGTTATCATAAATTTTTAAAACTAGCGAGCTATCATGGATGTTTAAAATTTGAAAGGGTCAAGCTTATATAAGTTTTTATTTAATAAATAACATTTTTAATTACGATTATGCTTGTGAATCTTAACACGTCTGTTTGTTTATAATTTTATTTAATATATGAAATAATATGTTGTTTATAAAACTTCTAATTTTAAGTAACATAAAGAATAATCATAACTTAATTAAATAATTAAATAAGTCAAGCTCGGGCTATAGAAATATAGCTCGGAATGAATCGGTACAAATTTCATGTTTGTCTGGTAATAAAAATGATATGAGATGGGTAAAGTAATTCACCCAAAACTATCATAATCACGATAAAAATAAGAGTACACGAGCAACTATTGTGGTTTCCAGAAAAAACCTAAGCTTCAAACCAAACCGGTCGCCGAAGCACTTATAGCCTAGTGTGCAGTAAATGTGTACCTTCATAGTAGTTGAGAATTCTAGTCATCTGATGGATATTAGTGTAGATTTAAGAGTATGTTTGAAAGGCATATGAGTTAGCTGTTAAAATAACCATTCAACTTAACTTTGTTGGCAGAGTCAGTGAGGCCACATTAGAGGTGTAAACGAGCCGAGCCGAGCCCGAGCTCGCTAGGCTCGAGCTCGGCTTGTTTTAATTTTAGAAGGCTCGTGCTCGAGCTGCTCGTTTAAAGTTTTATTTTTAAAGCTCGAGCTCGGCTCGTCAAAAAATATCAGGCTCGAGCTCGGCTTGGGCTCGGCTTGTTTATTGTTAAATTTTTAAATTTTTATTTTTTTTGTAATTACTTTTATATTTTTTGTAATGAAACTATATTTAATATTATATATTTAATAATTTATTATCGAGCCGGGGGTCTCTTTGGAAGCGGTCTCTCTACCTAACAAGATAGAGGAAACTCGCCTACACCTTTCCCAGATGATATACCGGAATTAAATATATATAATAATATGATTTATGTAATATATATTTATATACATTTAATATGTAAATAAAAAATTATATAAAACAAAAAGCTCGTTTAGGCTCACGAGCCGGCTCGAGCTCGATTCTAAAGCTTGGGTTCGAGCTCGTTAGTAAACGGACATGATGTGAGCTTGAGTTCGTTTAAGCTCGGCTAGATTCGAATTTTTTTCGAGGCGATCCCGAGTAGCTTGCGAGTTGGCTTGGTTCATTTACACTCCTAGGCCACATCATGGATTTGTTTACTCCTAACCATGATCAAGTTTGTGTGCAATGCACAGTCAATCGGGTCAATGCATAAGGCATGAATCTCACTAATCGTCATTCAACATATAATGCAAATTGATACTCAAAATAGCAAACTAGACGGATAACTACTAAACACTATAACGGAATTTTGAACCTTGTATATTCAAAGTAATTCTCAGAGATCTAACGCAAGGTATGGGAATTATATGACACACATAAAAAGATTAAATCTTAAACATGTTTTCATAGGCACTAGTTACCCTCCGTAGGCGATGAAGATGGTTGGTCATCATTGGACGGCTTCTTCCTTTCCTTGTGCTCATTCCATCGTCCCCAAGCCCACCTCAAGATGAAGAAGCCTCCAATCACGTAAACCTGTAAGAAACCATAGCGTGGTTCAGACAATGTTTTATTTCTAACTGATCAAACATGCATAATCAAAAGGAAGTTAGTTTTAACGAAAACATGTTACATAGGTTGAATATCGCTTTCTGTGCGTAAACCTCCTCAATTTTAGTCAATAATTAAATTATTATTAAAATAATACAAATGTCGGTCATCATATTTAACACACTACGTATTTATTATAGAACATCAATATTTTTTGACGGTTACATAAAGATGACCTGAGCTAGACTTTGACCATCCAACTAATAAAATTAGTGTTCAAAATTACTCTCCCACTTTGCATCTGTCGATGTCTCACCTACATTACTGGATTGTACTATACAACATAATACCATACACTACGTTGTACAATGCAACCCTACAATGGAGGTGACACATAAAAAGTAAAACAGTGGTTAAGAGCTCAGTAAATCCACATATCCAATGTTCCTTTGCAAAAGGACATGTCTAATTAAAATATTTAGCACCGAGCCGAACATTTCACATCGCCATTAAGAGACTATTCATTGCGTGTCTAGCAGCAGAAGTGGCAGCAAAAAAAACAAGACAAAAGGTTCATGGTCCCCTTTGTATGCAAAATATAAGAAGTGCATGTGACAGATGCCAACCAGCAGAAGTTGTCACACAATTAAGCCATGACTAAAAGATTCATAAGACCCTTGGTAGGAAATGCTGCTAACACAACAAATGAAGACAAAGTGTAGATAGATGCAGTTTCTTTACACACACTCATTCCAATATGACGACACTATGGACACCCTGTATTTATATACCAGCTAACATTTCAAAAAATATGATTAAAGTTAATAAGGTTATTCATCCACACACAATTTATTCTGCATCTCATATGGAAATGATTGGTATTTCTTCTAAAATTACCAAAAAGTATTCTCTATACATTAGCAATTCAACATTAGGTCTAACGTAAAATAAACACATGGAAATTAAAAGAGAAAAAGATACAAAATCAAAGAAACAAGATCTTATGCTCCTACCTGGACTTGGACCCCATGGTGGTCATAACTTCAGGAAAAGCTAAAGTGCTAAACTTTATGTGAGCCATGACGGTCCATACCTTCACGTTGCTCATTCAGTGGGTAAAACCATTTTTTCATAACCAGATTGGACTACAAAGTACAAACTATCTACATAACCGGTCCGGTTGAGTACTCTTGAACTTCCTTTATTTAGTCTAGCCAATTAGGGGTCGGAACGATTAAACTGGCCGACTGGGCTAGTGATTTGATTGTATTTTAAAATCTTGTTATTTTACCCTTCCAAAGCGAGCCAGGGGTCTCTTTGGAAGCGTCTCTCTACCTATCTGGATAGAGGAAAGACTTGCCACCACCTACCCCTCCCAGACCCTGCTCTCGAGTGGGATATACTGGGTTTGTTTGTTTGTTTGTTTGTTTTTATTTTACCCTTCCAAATCTCAACAACCAAATCCACACAAAAAAGATAAAATACTTCCATATTTTGTTTCAAATTAGCTATACATATACTTCTCATCTTTAAATTATTTATAACGCCCATCAATACAACTAGTGATCCGGTAAGACAGCCTATTCCATGACTGGTCCGGTTATAAAGCACTCGGGTAGAACTATGCACTCCTACACCTGGACTTAATTCACCTAGCACTTGGTACTGTAAGCAAAACAAGACCTAAAACAAAGAATTAATCGATTGTATCAATTTCCGCCAGCTGTAGTGTGACTGGTTTCTACAAAGTTAATACTGTTTCACTCTCTTCATTGCCAACATAGCATCAAAAACCCTAAATTTCCTTCTACCTCAGTTTATCAACATCAAACCACAAATCAAACTCAATTCAACTACATAATCAGTTACCAAAGGCCCATAAATCACAAGTATTGACGAATTCACACCAATTCGTACCCTAACAGTAAGAAAAAGTAGGCGTAGGTATTACGTTATCACAACAAACGAATGAGAGAAAATAACGAGGCTCAACCTCGTGATCCGCTAGTGTGTGATATCGAGAACAAATGCAAAACAACTCCACAGAAATTCAAAACTATATCAAATCAGTTCAAATCAAACACATAGATTCAGAAAACGAGAGGATACAAACGAATACCTGCCAGAGAACCACAGGATTCGTTTCACGCTCCGCCTCCTCCGACTCAAGCTTCAACGGAGCAACGCTCTTCTTCCGCCCATCCGAATACGTAACCGTAGCCGACTTCGAAACCTCCACCACTTCACCACCGCGAACCACCGCTTTCTTCTCCGTCTCCACCTTCACCACATCCTTCTTCGCCGGCGGCAGAAACGGCAACGGGAAGTTAATCACCTGAGTAAACTTCGAGAAGATAGAGCTAAAAGGATTCGTTTGATTCTTCAATTCGTCGTCGTTTTTGTCCACAATCGAATTGTCCGCCATTTCTGTTCAAGCTCTGTGAAAATGGTTGCAAGAGGATACTTTTGGTCAACTTAAGGAGATCGTTGCCCGCGCGTGGGTTATCCGGAGTGTGAGGCGCGTGGGGTACGTAAATAGTGAAACGTGGTGTACTTCACGTAAAGTAGGTTCGTAAAGGGCCTGATTATGGGCCGATGTTATTTGGGCTTACAAGGACGGGCCGGTACTTATCGGTATCGGAATTTAATACCGACAGGTTAGGTTTTGGAAAGTAACTAGTCGTGGAAATTGTTTTCACCGGAACATGTTATGACTTAGGGCCCGACTTTTGGGCTTGCCTATTTCTAGAAGTTTTTAATGAGACAAAACTAGGATTACGTTTTTTCTATATGTATCACGAGATTAATTACGGGTTGTTTGGTAGTTTTTTAATGATAATTAAAAAGATATCTTTTAATGGTTCATAGACTTTTAATGGTTAAAATATAACCTTAAGTCTGGATGGTTAAGTGGTAACGATTAAGATGATACATCTTAATCTTCTTAATGTTACCGCTTAACCATTAAGATACTATGAATTATTAAGAGGTAGTCTCTTAATAACCATAAAGCTACCAAACAACCTCTTAGTGGTAAGATGATTGAAAGGTATTTTATGTGACTCGGGTCTGACATTTTCTAGTGTGAATATCTTGGATTTTATCATGGTTAAAACTAAAAAAATGATGGATTACAGACGCGTTTTTAAAAATATAATATATACTATGAGATATAAGGCTGGTGTATTTAGAATTTAGATTATTACGAAGATTTCACTAAGATATATAAATCATTAACAAATTTGGTAAGATTTTTCTGCCTGAAATGATGATTGCTTAAGTTTAAAATTTATATTTCTTAGGCAATTATTTAAGTTTTTAGATATGCTATTTAGATGTTACTTGTACTTCACTTGATACATCAGTTTTATATTTCCTGTCCAATGACCCGTTTTCTATCACTTCTTCTTGCTACTATTTAATGTAAATGACAAAATCCACATGCTTGTTATACTTATTGATTGTACAAGAATGGGTCATCCACTCTCACAATCATGTCCTTTGATCGTCCTTTATTCTTTATTAATTAATGTTATTACTTTATGATTGCAAAATCATGGATAAAACATGCCTCACTTGTAAAAACTAAGGCCACTTATACCTTTGGTATTACATGATAACAAAACCAAACTCTTGTTTGCAAAATCACGCCACCCTTAATTATAAACTTGATTAAGTCTGTCGAACTCGAGATTAATTCATGAAAGCTTATAAAACTCGGCTCCGTTGCAGCCTCCGAACTCTAACCACTTGATATTTTATCAACCATAGAAACTTCGTTTAATAGAAAACTGTGTCCATTTGACATGAAGAAACTAATGCTTTTTGTAGGGATATGGTATCAACTATGATCCAGAATCGTCATGGAATTTAGGTCAGGCAAACAACTCGCAAATATAATCATGTGTCGCATGTTTAAGGGGTGACAATGATCTCACCAATCCGACCTGTTCAATTAGCGCACACACCTTGCATGAGTCTAGGACCACACCATGATAACATACATGAAGAACAAATGAAGGGAAAAACTCATAACAACATACATACACTATACATGTATGTAAATAAACAATTATGGTTGAAGTACTTACTGTCTGGCTAACTTTTTCTCTCTCTTTAAACTTATTTTCTTCTCAAAATACTTATTAATTATTAGGTTGGAGGGTTATCATAGCGATGTTTTCTTCCTAAGACACCCTAATGGTGGTGGTTGAGTGCGTATATTGGAGATCATTGGTGGTTTCAGGATTCAAATATCAACACAAGTGAAGGCGTTTCCATCTGGATCTAACCCGGTAGGATTACGTTTCTCTTTACGTACTAAGCCAAGTCAATGTCACCGCCACGCCACTGCCACTAAAGGTACCGCTGCTACCTAGTTAAACACCACATGTTAAAACAATCACTTTAAGTGAAAATAATTGATACCTATTGGGACCAAAACTCTAATAAAGTTATGATGCCAAAGATGATTTTGAGGTGTCAAGTCGCTCTATGTATATTTAGTATGAAACTCAAATGAATTGTTTCGCTAAATAAATGATTTAATTAATTACTTAGAGCATTGAAAAGAATCGGAAACCCACCCACAAATCTTTCACACTTAGCTTGTTAATTCTCGTTTGTAATTTTATAGGAGCTGATTTTGCTTGACCCAATTAGCCCTCAACTCTTGCAAACATTTGAGCCGAGTTCAAACATAAAGTAGCTCGTTAATTAGCTTGACCAAATAATTTTTACCTTTGGTTTATCTTATATTGATAGTTAAAAAAGATGTATTTGATTCATATATGTAAAATCATCAAAAAAAGTATAGATACTTAATTTTTAGTTTTTTTCCTCCTTTTAACCAACAATATTGCATTATTAAATACTACATATCTACTTACGTACTGCCTTTATAAAATATAATTACTGATTTTAAACCTTCCTTGAGTAATCATTTTAGAAGCTGTTTGACAGCTTTATGTTGAATCATTACAAGATCTTACTGAATAAAATATAATATATGAATCATTTAGGGGCCTACTAAAGAGACGCCCTGTGTGATAAATGGACGCCCTCCTTACGGGCCGTAAGGCCTTTCACGGGCCGTATGGGTCAAATCAGTCATTCAAAAACGTAATTCAAGAAAGTAACGACCCGTGAATATGATCACGGTCGTATTAATCCATATCCCGTGAAGCCAGTCACGGCCCGTGTGTCATTCCAGATACGGGTCGTGAACGTCTTTACGGGTCCTAGTATCACCTTTAATAATTTGACGAGATATATTATTCCTCGTTTTTCGTGTAATTTTGTATTTATTACGTTATTTGATATGACGTAATATTCCTCGATAGTCGTGTAATTTTGTATTTATAACGTTATTTGATATGACATAATATTCCTCGATATTCGTGTTAATTATGTGACGAGATGCAATATTCCATTTCAACTACTATATAAACGTTAGTTTATAAATTCATTTCATAATTCAAATTTCTACGATATAAATTCATTTCATTTCAACTACCACATAAACGCAATATTCCATTTCAAGTGCTATATTAACGTTAATATTTAACGTTACGATGTCTTTCTGGGATAGCAACTATTTATTCGGTTCGGAATCTAACTATTACCCTCAGGAGGGTTACGGTTACCCTCAGGAGGGTTACGGTTATTACGATGAGGCTGCTTCAAACTATCTAGGACAGTTCGCGTCCAATTACGGCGGGAATGACGGCGGCGATGACGGGGGTGATAACGGTGGCGATAGCAGCGGGGATAATGACGGTTCTGGTTCCGGTAAAAAGGGTTTATACGACACGAATCAGGTTATAAGATATATCTTATTTAATTTTACTTTCATTTTACTATCATTTAGTAATAACTAACTAAAAATATTAAATTGATTAGGTTTTCTCATCTCGTGAAGAATTAGTTGATTGGGCAACTAACGTAGGGCGAGAAAATGGGTTCGTTATTGTCACCAAACGTTTAAAAAGAAATTCGAATGGTTTGGTGGTTAAAATTTGGTTGAAATGCGATCGGGGTGGTGTATATAAGAGAGCATCCACTCTAAGAAAAAGTGGCACGAAAAAAACAAACTGTCAATTTGAATTGCAGGGTAAGTACCGGATGCAGAGAGATGGGTGGATTATAGTTGTTGTGGATGATACTCATAACCATGAACCTGCTGAACACCTGGAAGGACATGCATACGCAATGAGGCTCACCGAAAACGAGCTTTCTAATGTAAAGAATCTGACCGAGCAAAATATTGACCCTCGAAACATTCTACGCACGTTGAGGGAACAAAATCCCAATAACGTGTCTGTGTTACGAACCATATACAACGCTCGGGCAAAAATAAAATAGTCCACCAGAATTGGTGAAATCCCAATGCAGGTTTTTTTTCTATACTACAACAACATCAATATATTTACACCCCTCACATTGAGGAACCGACAAATACCGTCGACGGGGTTTTTTTTATACATCCCACATCTCACACATTATGGCGTGCGTACCCACACGTGCTGATGATTGACACAACATACAAAACTAACTTGTATAAAATGCCTTTTGTTCAAATGGTTGGTGTGACATCCACCCTGAAATCTTTTTCTGTTGCTCACGCATTCATTGATTATGAGCGTGAAGCCAACTTCAGATGGGTGTTAGAGCAACTAAAAGCAACGCTGGAAGATAAGTGTATGGAGCCCCGTGTTATACTAACCGACCGAGACCTCGCTCTGATGAATACATCAGAAGAAGTTTTTCCGAGTGCTGTTCGATTACTTTGCAGATGGCATATTTCGGAAAATATTGCTAAACATTGTAAGGCGAGTTTTTCAAATGAAGAGTGGGGTGCTTTTCAGCATGTGTGGTCGGTACTTATTAACTCTGAAACGGAGGACATATACGCTTATAATTACGACCAGCTTTATCCCAGATTAACCATTCAAGTAAGTTTTCTAGTGTTATTCTTAAAAATATATGTATATTTACATAAAAATAAGTACATTTTTTAATAGGAGTGCTGATGTACCTCAAAAATAACTGGTTGGACCCCTACAAAGAGAGATTTGTGTCGGCGTGAATAAATAGAAGTTATAACTTCGGTCAGCACACAACGAACCGAGTTGAGAGCCAACATTCGTTGTTGAAAAGTTATCTGAAAGCAACCAACAGCACCCTGGATAGATTTATTCCTTTCCTTCATAATATCTTAGCTACCCAGGAAATTACTATAAAAGAAAGTTTTACCAAAAGCAAAATCATGCTTATGGTGCAGCATAATCATGAAGTGCTTAAATTGCTGCGAGGTAACGTTTCTATTGCGGCTTTGGATATGTTAGTCGGTGAGATTAACAGGATAAATCAACTAATTATATCCAAAGAATCATGTGGCTGCCATCTTTTTACTTGCTTTGGTTTTCCGTGTGCTTGTAAATTAAACAATTACTTTCAAACAGATGAATGTTCTTTTACGTTTTTTATTTTTTCATGAAAACTTTTATTATATTTTATTTAATATATTATTTTATAGGTCAATGTATCCCGCTCGATGCCATTGATGTTTTTTGGAGGAAGCTAGATTTTTCACACCGCGTATATTGTACGGGAGGTTCAAGTAGATGTACATAAAGAGATGGAGATGGTGACAAAACATTTACTTGTCCAACCCGAAAATGTGAAAAGATCTTTGATTAATATTTTCAAATCTTTCATTAATCCTTCAAAAACGGATAAAAAACCTCCTAAAGTCCAAACACATGCACGGGGTCGTCCAAAAAAAGATAAGCAAAAAGAAACAATATTAGACGCCCCCAGACATAGTTCATATGTTCAATCGAGAGAAAATTTTGAAGGTCCGCCAACATATTCAAGTTCGGTGGTGAAGTCAAAACAAGGGCCTTTGCAGCGCAGTCAATCCATGTCTTCAAAATCAAGAGCCAAAGATGGATTATCTCAAAAGAGTTCCAAGTTTTTTTGTATCGAAAATTCAGGGACTATCCCTCCAAATTCAATATTTTGGAACCGTGTTTCAACTCGTTTTCATCAAATTCTCGAACGTGAAGAATATCGCACCCCTCGTGAACTTAGCAACAAGTGGTCTGACTTGAGAAGGAAGGTCACGACATTTCACCAGCTCTACAAAGACGTTTACAAAAATCGAAATACGTTATGGAATGATACGGATATTATGACAAGAACTCAAGAAAGATATCGGGAGAATTTTGGAATTTCTTTTAACCATTTTGCGGCTTGGATCTTTTATAAAGATCAAGAAGATTAAAAATTGTGTGTTTTATTATTGTGTGATAATAACGGTTTGTCGTTTTTAATAAAGTTTACTAATAAACGTTTATGTTTTAATAAAATATTTCATTACTGTTCTACATTATACGTCTACCATACAGTTCGTCTGCCATAAATCTTCGGAATCTAAAGCAAGCATCCTGTAAGCTAACCTCTTGCCACTCTAAAGATCTATTTTGAACCAACCTACGCAATAACATACAAATTACAACTCCCGAATCTCGACCAATATGACCAGCGTTAGGAGGCCAAACGGTTTCACCCGATACCACCAGTTCTTCGATTTGTTCTTGTCCGGAGTGCTGCCAATATTGTATACGTTACAGAAAATGTAAAAAGTACGATTCGAATTGTACGAAAATCGTTCGGGCATTACGATGAATGCACCATGAATCATCACACGTATTTGGTCGGCATTCGTATGGAGAATATATACGAACTTGTAGTGAGTCCATAGAAATCTTAAAAAGATACCAATTTTCTTCGTCATCAGTCATTGGTACGTAAACCTACAAAACAATTTAATTCACGGTTATAAATTCATGATTTTTATTGTAAAACATGAAAACAGTATTACCGTATCAACTTCCCATAACGCGGGATATAGACAGTCACTCCCGTCTCCATATTCGTTACCATTAACGGACCCCGAGTATATTAAGTTAAACCACTCAAATGGGAGAATCGTCCAACGATCACTACCCGACAACTCTTCGGTTCTACGTATTTCTTCGTATCTCCATATTGTAAGTCTATTTGTCCACGCCCGAACATGCTATAAAATAACAGCTTTTTTAATTGTTAGAATTTTAAAATAAAATAAAATATGCAAAAAAAACTTTAAATCATACCTCTGTACCTAAAGACACGTTTCCGAGTAATTCACGCCAAAATTGTAACGGAATATCGGAATGACCCATGTAATACACTCTACATGTTTGGGAATCACCGTTACGTATTAAGTGAATAACATTCTGAGACCAGTTCCTCCCGTTCTGCCAATTATGGTTATCTATTGGATCAGGAATACTTTCCACAATATCTCGTGAGTTTGAAGAGAACTCATTTTGACGTCTTCTACTACCTCCACGAGAAGACATTTTAACTGTTTCGTTTCTCACTAACCGTATATAACAAGTCATATATATAACGGTTTATATAGAATCTTAAATCGAATCAAGGAATAATACGTCGCGTCACATAATTATAAAATTTAAAAGTGCATGCAAATCGAGGAAAGCAAATTCTCAGAAGGACAACTACGGCCCGTGACGTGCCTCACGGGCCGTTATGTATATTGTTAACGGGTCGTGGGTGTGGACATTTACGGGCCGTTTGTCCCTACACGGGCCGTGAGTAGATGTAGTTGTGAAAATTAAATTTCGAGGGCCTCACGGCCCGTGAGGCCCTTCACGGGCCGTGAGAAAAGTCAAAGGGCGTCCGGGAATCACCTGACAGGGTGTGTAATTAGCTTGGGCCATCATTTAACATGTTTTTAAAACTTACAAATTAAAAGGCACCATAAACTATTTTAGATGTGACATTTAGTGATTTAATTAATTCAGAAGTAATCTTTTAATAAAATCATTTAAAGATTATAAAATATTTCTTAGACAATCACACTTGAAAAAAAAGATTTTTACTATATATGTGGGGTATTTGTACTTTCATTTTTTTTAACAACCAACGAATGACTTTTAAACCCGATCACCCCGATAAACCCATTGGCGAAAGGTCACCCACGTCCGTGAACACAGAGTGAGTCCACCATTCCAATGCCCATCGTGATAAAACCCTTTGCCTACTTAAAACATATTGCACATAATGAGACTCCAACTCATTATCTTTATTTTAAAAGTAATAAAATATCTCCCCCAAAATCCGTTAATCTACGGTGGTGTTTGTTTTTTTTGGAAAAGAGCTTCTAAAGCTCTTTTGTCTGCGCCAAAAAGAGGCGGGCAGATGTTTCAGGTCTGCAGAGTATTTGTTTTTTTGAAGACGTTTCATTAAAAAACGTCTGCGTGACCTCTTATTGGAGAAGAGGTGGACTAATGTCTTCACACCTCTTCTAACCTCTTCACACCCAATCCACCATCGACCGAACACCCCCAAATCAACGCAGAACCACTCCCGAACACCATCCCTGTCGATCGATCACTCACCTTCGATCTTCAATTTCGAACCATCTGCAGAAGCATCGACCACCGCGATCGACACCAATCATCAACCACCACCAAACTCAGTTCGAACCATCTTCACCTTCGACACCAATTTTCACTTTCGATCCAATCATCAACCACCACCGACCACCGCGACCGACACCATCCCAAACACCACCGACACCAATTTTGAACCATCTGCAGAAGCATCACTCACCTTCGATCTTCAATTTCGAACCATCTTCACTCACCTTCGATCACTCCCGACCACCAATCATCAACCTTCAACACCATCGACCGACACCATAGCAACCCACGACCACCGCGACCATCAAATCAATCACCACCGAACTCAGTCAACTTCGAATCTTGTTGTGTTCACCGAGAGAGAGGCAGAGAACCGGGTGAGATTGTGAGAGTGAGAGCTTCAAGAGTGAGAGCTTCGAGAGGAAGAAAGCAATCTGCAATTTTGACTTTTTTTTTAGTTTGACCAGCATTCCAACAACATATAAATATATTATTCAATATATTTTTTTAATTTATATATTAATTTCAGTTTATTTCAGCAGTCTGCAGACGTTACAAAATAAACAGTCTTCTTAATACAGGCTGCAGAGGTTTGATCCACCTCTTCTCCTACAGATGTCTGCAAATATGGTCTACAAACTGCAGACTGCAGACGTTTTACCTATTCAGAAACAAACAGCACCTACGACTCATTCGCTTTATACCTTCATACTCTCCACAATTGTTATTTCTTTTTTCCAAAGGTGAAAGACGTCAAGACTAAAAAACTGATGTGCAAAACTGCAAATGGTTCGATGCAAGTGTTCAGTATCCCAAACCTGTGTAGGGTTTAAGAGAAGAAGATGATCCCCACTCCAATCTCCACACACACCAACAGAAGCACTGATTCAACTCACCATCGTCTACTCGATGCCGTCAAGACTGCTCTCATCAAGATATTCGTCTCCCCTTACGCCACTGTCTGTAATCTCTGCTCAAACGCCCTCTATCTGTATGTGTTTTTTAATCAACATACATATGCCAATGTCATTTTATGCAATTTTGACCTTTTAATTGGTTTTTTTAAGGTGTGTGATTTGTATTGCGGAAGAGTACCCGATGAAGAGAGGTGGGACGACGCTCAAATTGGCCACTTCATTGGAGTCGGTAACTTAAAAATTAACTAATTGTGCTTTAGATTTTATTTTTTTTAGTAATTTGTGCTGAGTTGATACGTTTATGAATTCGTTCAATTGATTAGTTTTAGAAACTTGAGATAGGGTTTAGGGTTTAGTGGTTGAAAATCCTTTAGGGGTTATAATCTGATATGGTCTGGGGGCTTAATCTTTTTGGAGGCGTAAAACGAACTATAAAAGTAAAAACGAAGCCTTTGTGATTGTTACGAATTATGGGAATCACCATATTTGTGATTCAAGTAAAGGTTCTAGACTTCTAGTCTTATGATTTGTAGCCTTTTAATCAAACTTCAAAGAGCTTAGAGAATTAGAGATTTAGAGCTTTAGACAAACCTCATAAACAGGAGTGATGATTCTGCTAGCGAAACCAATCTACAAGATTATTGGTTTGCCTCAAGAAAGTTTAAAAGAGATCTTTATTATCAACTGCCATCTTGTTTGAAGTACACATATCACTTGCTTATTTGCTTTAGAATGAGAGAAGCAAAGCCACATTGAGTGGATATATGCATTTAAAGATGTTAAGTAGTTGTTCTCCCTTTTGTTTTTTGTGCCTGACGATGTGATTGGGATCTTTATGTCATCAGATGAAGCATCATCTGGAGTTAGTGAAGTCCGAGAAGCATGGGGAAGTCAACACAAGACTTACACTTCTGACTTTTATGAAGTTGATCCCTGCATTGTGAGTCCTTTAGATTTTGAAGTTGTCTTATATGAATTCAGAACTCTTGAAAACATCCGTGGTTTTGGGAAAATGTTTCACCCAAAAGTTAATATAATTGCATTGTATTTTCCTACATATTTTGCCCTCATTAAGGCATCTCTGACTATGTAATTTGTTCACTGATTACAATTGATCTTCTCTAGGATAACTTGGAAGCAAGTTTAGGAGACAAAGGAAATACAGCTGATATCGTTTGTTGCATGCAACATCTGCAGGTCTAACTCCATTGTTTGTGCTAAATGCCCCCCCCCCCCCTCTTCTCATATAACCACTAAAAATGTTTAACTTATGTTCTACTGCAGTTCTGTTTTGAAACTGAGGAGAAAGTACGAAGACTTCTGCAAAATGTCTCATCGTTGTTGAAACCAGGGGGTTATCTTATTGGTATTACTATGGACTCATCTACTATATGGTAGGGAACAATGTTTTGGACACTCCTTTTCTCATATTTTATCGATCATTATTTTTTGGTTTTCATTTTGAACAGTTTGATGCTTAGTTCAAATACCAGGTTAAAATAACTGGTTGCAGTTTTCGCTTCTTTTTTGTGGGTGTTAGTATGTGTGGCTGAATGACCTTGCAGGGCAAAGTATCAGAAAAATGTTGAAGCATATCACAACCGGAGTGGTGGTATGAAGGCAAATGTTGTTCCTAATTGCATTCGATCGGAGAACTATATGATCACTTTTGAAGTTGAAGAAGAAAAGTACAAGAAAACATCCAGCTTGCTGTAGTTTTGTTGTTAAATATTATAAAGACAAGCTAAATTAATCTTCTATTATATGGTAAATTCAGGTTTCCGTTTTTTGGAAAAAAGTACCAGCTCAAGTTTGCAAATGATGCTTCTGCCGAAACACATTGCTTGGTACATTTTCCAAGCTTGATCAGGTTGGGATTTTGACTTTCAAGTTAACATTTTCTGTTGTGATATTTTTCATCTGTTTTTGTGCCAACTTAGTGTTTTTAAAAGCATGAATTTGACTTTTAATTCAAGTTAGCAAGAATAAAATTTGGTGTTGTTATATGGTTATTGAAACTTCACTATAGTTTCATTTTTCTTATCTTGTAAGGGATATTTTTCCTATGTATAATCATTAATCACTTGTTTTCAGAAAGATACACTGTTTTGTTTTAAAATTGTCTTTTTATACACTGTTTTGTTTTAAAATTGTCTTTTTACTGTTTTGGTTTTAAATTGATTGTTTCTTTAAGAAAAGATGAACTAAGATTAAACCAAAAGATACTCATTGATTAAAAAGAGATATAATTAGGCTCTTTGGATGCTAATCTGGTACCCTACATAAACAAAGTCTAATTGTTTTTTTCTGTTCTCACTATAACTTGCAAATCTATTTGTGAAACATCCAGAATTTCCTAGTTAATCTTTATAGCATGTTACCAGGTTGGCCAGAGAAGCTGGTCTTGAATATGTGGAGATTCAAAATTTGCTAGAATTTTATGACGATAATAGGTGAGTAGGTATCTTATGTTTTCTGCAATATTGTCTTTGATGCCATACTCGGTTTTCAAAGGTTGATATTTTCTTCTTTTGTGTTATATTAGAGCACAGTTTTCCGAGATGCTTCTAGAAGCTGGTCATGGTCTTGTGGACCCCAGAGGGAGGCTCTTACCAAAATTCTATGATGTACTAGGTTGCGTGTCTGTTCCATTGTCCTTTCACCTCACAAATGTTTTCCAGAACTGCCCACATGACTCGAACGATAATATTTTTTACTTACTGATCCCCTTTCCTTTTTCTTGTTTGTTTTACAGGTTATATACTACATTCATATTTCAAAAGCCTGACCCTGATGTTACCCCTCCGCTTATGACCCCATTGTTGCTTGAGGGGATCCAAATCATCGATGAGGCAAGTTTTATAAGCATGTGATGTGTACACTGGTTTTATTTGTTTTTACGTAATTTCCCTTTAAACAATGCTCTTATGTCATCTTAAGCTGTTGAGTACTCTCATGTCCTCTGAGTATGATCCACCTCTAGTTTCAACGTTTTAAGAAAAAGTTGTACAGTTTTCTTGTTTTCAACCTTTTAAGCAAAATTTGTACAGTTTTCTTGTTTTCTTTAAACATCCCATAGATAAACTACAGGTTTACATCCTTTTTTAATGATTGTGTGTGATAAAATACATCTTTTTTGTAAACTCTTTGATTCACCCTTTGATTTGTGTGTGATAATATATAACTTGTATCAACCCGTTCAAGCAAGTGGGTCGAACCGCCACCTCTACTAAAAATGCATGCAAACACTTGAAAATTTTCTTGTAAGGCCTCATCCACACTTCAGCCATGATTTTGGCTGATATTCCATAACAGTGAAGCTTACAAACACCCAAATTTTCGAGTTCAGAGATAAAGTTTGTGCTGATTGATGTTGCCATATTTGACCCTTTATGATCTTGAATCAAATTAATCCCAAATTCAGATATGATTAGTTTTGTAATTTTATCATCTCCATCTTACTTGCTTCTTTTTTCCAGAGGGAGTGGCAAGGTAGCACATGGAGGGACGAAGATAAAACTGGACCATCGCATACCGATTCAACTTTCAGCATCGGGAAAATAACTGAACAAAAAGGGATTTTAGGTCCAGGACCTGCAGACTTGAGGTTTTCGGAAGCTATCTAACCCTCTTTCTGGTACTCAACTGATGTAACTAATTTCAATTGTAGGTATCCTAAATGTCAAGTGCATTGTAAACAAGCGCAACCTTGATGTTTTTTTATGGGGGGCCAATTCAAGCGAGTTCATGTGTTGGTTTTTTGATAATAATAATCTAGAGTTATAATGTGTCGCTGTTGATATAACTTATATGAATTGAACCTATTGAAGCTAATGTCTAGGTTAAAAACTTGTTAACAAAGTTTTATTTGTCATTGTCTTTTTAAAATGTTTTGTATTATGGATGTATAGAAGCTAGCTCTAATTTTACTTGTTTGCTTTTAGCAAACTTGGTTGGTCGTTCGCAGCTAGCTTGGTTGTATATTTATTATAACTGATGCTGCCTTTTCGTAGTCGGTATTAGTTTAAACATGTTATTTTCTCAACTGTATGCATTATATTAACAAAACTAATGGTTTAGTAACCAAACCGATTATCAAATAATTGGTTTAAAAACCAACTAGATAAGCTTCAATAAGCAATTGTAAACAATTTTTACAAGTAATTTCAATTGAGATAAATAATACTCGATCTTATAACTAGAATAGTGCTAAAAGTGAGATGAGCTGAGTTCAAACTAGATGGGATTTGAGCTCAGTTTAACAGCTTGACGTACCTTTACGAAGCATTCTCGAGTGAATTTATTCAAGATATGTTTTATTTAGTTCAGTGTAAAGATTTATATAAAAGTCATGTTTAATAACCAAACTTCTTTCAAAGCATATGTAATAAAAAAATATTCGGCATACATGAAAAAACTAGAATTCTTGTTTAATTCACACATCCTTTACTTTCGTTTTTAAATCTACATCTTTATTTATAAATCTACATCTTTATTTTATTGTAAGATTTGAATCCTTAATTACAAAAACATGTTTTTCTATACATATTGATACATCATACAACCTTTCTTTTACACTCAACTCTCGAGCTCAAGCCGTTCACAGCTTACCCATGTTCTTTTGAATAACAATTTTTATAACATCTAATTCCACCTAACGATACACTTGCAATAATTTATACTCATACAATTTTTATAGTGCATGTTTGACAAACTAATTTTTTAATCAATTTTTAACTTATTAACTTTTGAAAAATTAATAAGTTAATAAGTATTTTTAGATAATAAGTTAATAAGTGGAATTTAAAAAGTTAAAAAGTAGATTTTCAAAAGTAACTTTAAGTAATCATAAACACCCCCATAGGATTAGAAGGTTACTCAACTGGAACTTGCAGGAACGTTAGCATGTTAAACCTGAACCCAAAAGCAAAGGGGGTGTTTGGGAATCCGGTTAAGGTGCTGTTTGGTAGCCTATTAATCAGACTCTTAGTGGTTCAATGGTTAAGCATTTAATAGTTCAGACTGTTTGTTTCACGAGCAAATGTCTGAATGGTTAAGACATTTGTCTCTGAATGGTTAAGCATTATACTATTGTTGAATGATTAAGAGGTCTAATGCTAAATGGTTAAGACATCTTATCTGAATTAGTCAGACATTTGTCTTTAAATAGTTAAACGATATACTAGCTCTTAATGGTTCAGACTTCTTAATGATTCAACACTTAATGATTCAGACCTTTTATTTGTTCAGCACTTAATCATTCAGATATATTATCAAACGTCCCTAAATATCTTTTTCAACTTCTCAAAAGAGTTTTCAATAAGTTAAAAGTTTCCAAAAGAGTTTTCAATAAGTTAAAAGTTTTCAATAAATTAAAAGTTTCCAAAAAGTTTTCAATAAGTTAAAAGTTTTAACCTGTAGTAATTTCATTCTTCCTCTCACAATTTCATCCAATCCAAACATTTTTTTCATCTCCTTCTAAGTTCTAACCAATCACCTTCTTAAAAGTAAAAAGGGTTTCATCTAAGCAATCCCAAACACCCACAAAGATTCAAAAGAAAGAGCATACGAATACACCGGGAAAGATAAACATGAACGATGGTGAAACCCTCGTGGAAGCAGCACTGCGTGTGCTAAACACACCTGACCCACTTGAAAAGGCGAAACTTGGGGATCAAATAGCGAACCATTGGCTCAAAGGTCTCATTTCAAACCCCTACGACCCTTCTCAACCTCAACTCATCGTTCCAGACCGACCCGCAAGACTCACCAATGTTAGCCTCTCAAACTCTCATTATATAATTCAAATCTGTTTGATGCACACCAGGTGTTCGACGAAATGTCTAGCTGGTGTTTTAGTGTGTGTAATGTTTGTGAGCAATGTGGTTTATCTTGCAGGTGAAACTAGTGTCCCCTGGTCTTATGCCGAAGCTCGGGAAAGCCGGAAGCTTGCAGAGCAGACAAGCCATTGTGCATAGCCTTGTGCATACTGAAAGTTGGGCCATTGATTTGTCTTGGGTACAGTTTATCTTTTCATTTTTCAATGTGTGTTTGCTTTTAATGTTTAATTGTATATAGACGTACTGATATACTGTTTGTAGTGATTGATGATCATTGCGAAATTGAAATGCGACATGTGATCCGTTTGATTTTGTGTGTGTGTGTATTATTTAAACAGGATATTATTGCGCGTTTTGGTAAGCAAGAGTCGATGCCACGAGAGTTTTTTGATGATTTTGTAAGAGTTGCGCAAGATGAGGGTCGCCATTTCACGCTTCTTGCAGCCCGGCTTGAGGAATTGGGTTCTTTCTATGGAGCTCTCCCAGCTCATGATGGTTTGTGGGACTCGGCTGTTGCTACGTCGAAAGACCTATTCACACGCCTTGCAGTAGAGCATTGTGTTCATGAGGTACTCCTGATGTTAATCATCTTACATTATCTTTCTCATGTTTTCTTCAGTCATTAAGTAGTTAAGTTTGGCAGTCTACATGATATGACACCAGTATTTTTAGTTGTTGATGAATAAATTATTCTCCTATAATTCCAAAAATGCCCACTTTAAACTGAATTTGACATGCACTAAACCTGAGTGTTTTTACATCTCTATTTTAGAAGTTAACTTGATGACCTGATAGAGTTGGTTAAATCACAGGCAAGAGGACTTGATGTGTTACCTACTACCATTTCTCGTTTCCGTAACGGAGGTGATAACAAAACAGCTGAATTGCTGGAGAAAGTGGTTTATCCTGAAGAAATCACTCATTGTGCTGCTGGAGTTAAGTGGTTTAAATATCTTTGTTCTCGATCGAGTGGAAATGTGAAGGATAATGGAGATGAAGAAAGTGATGAAGTGATTAACAAGTTTCATGAGGTTGTGAGGTTATATTTCAGAGGTCCATTGAAGCCTCCTTTTAATGAGTCAGCAAGAAGAGCTGCTGGATTTGGTCCACAATGGTATGAGCCACTTGCTATCAAAGATTTCACACAACAATGCTGACATTTTAAGGTTATTTTATGGTGTTTTGATATGTTGATTATCTGGACTAAAATGTTCTGTTGGTGAGTGTACATGTCTATTCTGTTTTGGTCCTTTATTATGCATTTTATTTACTATTTATATAATTGGTTCAAATTGACGGTTAACCTTTTCATGTGTAATCAGACGATGAAAATAACTTTAGACGACTAGAGATGCTCAAACTAGCATTAAACGGCGTAGATGAATACATCAACGCTTGAGTCTCTATAGCTGAACTAGTTTTCAGTCTTTAACTGCTTTGAAAGCAACTTGCTAAACACAAGCTACATTTTATCCGGTCCCATTAGTTAGTAGAGTGTTGATGTGATTCATGAGTTTTTGGGTAATGCATTCTTAGGTTGCCAAGTAAAAAATGAATACATTACATGTTATACCCAAAACTACACCTTTGATGTATTAGTTGGCTGTTATTTACTTGCTTATTTAAATCACTAGTAAATAATTATTACCATCCAAACATTTATTAGTTATTACACATAACAAAGGATACAATTACAAAAAGAAAACATTAAGGTTGGAGGCCAAAACTCAAATATGCAGTCACCATGCTCACCAAAGGAACAGATATGTTGTCATCAATGCCTCCTTTGGATGGAAGAGACTCCACCACCGTCGCCACCATTGCAACCACCGCCACTCGTTCAATAGTCTGCATGCGATCTAGCTCAAAATACCCGAACTTTGAAAAGTAGTACATCATCCTGGATAAGAGGGTAGAATAGTCCATTACCTAAAATCGTAACTAATAAAACCAACACAAATCAGACACAAGCATCTACACATACCCAATGAGATCAAGAAACCAACTATAAACATAGAGATGCTACCAATCCAACTCTTTTGTTTGTTGTAAGGAATTTTATGGATACCTAATCTTCTACCTATAATATCTGCAATACCTGTAGCGTGTAATTATGTTAGAAAGAAGCCTAAAGGCCAAAAATCAAACACAAGGCCGAGGAAGATACCATCACCCCCACACATCATTGAAAGTGAAACCACACCGATAGGCGACTCACGCCAGAAGACAATAGAGCATAGAATCAACATCAAAACGTAATATAGAGGTCCTCTAAGCAATTCCCTGTAATTGAGTCATTTTGAATTTGGGATAAATTCATCTAGGAACATATCAGAAGGTAAAATGTTAAATGCATGAAATAAAAATTGGACCAAGTTGGTTGATTTTTATATGCAGTTAACCTAAAGGTAGAACAAACCGATGGGGATAATATTATGAGAATTTACTCTGGTTTTCCTTCTCGAGTGACTGATTTTAAGAGATCTTCATTGGTTACTAGGGAAAATCCGTGTACAAGAAGCCGAACACAGTTCAATAAGGGCACTAAAGCAGCAAAATAGCGAGCCTCTGTTGAAGTACTAATCTAGGATTGAAATATCAATGGTAAGAATTTGACTGATATAACTTTTTAGAAAAAAATATGAGCAACTGAAAAGTACCTGAAGATTGGCCAGCAACCCATATAAAGCAATCCAGATAATATATGAACCAGCTTTCTGCTTAGATTCTGAAAGAAGAATTCAACATATAAAGAAATTAACTTGCAAACTAAGTTTGAGTTTTAATGGTCAAGCGTGCTACTTTCAAACACGAGATTACTGTTAAGTTGTGGGTGCTCATTATAGAATTTGATGGATTTATTGATATTTTCTCACAAGGTCATGATCTTAATCAGTTCTTAAGGTGTACAGTATTCCAGTTGACTTCGAAAAGTCAGGTATGCGCAATGAGGGGAGTAGAATGCCAGTATAAGCATGTACAAGCATATACTATTTCCTTGTTGCATTAATGAGATCAAGAATCACGATACAAACTTCAGAAATAATGATCGCGGATTTAATAGCATTTTCTTCAAGAGCAAATTCATAATATCTTTTAAATATTAAACTCAAAACTGCATAGTTGCTGGTTTCTTTTCTTGTGGTGCATCTCAGAGTATGTCCTCTCATTCCACGAATAAAACGTCATATTGATGTATAAACCAGAACCTACGTGCAGTAATCACAATAACATGAGTAGTTACAGTTTCACCACAGACAAAAAAGAGGTGATCACCATAAGGTTTCAGGGGCAGATTCATGTTATAAAACGGGTGATCCTTGCAAAAAGGAATTAGCTAATACTAATTATACCTTAGATGCAAGTTAGCAATATCTTTAAAAGTGATCACCCTCTTTTAAAAATTGTATCACTTCATTGATGAATCATCAATTTGAGTTGTGTATTATCTCCAATAGGTCAATTAACTAAAAGAAAAACTTGTCAAATGGATTGAACGGGTCGAAAGTTGTCCAAATTGTATTTTAATGCATAAAATCTTCTAAATTGCCTTCTTTCAAAAATTAGATTATTATTGTAAGAATATATCTTTCATAATCATATTCGATACATTTAATTTTGATAATTATCTTGAAAGAAAAGAACAAAAAAAGTGGTATGGGTCAAACCATCCCCGCTAACCCCTTTTGACTTGTCCTAAAAAAAAATACTTGGTTTAACCTAATCTGTTTTGACTCGTTACCAACTCACTTGACTCACATGCTACGGATTTGTCACTTCTATAAACCACTATATAAATGAGAGATTCAATTATTCATCTTTATGGAAGGAGGTCCCTGCCTATGTGCCTTTCATCCCCACCCTCTTTTTTGGCTTTTACTCCCTATGTATTCACATGTTTACAACTAAATAATAAACTAGTAGGGAATCACACAACACCTACCAAGTTGTGACAAAGCTATACATTGAGATTGCAGTTAACCGCACAAAAGAATGGACTGAGGTAGTTGTCAATACCCCTAAACTTAACAACTTGCCAACTACAATTGACTTCAGAGATGAATTTAATACTCTCAATGTTCCCACATGTTTCGTATGTGTGCACTTATTTACCTTACTGGTAGTTGTTGAGGTGAATAGTGTCCTCAGTCCTCACCACTTCTTTTTCACAAGATTCGACCGCCTTCCAGTAATTAATCATAGTGCTTTATCATGAAATATGACCAAATTCTCTCTTAATTAAAATTTATTTAATTTTTATTTGGGTTATTCAAGAATTTCAACATGCTATATAAAGGCTTGAGACTTCCTTAAAACTATATTTAATATTTTAAATAACGTCAGTTAAGTCGAAAAAGATACCCTCGCCCGAAAGGGACTCAGTTACCCAAATAAAAATTGATTTTACCTGAAAATGGATAACTTGAATTAGGTGATCCGGTTTTTATTGAAAGAGATTGTTTTTTCAGGTTGATGAGAATAAGTGAATAACGAAACTAATAGGGCACACTCCAGTACCTAAATGGGCATATGGCTATAACTATAAAAGTGGGTTTGCAAGGTATTTTCTGGACAAAACAACATAAAGAAATCAAACTTGGCCTAAATGTAAATTTCATCAAGTAGCAGCAAACAGTTAACTTAACCCTGATAATGTACGAATCAGAACTGCTGGTTTAGAAATCAACTTCCCTTTTGGGTGTTAGAGCATTCACAACCCATGCCTTATAAGTATGTGAGTGCGAGTCCTTAAATTATATGGGATAGTTTTGAGGGGTTGTGAGTTGTTCATCAACAAATTTAAAGATTCACTGTTCAACTCTTATAAATTTTTTAATATTTTTGAAAGTGGTTGTGAGTGAAGGAGAGAGGAAAGGTAATGAAAAAGGTATAAAATTATTATTTAATTGAAAGAAGAGAGAAGAAGTAGTGATTTTTAGTGTAATTATATAGATAAAGATAAGGAATGGGATGTGAATGCTCTTAGGTATTTCAAGTGAAAGGAATGCCCAAATGATCACAAGTGGTATATGTAGTAATTATTCAGAAAACCGTTGTACATTTTGAAAAGATTATGAAAAGAATTGTTCTCTTTTGTTTTTCGGAATTGTGGTAATCTAGGCTTACAACCACGGATTCAAACTCCCTCGACTGCAGTAAAGTAAAATTGGGGTGCGTATGTATCTCTCACCTATGTTTTTACTCAATGTATCTCTATTATATGGATATATAAAACGTCATACATGGATTAATCGTATCGGGCCTATCGAAGTGCTTATATGGGCGTATAAGTCTTTTTTAAGAAATTCAAATATCAATAGGATGTGCGTTTAGTAATAGATGTACATGTAGCCTACCCCATGTTCACAAATACTAGTAGCAGCTTGCCAGGATGTAACGAGTCCGTAACCCTGGGCTCTCACGATAGTGGTGTTTATTAGAATATGAAATTCAACCCTGAAAAGACAATCTCCATTATATTCTGGCATACCAACATTTTCTAAGAACCGAATATTTACTCTACTTGCATCCGGACAAAGTAAATGGCTGACATGTACGGTTAAGGGTCAATAATGTTTGAACACGGGGATGTGAACCATAGTTACCATAGTTTCAAAAAAAAAAAAAAAAGATGATGAAGCAATTCTTCTAATAGTCTTTTCATATTGTAAAACATTTTTTTGATAAAAAAAAATCCCCATATGTCACCCAAGGAGCAAAACGCAAGTAGCCATAAAAGCATGTACTGAAAAGTGAAAACAGTGTCATGGGTACCATTACATAAACTGTACGGTAACTGTCATTGATGCATTCTATGGGTAATTCTAAATACATTTTCATGGATCCTAAATTTTCCTCATTCATGCTACATCTTAATTCATAAGCTTGTAACCACCTTCTGCTAGCAAACATGTAGATATACTTCTACTTACACATTAGGTCATGAAATTTACCATCAAGCTATTAAATCACCTGCCTATATCATGTTAACCAAAGCAATAAATTAAGTAAATCACAGCTTATACCAGACATATGTTCTTCAAAAAGTAATGGTAGAAAACTAGTGTAAGGAAAAAATTCAAACCTAGAGGAAAATAGTTGCTTACAATGCACCATCCCTCAAATATTTCAAACTATTAATTTGATTCATTCTTAACTAAAGTTAAGTTATAATAAGCTAATAATACAAGTAGATTGAATTAGTGTGAGGAAAAAATTCAAACCTAGAGGGAAATAGTTGCTTATAATGCACCATCCCTCAAAGGTTTCAAACTATAATTTGATTCATTCTTAACTAAAGTTAAGTTATAATAAGCTAATAAAACAAGTAGATTGTACTGAATTAGGTTAATCAGGATACTATCACAGGTTTTTCTTCCCGAATTATAATCCGATGCAATCGCAACAATGAGAAAGGAGTCAAGGACGCAAACTAAACACGAAAACAATCGATCGATACATCCAATGTGAGGAAGCATTTTCGGTGACCGTATCGATCATGCAATTACAAAACACATGAAGGTTTTTTCAGATTCTATCTATGCATTTATTTGTATACACACACATATGACGTAGGATTGAGAGAAACCTGTTCGACGATTTGCCGCTGAGTGAGATAATCAAAACCAGCGACGAGCGCATACGCGCCGGCGACGACGAGGAGGCTAGCTCCGGCGTCCTGCATCAGGTGACCGGATACATGGCCGGAGAGAACACACGGAGGAGGTAGAAGAAGACGACGCCGTTGGATGTGAGCGTCAACGGAGGCGTTTCGGATTGGATGCTGGTGGCGAAAAGGTGTGTATCTCGGAGGGCGGAAGTGTGAACGGAGGAAGAAGAGTTTGCGATTAGCGGTGGTGGTGGTGGCGGCGGCGGTGGTGGCGGTGGCGGCGGTGGTGGTGGTGGTGGCGGTGATGGTGGTGACGGAGGAGTGAGGGTGGAGGGCCATGTGGATGATGAGTAGTGTAGGAGAGTGAGTGTTATGGGGTCTCGGGACCAACTGCTGCACCGATTTTGAGTAAATAGCAAAAGTGAATGCTGCTTGGTTTGCTCTGTCATGTGTATATGTTTTTATAGCGTTACATCTATTTAAATTCATACAAAAAAGTTGTATATATATTTTTAATAGCTCGCACAAAACTTATGTATTGAGTTACACATGTCACATGTGACTCTTGTGGTGTGTAAAATAATAAGTCTAGGTAATAAGATTATGGGTAATAGTTCATGTCTCTTAGGGGATATTTTTCGTCACATTAATGCTAACTCAATGTTATTTTTTAGGTGAACGTATAGTAGTTTGTGTCCTTTAATGTCCCTTTAATACTTATCAAATCGTTAGATATTTTATATTTTTTAAGAATTTACAGCATTATGGTAGAAACATCATCCAGCTATAACACCCGTCTGCGAGAATGGTGTAAGGGTGTTTTAAGATGTTATAATATCCCATTTATGTTTGGTCAATGTAACAAGTTTGGTATTGTATTAATTTATGTTGACTTCTTTGTTAAATTAGAGGTACATGTTATTCTAACTTTTGTGAATTATGTCACCATGTCATATGTTTGTATGGTTCTCACAACCTTCTCAGTTATACACATATTTTGTTAGTTATTACACATATGACCCCCTCAAAAAGTGGCACGTTAGCCGTGGTGTTGGTCCTTCTTTCTAGGATTGGTTCGATCTGATGCATGTTTGAGTCTGGACCGATGCTATGACTCTAATCCGGATATAATAGGTTGGAAAATCATTATTATTAGGATCAGGCCTAATATCCTAATCATGACATGTACGTAATCTTATTCACATTTAGATAGGTTTGGTTGAACATCTTTGTCCCACATTAAATCTTACGTATTTTCTTTTGGGTGTTACCCCTTTAGTTGTTTTACTATCCCCCCTTTGAATTCTTTCATCTAGGTTGCAAAAGAGATGAGTGACATGGGGCCAAAAACAAAGAAAGAGAAAGATGAGGTTTCTTTCGCTTTTAACATTAATTTATGCCACAAAATCACATCGAGTAAAGTGGTTCACATGTAACATGTATCATTGGCTCTATCAGTCATTCCACATGTAACATTATGACTTTATGTATCATTGTGACACTATGTAACCGATATGAGATAAGGTTACAAAAAATGTTCTTATTAGCTTTTATCTTCTTTTGGTTGGTGTGAGAGTACTAGATGGAAGTCGTTATTCCTTGGAATGTTGATATCCTTGCTTAGAAGGCGTTGTTAGATTGGATCCTACTCGTACCGGTTTGGCCGGAAAAAAAAGTGTGGATGCGGCTTCTATATTGTGTCCAATTTTATAAAGATTCTGAAATGGTAGCGTTATTAAATCAACAATCATTCGATCTTTGATGGTATTGCTAACTACTCTTTTTTTGGGTTTATTAGTAGAAATCGGAGAGTAACATTAGTTGGGTGGATTGGTTTAAAAATCCACTTGGGATTATATAATTGTTCTCTTTCACCCAGCTAGTTACTTGCTAGTCACTAGTAATATACGCATGTGTTAAAAAGTAAGGCAAAAAAAGGGGTCTGATTTGGAACAATTAAACTTGGTACCTATAAAAAACCTTATCCACGATATAAATCATCTTGATTTGATTCAATTGTGAAAAGCTAATAAAAATGTAAAGTCTCACACAAATATATATTGGATCATATAATCATTTATTAAATAATTTGTTTCTGTAGAGATATTCTTTATAGTTTAAAGTAAAGGATGATATGCTTAATACAAGAGAAAAAGGTAACATTTCTATTAAAAATTTTGGACTTATTACATTATTGTTAGTTTCACTACTAAAAAAGGGCATGTAATTGACACAAGCGCTAATGGACGTACAATGCATGTGAGTATGTGACCCTTTTAATGGTGACTCTGTATTATTGATATAGTTAAAGTCTTAAAGTGCAAGGAAATTAGCATTTTTGGACTATTAGTTCAAAGATAGTCGATTTATCATTTTCGCGACATGAATTGTTTATAAATTTTATAAAAGATATTTTCATAAAAATAAAATATAAACCCACATCAATGCAAATGGGGTTGAAAAGAAGTAAACCGATTAGGTACTTATAATCGACGCTTTAAAAGTTCTTTTTTTCTTAAGTTCGAGTCTCACTAAAGACTATTTTGTTTAATCTGATTTATTTAAAGTAACAATTTTTAATGTATTATGCCTCAATACTAATGTCAGAGAGTAATTACACCTATAGCAATAGCATATGTAAAAACAAAGTCGTGCATGCACTTTCGTTCGTGTATCATACTTTGTTCCATAAATGCGTCTAAAAATCACTGAATTGTTGAGTAACCACTGGGATGTCACCTTTTGTTCGTGTATTACCAACAAAATGTATATTCTACCGAAAAATTTAATGCATACAAGAAAAGAAAGAACTTGTAGTTCTTGTTTATTCATGTAAATGGCTATTTAATAAATAATAGTTTTTTTTGTTTAATGTATGAGATTTAGACAATGGGTATTATTTTATAATTATACGAGTGACGGTGACTCTGTATTATTGATATAGTTAAAGCCTTAAAGTGCAAGGAAATTAGCATTTTTTTACTATTAGTTCAAAGATAGTTGATATATCATTTTCACATCATATAAACTGATTATAAGTTTTGGAAATATATTTTTCATAAAATAAAATCAAAACCCATCCACATCTATGAAAATAGGGTTGAAAAAGAAGAAAATCGATTAGGCACTTAAAATCAACACATTAAAAGTTAGTATTTATTTAAGTTCAAGCCTCATTAAAGACTAGTTTATCTAGTGTGCTACTCTGATTTATTTAAGTAGTAATTTTTAATGAATCATGTCTCCATACTAATGTCACGGAGTAATTATGCCTATAACAATGATGGACTTCGGAGAGGGCATTTTCAGAACTGCCGTTACTTTCTCCGGGTTGGCCTCGAACCCATCTTTTGTCACTACCACGCCCAGGAATCGTCCTTCTTCGACCCCGAAGAAACACTTCTTAGGATTTAGTTTCATATTCATCTCCCGCAACCTTCCGAAGGTCTCAACTATAACTTGTAATAAAGCGTCTTCATCGCGACTTTTGATGACTATATCGTCAACATATACTTCGATGTTTCTTCCGATTTGGGATTCGAAGTCCCTGTCCATCAAGCGTTGATAGGTTGCCCCTGCATTTTTTAATCCAAAAGGCATTTTTGTGAAACAAAGATACCTACGTCGGTGTAGAATGGAGACATCTGAACCTGGTGATAGCCCTTGTAGGCGTCCAAAAAGCACTTTAACGGAAAACAGGCTAGCGAGTCTACCTTTAAGTCGATCTGTGGGAGCGGATAGCAATCCTTAGGACACGCATTGTTGAGGTCCTTGAAATCAATGCACATCCTCCACGTCCCGTCTCCTTTCCTCACCATCACCGAATTGGCGATCCAAGTTTGATAACGAACCTCCCTAACGATGCCTGCTTGTAACAGCTTCCTCACTTGTTCCACTACCGCTCGGCTTCTTTCTTCACCCATGTGCCTTCGCTTTTGAACGTCTGGCTCCTTAGATTTGTATGCATTCAATTTGTGTTCAACGGTGTTACGGGGCACTCCCGTCATGTCGGAAGGTTCCCATGCAAAAACGTCCAAGTTACTTTGCAGCAGGCACCGGAGTCTGTCTTTCGTGGCATCTCCGAGTTGTCTCCCGATTGTGAGCTTCTGTTCTGGAAATCACATATTGACTACCCATTTTTCATGCGCCGGGTTCACGAGATCTTCCGTCGGGCTTGCCTCCTCCATTTTCAATGGCTTCACCTCCTTACATTCTCTGCTGGAGTATATGGTGACTACTCCTGTTGGAGTTGGGAACTTTATCGCTGCATGTACGGTGGATATTACTGCTCCTAGTGCGCACAGCCCAGGTCGTCCTAAAATCATGTTGTGGGATGACTCTGACCGTACCACCAGGAACGTCATTGCTACTTCCCGCCAACCTGAGTGGTTTCCAATGACAACCGGGAGCTGGATCTGTCCCAGCGGCTGGACTACCTCCCCGGTGAAACCTGTGAGCAGTGGGTTTTTATGTCGAGGCCTCTTCTTACTTCTTCGTCTAGTCGCAAAAAGCAATGCTCATACATAATCTCCGAGCTACTTCCGCTATCGACATACACGCGATGTACCTGATGTCCTGCTATTAAGGCCGACACCGTGACAGGCCCGCTGGCGAAACTTCCTCCATGTATCGGAGGGAAAGAGATTTCTTGTGCCATCCAGGCTTCCATGTGATCAGACTGCCTCTTTCCTTTGTTGCTGACGAGCTGGACCATGAATATCTCTTTCCTTTTTTCTCCGGGTTGTGGCGTCTTCTTCAACTCCCTCAGCAGGTGGGCTAGCTTTCCGGTCTTGATCGCAAGTTCTATGTGTCTTTTCAACGAGAAGCAGTCGTCAGTTGCGTGACCATTTTCCTTGTGAAATTCATATATTTGGTCGTGTCTCGTCTTTCGCCGGGCTTCAAGGGTGCGGGGTTTGCAAAATTTACATTTTCTGTGGCCAAAATTTTACTTGGAGTTTTGTTAGGGGTGGGAGGGTGACATTAGGCCCGAGTGGGTTTCTGGGGGTGGTGTGTGTCGTGACTGGAAAAATGAATGTTATTGTGGATGGCGCGGCTGGAATCGCGGTTTCGCCCAGGGTCTTGGTCCCCCGAGCCTCTTTGGTGATCCCCACGTAGATACCGTTGGTTTCATTAGAGCTTTCTCATTCAACTGTTCGCACGCCTTCTTTCCTCGGACAAATGCCTTGGCGCGCTCTAGCATTTCGTCTACTACTGCGATAAGTTCTCGTGGAACCGCTCCACCAGCTGGTCGTTCCTTACGCCATGAATGAAAGCTGAGATTCGTATCGTCTCCCTGGCCCCTCGGACCTGCATACTTTCCTTGGAATATCTAGTGATAAAGTTTTCGATTGATTCGCCATCTCCTCTCTTGATATTATGTAATTCTATCGGGTCTTTGGCAGACATTTTTTGCTGACTGAAGTTTTTCAGAAAGCTATCCTCCAGTTCCTCGAAACTGCCGATTTCCCCTGCCGGAAGACTATCAAACCATACCCTCGCTGCCCCCGTCAACGTCTGGGTGAACATGTGACACCATACCAGCACGGACCATTGCTCCACTTCGGCTGCTCCAACAAAGACAGCCAGATGATCGTCCGGATCTCCTAAGCCATTGTACCTTCCCACGTTTGAAGGCATTTTCAGCTTTGGGGGAAAAGTGAACTCCGCTATCCTTGGGATGAACTTGGACTTGGCACGTGCGGAAGAGGGTCGGTATGGTTTGCTATAATCGTCGTCCCCGTCCGCCCCTGCACCATTATCCACTAGAGTGTGGTACGTCCTTTTCTCCCCCGTCGATAGGTTTGTCTTGCCGCCAAGATGACTTCTCCCTTTCTCATGCTCCTCTCCCTCCGGCGTCTCTTCGTACTCCAGACGGGTTCGTACGCCTTCAATGCGATGAGTTCGCTCTTCTTGCTGCAGGAGGGATAATATTCGTTCCCAGTTTTGGCTGATAAACTCCGGAGTAATTACCACCTCGTCGCCGGTTGGCTCTCCTGCAACAGCGTTTGTATGATTAAAGAGAGGGGGCGTCGTGTTTTCACCTCCCATTTGATTAACGTCAGGGTTCTCGCTAATTGGTGTTTTCTCGCCCAAGTCCATGGACAATAAATGGATAGGTTTTGAGGCTTTACAGTCGTGTCCCACGGATGGCGCCAAATGTTGCTACACGGGAGTTAGTCGAGAGACTTACGTCCAGAAGCAGTGCGATTGGATCAGGGATTATCGTCAAGACTCGGGCTATCGAAGTATCTGATCTGCAAAACAACAGAAGACACCGTGAGTTTCGCCACGGGCAGAAGGTAGTTCTCCCCGTGACCAACCTCCGGCGTGAGAATAAGTATCTGGGAGAGTGTTTAAGTATGGGTATGCTGAGTTAGGATGAGATGGCTTGAACATACCTGAGCCTTCGTTTTTATAGCGACCTGTGTATGACAAAACTCCCAGGAAATCTATTTCGAGTTGCCTGGGATTCAGACATTCGGACTGTGGTTTCCAGATCAAAGGACTTATTCTCTTTTTAGTATAAAGGGTTCTCTACTTGACATTAATGTTATTTGTCCCTTATAGTTGACTTGTCTCTTATTGATTCTGTGAGCCTATCTTGCTATATCTGTTCCTTATAAAGTTTGTCTTTTGTTATTTGTCGTTTTTGGCTACTGACCATGTTCTTACAGTAGCTAATAGTTTCTCTTCCGTACCATTGAATTCTTTTGTCTGTTGAGGATAGCCGACCGTTGCTTCGAGAGTTTTTTAAGCGTCGCGATTATTGTGTTGTTCGTATGTGTGCCGCGGCTGGGCTTTTCTCGTGTGCCGCGGCGGGCCTTTTTCGTGTGCCTCGGCGGGCCTTTCTCGTGTGCCGCGGCTGGGACCATTTAACAGTGTCGCGTTGTTGTCCACTAGCCGCGGCTAGTATTTTCTGGGCACCTGCGGCCGAGGCTGTTTCGGGTATGAAATTTAATAAATAATAAACAATTGTTTTTCTGTTTAATGTATAAATTTTAGAAAATAGTTATCATTAGTTTCAAATTATACGAGTGGTGGTGTAAAATGTTTTCAACTTATCAGAAGTCGACTACAGTCGTGTCCTAGTTGCAGGTCTTCGTGAAATCCGATAAGGAAAGGTCGGGCCCTGCTCTAGTTTGGTGTTCGTTTACAAAAGGTTAAATCTTCTTGCCATTTGTAATGTAGTATTAGTAATATAATGTAATGTAGTTCTTATATTGCTTCTTTATATTAAGCAAGTAATTGGTTTTCGAGTCTTTAAGTGGCTCTTAATCACTCTTATCGTATGAGAGAAGAGTGTGTATAAGGCAGAAGGTGGGAGCTGGTGGTCAAACGTTCCATTTGCACTTTCTCACTATGGTAATAATAACATATTAGTCCAACCATCATATATATCCCCTCGGTTTGCGATGCTTCAACAACTTTTCATATTTTTAAAATAGCTTGGCCTATAAATAAATTAAACGTTCATGAATTGTTCATGAACTGTTCGACGGAAAGTTTGTTTATGTTTGTTTATTTAGTAAATGAACGGACATGACCAAAAATTTTTTGTTCGTTTAGTTAAACATACAAACATGAACACATGTTTTGTTCGTTCGTTTACGTTCATGAACGTTCGTTTATGTTCGTTCATACATGTTCGTTTATGTTTGTTCATTTACGTTCGTTTATGTTAGTTTATTTATATATATTAATATATTAATAAAATGATATTATGTGTTAATATTTGAAACTTAAGTGTATTATGTTATACTAGAAACCTATAAGTTTAGTGAGATTTCAATCTCCACTAATACACCTAAAAGTTCCAAAATAGTCTTTTAACGTTATTTTTTTGTGTGTTCAGTTATGTATGTTTATTATTGCTCATTATATTCGTTTATTATTGTTCATTTATGTTCATTTATTATTGTTCATTTATGTTCGTTTATTATTGTTCATTTGTGTTCGTTTATATTCATGAAGTGTCCATTTAGTTTTTTAACGAACAAATATGAACGAACACGAATATTTTTATTTTCTTAATAAACGAAAATGAACAAGAAATCATGTTCGATTATATGTTCGTATTGGTAAAAGTTAAATGAACAAACACGAACATCAACTTCGGTAAAAGTTAAATGAACAAACACGAACATGTTGATGTTCGTCAACATGTTCGTGTTTGTTCACCTAAAAATAGCAACTCATGTTGTCAAAAGCATCTAAAGTAATTTTCACATTATTAATATAGCAACTCGTGTAGGCAATATAATGTTTTAGTTTATCGTGTTTATTTGTAATACATTTTTCTTGATAAAAGATAGATGGCTGGAAAGAAATATAAAAGTAATCATTTTTGTAGGAGGTCAAAATAAATTCTTACTAAAATGCTTACTTCTAGTCTAAACCGGCGGCCGCCTATTACTTTTGATTAAAACATTTGTTACATCCTATCCATCTTTTGCTACTTTTAGAGCATTTGTTAAAGTACTACAAACAACACAAGTTCTAGACGTTACCAATTTGATATAAGACAAAGATGTTCGGTCGTTAACATGTTCGACGTAAATTGTTATTAACACATGCTTAGAAAGGTGGTTAGACCTCATATTATAATTACAATAAAGCTAGCTAATGATGAAAAAAATGTGTTCTCACACTTCTACAGTACAATATAGAAAATAAATAAAAAAATTATATATGCACTCAACGTAGATGTTTCATTTATACATTATTTTAATTTAACTTATTTGTTGTATCATTATATCAAATAAATATATAATATGTTTATAAATTTATCCTCATTCTAGCACAGGAAAATTTACTTTAGGAAAGCTGATATGTGACAAGGTGATGTAGGTGATTTGCGTATGATATATACAACGTAGTTCATGAAACATATCATTCACAACACTGATTGAAGTCTCTTACTCCAGCAAAAGCAGTCAAGTAGATGCACAACTTCGTTGCTTGCATATGTGGTTAATCTCTCCAACTATTAGACATATAACACACCTAAAAAGATGCTACTTTCTTTGGTTATCTCTAAATATAATGCAGTTGGGTAACGCTTAATCATTATCATATCCACATTCATTTCTAATCACCTATCTGCAATTCTGCACTGAAACACTACTGAAGGTCAGGTCGATCTATGTTTCAGTTATATGTTGGGTTTATAAAATAGAATTAAAACAAATATATATGAAAAAACAATAGTACAAATAAGACAGTTATCATAGGGTGTCGTCTGTTACTCATCCTATTAAAGAGTTCACGTAAGAACATCCAATTTGTGCGTGAGTTATACGGGAGGGATAGATACCTAAGAAACAATTACAAGTTGGTTAAAAATTTGCTTCATGATCCATACGAATCACTTATGAGGGGTCAGATAAGCGCGAGCATGGGCCCATAGTTACATGTCTACCGGGCCCCACATGTTCTTGTCATCAGATTGAGGATCTCCTAGAAAAGAACCAAGTTTTGGTCGTGTCGAATGGTCTTTTTCGAGTGGGAAATTCCAAAATAAATCAGAAGTCTCGAAGAATATGTAGAACAAGACTGCAGATGCCAGAAACAGTCCTAGAAGCAACAGATATATCTGCCATTCTGCATCACAAAGAAAAGATAATACAATATTATGAAAATGACAAAAATATTCAAATGAATTATTAGGAGAAAATGAACATGTATGTTGTGTGATTAAGGGCGAGCGTGTGTGTGAGGGGGGAGACCTTTCCAATCTGCAGGAACATTTAACTTGGTTAGCATAGCTCCCCATTCATTAGAAGTCGTTAAAACAACCCTGTAAAAGTGAACCAACACATTACAAATTAGTTGGTTGATGTACAAATTAGACACATATATTACTTATAAATTTTTTCCAAGCAAAAACTGTTTCGTGCCAAGCCAACCCACCCGCCTACATGGGTTGTTTTACCTTTCACTGGGACAGAAATCCAAAGAGGTGACCGGAAAGCCCAAATGGAGCCTCTTACTCCAGTGACAAATTTCCATCTTCTTTACTGCTACCACACATATATCACCATCTTTACTTCCCCTGTAACATTAATATGTATCATCATAGATATATCTCGAGATGTAACGTTCAAAATTTGCTAATATTCATCAGCCTACTAATTTTCTTTGTTATGATGATTTCGAGATATAGTGTCAACTAATTGCTAATAGAACTTACTGAGCTAAATATTTCCCATCCAAGCTGATCGACATTACACATGCAGGCTTTTTAAGAAGTCTTTTGAACCCAATTCTGTTCCATGTACTGATGTCCCAGACAACTGTGATTGATCTATTCTCTGCACATATAGATCCATCAAGTCAAAAAGTAAGTTACATAATAATAAATAAATAAATAAATAATCCTGAATTACATTATCCTTTATGCAAATGTAAATATACCTTTCTGGACAGTGCAAAACAAAAATGGTTTTGTTCCATCTTTAGAAAAACGACATAGCTCAATTTTCTCATCCTGTGAGGGGAGGAAAGAAACAAAACACTATTACCCATTTACCCTAGAACTAAAAAGAGATTCGTGCTGTACCACAGCTTTTTCTTCTTTTTTTGTCTTTTTTTTTATTTTATCAAATATCAGTTAGAACTTACTGAATTTCGAGTCAGAGAGTTGACCGGGACACCATCATTTGCATTCCAAATCCTAGCGGAGCCATCAGTGGATGTTGAAGCTAAGAACTCTGAGTCTAGGCTGCGAGTACAATAAGCAGCAAGGCAAGATTGGTAGAAACACTAAACTCCATTAGATTATATGCTGCGTCTACATTAGATGTCATAATATATGCATGCACAACTCTGAAATGATTTTAAGGTTGTTAGGTAGACAAAGAAAACAAATCAACTAATTCGATAGAGGTGACAAAGGACCTATTGAGGGTTTGGTAACATGTTCGGGTCAAAAGAGTAGTCTATTTTAAGAAACGGGACAGCTTATGTTGACACGATGAGACAATTTTGTCCTAGATTATTTATCTTATTTCATAATAGTTAGTATATAACATATGATTAATAACTTACATTATTTCAACAATGATCAAGTGTTTGTTAAAGGAGTTAGCAGATTTTATGCATTTAAAATACACTTCGAGGAATTTTCGACCCACTTGACCGGTTTCCTTTCAAGCTATTTTTTTATTTTACCAGTTTGGCTTGATAGATGTATAAATAATAGATTAACAGCCTGAATCGACTTATTCATAAGTAAACAGGAAAAAAATATGGCACCTCTGCTACCCAAGATACGAGGCAATAAATACAGCATACATTTTTGAGAGTTTTAATTATATATACCAGTTAGGCAGTTATCATTATAAAGTTTCTTAAACTTAGCATTTGTTAAATATTCAAAATCCACCCACCTGAAATCCATATCGTTGAATGACGCGTGAGCTTTTGGTTCATCTACTATGACACGCATGCTTGGCCACTCATGTATTCTGAGATGCCCGTCCTTCAATTAGTGCATCAAATAAGGATCATGAATAGTGCACAACAGAGAAAGCTTGTAACATAAGCCGGTTATCAATATGAAAAAGGAAAAGGAAAAGAAAAAGAAAAATATGCTTACCACCCCTCCGACGGCAAATCTAGATCCGTCAGGGCTAAAGGCTAAGCACTTCTGTGGTCCCACATTTTGAAGAGGTTTTAAGTCTTTGCTCAACAGCTTAATATTTTTCTCTTCGCCATATACTTCAAACAACCTGCACGTAAAATATAAAAGATCATCATCTATCGACATTCTATAACTATCAAATAAATCTTTGGGATTATTACAGCAATGTAAGCTAAGATGTCAGATAGAATCAGCAGAAAAAAGCTTCCTCGGAAGGTTTGAGTGGTCACTGTTATATACTATTGTGTATCTTTAAAATGGTTCACAATATACCCAAGACCATGATGGAAGGACATAATCATCATCGTCATCATAACTAAACATTTCAGACCATGACTCGTAAATTGAAAACAAAAGAATACACAAAAATATATATAAATAATACAAATGTAAAGAAAAGCAACTAATATAAACAAACAAACAAACATATCCAGTATATCCCACTAAAAAGCAGAGTCTGGGAAGGGTAGGTGGTGGCAAGTCTTTCCTCTATCTTGAGAGATAGAGAGAGCGCTTCCAAAGAGACCCCGACTCGAAAACGATAGCAAGCAGATTATAAAGCAACTAATATCTTGACCATTAATTCATGGACACGCTATTTGTTCAAAAATATATGGAGCGTAAAAGTATCAAAAGACTGAACACTTAATAAGTTCAAACGCGAAACATCCTCAAATGATAGAATTAGAACATGAAGATCATCTGAATTTTATTTGAAAGTGTTACCAAAATACACAATACAATCACCTATTTATCACAGTTAGAGCTAACTAACTATTTTCACTTCTAGTCCTTGTACTATTACAAAACTACACAACTAAGCTAAACTTTAATACTACACTAATACAAAGAATTAATCCAACATTCACCCCCTTAATTCTTTAATAGTTCCCACACCAAGCAGCTTCTTCATTTCCATAAATTTCAGTCTAGGAAGTGGTTTTGTAAGTATATCTGCCTTCTGCTCACTACCACCAATATGCTTCACATTTACAAGATCCCTTTCCACACAACTACGTATGTAGTGATACCTAACATCAATATGTTTTGACCTTCCATGAAAAACTGGATTCTTCATAAGCTGAATTGCAGATTTATTGTCCACATTAAGAAGAACAGGACCTATATTAGAATTAAGTAGGGTCTCCAAAACACCCTTCAACCACACTGCCTGTTGAGCAGCAGCAGTGGCTGCAATGAACTCAGCTTCACAAGATGATAAAGCTACTATCTCTTGTTTCTGACTGACCCAGCTGATTGGCCCATTACCATAATAAAACACTACCCCTGTAGTGCTTTTCCCATCAGCCTTTGTTGGAGCATGAGAGCTATCACTATAGCCCACAAATTCAGCAGCTTCACCTTTCTTAAACCACACACCATGATCAACAGTCCCCTTTAAGTATCTCAGAATATGTTTTACTGCTTGCCAGTGAATTATTCTAGGAGATTCCATGAATCTACTAACTATACCAACAGAGTAGCTCAAATCTGGTCTGGTTTGAGTTAAATACCTCAAACACCCAATCACCCTTCTATACTTGGTTGCATCACCTGCATCACATTCCTCATTTTTACCAAGTTTCAAACCCGGATCCATTGGTATCTTTGTAGAATTACAATCCCACATCTTTACATCTTCCAATATTTTCTTAGCATACCCCGTTTGATTCAAGAATATACCATCACCCATTTGCTGCACTTCTATTCCTAAATAGTAGTTCAGCTTTCCCAAATCAGTCATCTCAAAGTTTGACTGCATTATCTTCTTGAACCCATCAATCATCTCCACACTAGAACCTGTGACAACCATATCATCCACATACACTCCTATTATCACAGATCCTTTGACAGATGCTTTCTTATACACTGCATGCTCTTGAGGACATCTCTCAAATCCAGATTTGACTAGAGTATTGTGTAACTTCTCATTCCAGGCTCTTGGAGCCTGTTTAAGCCCATAGAGAGCTTTAATGAGTTTATATACCAACTCCTCCTTTCCCTGCTTTACAAAGCCCTCGGGTTGGGTTACATACACCTCCTCTTTTAATTCACCATTTAGAAATGCTGTTTTTACATCTAAATGATGAACTTCCCAACTATTTACAGCAGCCACAGCTAGAATGAGCCTCACTGTTTCTAGCCTTGCAACCGGGGCAAAAACCTCCTCATAGTCAATACCATATTTTTGTACATACCCTTTTACAACTAACCGGGCTTTATGTCTCACAACTTTCCCTTTAGCATCTTTCTTGAGTTTGAAGAGCCATTTTAACCCTATGGGTTTCACCCCCTTCGGGCACTGCACCAACTTCCAAGTTCCATTCCTTTCAATACTTTCAAGTTCATCTTGCATGGCTTTCTTCCAATCTGAACTCCCCTTAGCCTGATCAAAGCTAGTTCGTTCCTTAATAAGCAATAACTCAGACTCATCAAGAATAGGAGGTTCAAATGGGATTTGTTCAAGGACTTCTGTCCTGCTGAACACATCATTAAGACTAGTGAACCCCTTTGGAAGGGTATCATCATAACTCCCCCTAGGCACTTCACATTCATCATCAACCTGATTTCCACCACTACTACCACCCCCTACATCTTCTAATCCATCTTCTTGATCTGATTGTGCTGAAAGGTTATCCATCTGGCTCATATCTTGTTCCTGGCCACCAGGCTCAAGTGACTGCCCACTTGAGATGGACTCATCCTGATCAGGGAAGTTCAAAGATAGACCAAACCTGGCATAGCTTTGAGTAGTGGTCCTCTCCTGATCAAGTGTTTCCCAATCCCAAGGTTTTCCCTCTTCAAATATGACATCCCTACTTACAACAATTCTGCAAGTAACAGGATTATACATTCTATAGGCTTTTGTTCTTGGTTCCATTCCTAGATGCACCATAGGAATGCTTCGATCATCTAGCTTGGTAACTTGATGACTTGGTACCTTAACATATGCCTTACATCCAAATACCCTTAGGTGCTTCACCTTAGGCTTTCTTTCAAACAGCTTTTCATAAGGTGTTACATTCTTCAAGGCTTTTGTAGGGCTTCTATTCAGCAGGTAGACTGCATGTCTCACTGCCTCAGCCCAGAATTCCAATGGAACCTTCATAGCCTTTAAGATGGATCTAGTCATGCCCATTACTGTTTGGTTTCTTCTCTCCACTACACCATTCTGCTGTGGAGAGTAAGGGGCAGTTAGATACCTTCTAATTCCATCCAAACTGCATAGTTGCTCAAAGGTTTTGGATGTGAACTCACCCCCCCCCCTATCTGTTCTTAAGGCCCTTACCTTATAAGGTGTCTCCCCTTGGACATGATTTAGAAATTCTCTAAATATCATTGGGGCCTGATCTTTTGACTTGAGCATAAAGACCCACATGTATCTAGAGTAGTCATCCACTAGGAGCATGAAATACCTGTTCCCAGCAGCAGTAGGTGGATTCAAAGGACCACAAAGATCAGCATGAACTAACTCAAGTGGTGAAGCAGCCCTATAAGTACTCACATTGGGAAATGACAGACTCCTGTGCTTCCCAACTAGGCAGCTTTCACACACCTGGGACTTCTCTTCTATCTTGGGCATTCCACTAACCATGTTGTGTTTTGACATTTTGTTGATTGACTCAAAACTCAAATGGCCCAGCCTTGAATGCCATGTCCAGGCAGGCTCATCCATGGTTGTCATCAAACATCTTGGTGTGGTGACCAGCAGGTTGATCTTATACAGCCTATTTTGTGACTTCTTCACTTTCATGAGGGTCTTTCCACCCCTCTCATATATCCATAGATGCCCATCCCTCATTAGGATCTTGCATCCCGATTCATCCAATTGACCCAGACTCAGAATGTTACTTTTTAGGACAGGTATATAGAATACATTTGTTACAACTCTATGCTCTCCATTTTTACACTGGAAGCATATGGAGCCTCTGCCCTTTATTGCAACAATAGACCCATCTCCAAACTTGACTTTGCCACTAATAGCCTCATCTAATTCAGTGAAATGAGTCCTTATACCTGTCATGTGGTTGCTTGCCCCATTATCTAGATACCATGAACAAGTATCTTCTGCCTGTGGTAGAGTCTTGGGGAACACCTGCTGTTCTTCTAGCAGACCCAAGTCTAAAGGTATCTCTGCCATCAGCAGAGTGGATTCATGGTCATCATGAGTCTGAGCCAAATGGGCTTCCTGTTGGGTCCTTCTTGGTGCCCTGCACTCGTTTGAGAAATGACCAATCTTGTCACAATTAAAACACCTCAGGGATTTCTTGTCTTTCTTGTTGGTGATCTACTTATTACCAGTTTCTGAGTGTGATCTTCCTCCCCTTTTCTTGAAGACCTTTCCAGGTCCTCTAGCTTTACTTCTTGTATCTCCAGATCCACCAGGTCTACCAGACTCCTGTTTATTGTCAACACTGGATCTTTCTTGCCATTCACTCTTTGTCAAGAGCAATTGCCCAGTGGAATTCTTTCCCTGGGTTACTGGTTTCAGTCTCTCCTCATAGGCTTTGAGTCTCCCCACCAGTTCTTCAAATGTCATCATGTTCAAGTCAGAGAACTGCTCTATAGCAGCCACTATGGGCAGGAACCTATCAGGGGCAGCCTTGAGAAACCTACTTACTTGTTTGGTAGCAGGAACTGTTGTCCCCAGAGCCCTGTATCTTGACACCAACTCCCCCATTTTGCCTGCAAATTCATCCACAGATTCGCCTTCCCCCATGCGCAGCAATTCAAACTCATGATCAAGAGTTTGAATTCTGGCCTGCTTCACCCTCTCTTCACCTACATAGCGCTTCTTGAGAGCATCCCAGATCTCCTTGGCCGATTTGAACGCGGCCACCTGCATCAGGACATCCTCCGACAGAGCCAGGAATATGAAGGCCTTGGCCTTCTTGCCCAGCCGGACATCCACCGGGGCTTGGGTGGTGGGATCAATTGCATCCCAGAGTCCCTGCGCATCCATAAACGCCTCCATCTTGATTGCCCAAGATGTGTAGGTTGTCGGGGTGAGAATCTGAATTTTGAAGGCTATCGGATCACTAGGGTCCTTGAAGGTAAGCTGTCTGTCTTGATTCGCCATTGAATCGAGTGCTGGAGTCGAATTGGTTGCCAAGATCGCTCGAATTGATCACTGTCAGTCGGGAGGAGATCTTCACTCAATCAAATCGAATTGATCGAGTGCGTGAGTCGAATTGGGGTTCTTCCGAGAGTGCGATCGTCGAATTGAAGTTCTTCCGAGAGTTCGATCGTCGAATTGAATTTCTTCCGAGAGTTCGATCGAGGGAGGAGCACCGAAACTTGGATCGAGAGCCGATTGTGCTCTGATACCAACTGATAGAATTAGAACATGAAGATCATCTGAATTTTATTTGAAAGTGTTACCAAAATACACAATACAATCACCTATTTATCACAATTAAAGCTAACTAACTATTTTCACTTCTAGTCCTTGTACTATTACAAAACTACACAACTAAGCTAAACTTTAATACTACACTAATACAAAGAATTAATCCAACATGCTTTAGTATGCTCCTCGCTTCTATCGATAACATCCTTTGAAAAGTTTATCTTCTGGTATTCAATTAAGAGCACATACAAGAACATAACTTCTTTCGGTTTACATTTGTAATTTTGTATAAATCTCCAAAAGCCAACTCCCTTTCACAAATCCTGAAAGGCGTTTGCGATAAAATAGACGTATTTGTTTCACTTCTTTTTTCCAGAAATACTGTTCACATCAGTTGCACACTTCCCCGCCTTTTGGATGAGGCAGGTAACAATTCATTACCTCTTCGTCCTCACCATTCACTACTCTTTTTCCTTTATTACATTGAGTATCAGAAGCCCCTTTCAACAAAAAGTCCTAAGGGGGGTGTTTAGCGAGAATATTAAATACCTTTACACTCATCCCTCATTTGAATAACTAGTTCACTAACTGCTACTCCTTACCTCATTATCCTAATCTAACTGTTTTTACCCTCAATAATTGTCAAATCACAGTCACAATTGTATTACCCTAACAATTTCGTTACCAAGGTGAACAGCATATTACAATCAACTCCACCTACAGAAAAACCACATAATTTAGAGTCTAACTGAGCATACCTGCATCCGCCTTTCGTCGTAGAGCATACGATATCATCACCGCTTGGATGCACCGCTAGACTCACCGGATCACATCCATCTTCAAACTCGTAAGTAGCCTATACTCCTCCACAACAAATCAACAAATTCGTATGATTATAACTTAAACACAAAGCTATAAACACATATAATCATGTATACATATAGATAGATAGAGAAAGACCGAAGGAGAAGGAGAGAGAGAGTTGGTGATTCGATCAAACGTGAAGATTTGAACAGACGCCGGAAGATCGCCGTGCTTCGACTTCCCTAACGCCACCAGATGAGCGTTCTCCGGCCGCCGTATCCACGTGGCACACGTCACCGTCCCTTGCTCCGCCGCTACGCCGCCGTGCATTCTGGAAGAGGGTTTTGGTGTTGATTTTGGGGGCAGTTTGAAGCGTTATTATTGTTGTTTGGTGTAATGAAAAGGTCAACCATATAAACTACATCATGAGGGCTGGTCAACTGTGATCGTATCGGATCAAACGGATATCCGGATAAACGATTCGGTAATGCGACGTTGTTTACGCGTGGGACGGCGATCGACCGTTGATTACTAGGTGGACCACACAATTATTCTCTTAATCTATTTTGGCTTTTAGATTTGGAAACAATATCTTGCATTATAGGGGTGATTGGGATTCCGACTCCTTATTAACTTCTCAAAAGCAGCTTTTATAAGTTAAAGGTTTTAACTTTTTAAAATCACATTCTTCTCCTTACAATTTTATCTCCATTCAAACACAATTTTATCTCTATCCAAAAACAATTTCTATCTCCTTTTGACTTATCACCTTCTTAAAAGTTAAAAAGAATTTTGAAGAAGCAATCCCAAACACCCACTATATACATCATCAAGATTTACACTTTATAGTAATTAAAATATATTTTGTTATACTTTGTTAATATATTACCACCACCAATAGCAAGTGTACCTAGTAATCTATACTACATGTAAAACATATTATATATGTATTTTAATATATCATAAAATTAAGAAAATTACTTTATTTATTGCATAAGATACAACCACTTTTGAGTATAATATAATATATTTAATATTTTATAGATTACCTCTTATAATTAGTTACATAGTAATTTTACGTTTACTAACACTTACATAAAATTTTACATTATCTACCATATACCCAAAAAACTAAATTTGTTTTAAGATTTCAGCTATATCTTTTAATTTAACATGTTTTAAAACTTTTTGAGACTCTGATTGTAACTTGCGTATTTTTAAACGTTTTGATGCAAACTTTTTACTAAACAGATCTATATTTTGTGATGTAGGATAAGATAAAGCGTAAATGTACAATTTGTGATACAGAACTCATTTATTTGTTGTTTTAAACTTTTGCTTAGAAAAAACATAATATACTTCTGTAAAAATACTACAAGAATAACAAAATATTAGAAACACGTGGGGGTAAAATGTCATCATGACGCATTACGCGGACACCATTCTAGTATCTGATTATATATTTATGTATGTACAGACTAATGTTCCTTAGTTCATCTATATAATGTGAAGTACACGAACCATGTAAATATGATAAAGTTGTGGGTTTAATTCTCTCTTTGAGTAAAATGTTTAAAGTTGATCAAGTTGGTCGGATTAAAATAACACATATAATCCGAAGTAGTGTATTACATTTGTTGTTTATTTATATACATATATACACACACACACACATTAGTGGGTGTGAGCAACGTTATGTAACGGTGGTTATAAAAAATAAAAGAATTAATTATGGTCATTTATACGTTAGTACTAACCACCCGAAAAAGATTACGTGCGAAACGCTAATAAAAATTGTAATAGAAAAAATGTTGTAAAAAAGATAAATACCTCAAAATGGAGAATAAAATAGTTGACCAAGTTAACACTAACTTAACTAAATTAATTATCTCAATTGTAAATTGATTAAGATAAATTTTAACATAACTCGAATCCTTAAATATAAAATTTAAGAAAAGTTCTGGTGATTAAATATAAATTTGACATGAATTGAAAACTTTTAAGTATAAACTTTTTAAAAAATACAAAACCAGTAGGTATTAATTTGAAGAAAAAAATGAGATGGAAAGTGTGGTACGACGAGTGTGATGTGTTGCAAAACACATATGTTTTTAGAATCGGGTTTTGAGTTGTTATTCGTCTATTGTGTTTAATTTTATTAGAATAAGTTAATGTTTTCGTTAATTGTCATTTGCAGGTGTTTGGATGCAGGAAGGAATGGAAAACGAGTCGGAACGAGGGCATTGGACAAGTGAAGGAGTTGCAAGTTGTTAAACTTGAAAAATAAAGAAAAATTGCAGAGAAATAGGGTCTTCGTGCTGCGCGCACGACTACCCACTATGTACGCGCTGCGCGAAGAGAGAGATCGCGGCCCCCGACTATTTTGTCCCTTAGCGGTGCGCGCCCAGCTTTGTTATATTGTACGCGCTGCGCGAAGAGAGAGAACGCGGCCAAACCCTAATTTTTACATTTAAATAAAATGTTTAACACGTTCTACAAGCAGAGCCCCGACTTCCAGACGATCAAAGAGGCGATTTCCATACCAAGAAGCAAAAGATTGAAGGTTTGGAGTTAGGAATTGAAGAATCGAAGGCTTAATCGTCCCGGTTTTTACGTTTCTCTTCTTAGTTTTCATTCCTTTGTAATCAATGACTTCTCCTATCAGTTTTGCTACTGTTATGAACATGTTTCTTGGCTAAACTTCTGTAGCTACCTAGGTTTGATGAATATACATCGTTTAGATTAATATTCTTTCGGTTTTTGGATTGAACTTGTGTTTAAAAGTTAATGATAATGATTTGGTTTGCATAATCATTTGTGGATGCTTATTTAGATCTGTTCTTGTGATTGATTTATTACCTCAAATGTGTCTTGGTGATTGTCTGTCATATAATGGATGCATGCTAGATCGTTTGCCTTGTGTTTGCGATTTTTAGATGATTTGGTAGACGTATTGAATCATTGAAGTAATTGATCTTGAATTGAACTAATCAAATATGCAACTAATCTTAATACTGTGAGGTTAATAGGTTATCAGGTTATCTTGTGTGATCGATTGCTAGGTTAGAGTCTTTATGAGGAGTTCAGTCTAGTTTCCCGCTCATATCATAGTTTCCTGAGTCTGATTAGGCAATCCAGATCTATCCCCTTGCCGTTAGGTATTGTGACACTCACGCCGTGAGGTATAGTGTCTATCGGGTGTGTTATTAGCTCTCTTGGAGAACCTGTGAGGGTAGTCCACAAACCGGTGCTTTATTGGCTTATTAGGTCTATCTAGTTGCTTTCCTTGAAAGTGTCGAGGTTTCTCTAGGCTCCTTCTAAGTTAGAATCTCTAGATCCCGGTTACACAAGTCTTTCCAAAACCGTTAGAAGAACAGCAAAAACGTGTATAGAATTCTGCCTAGGTAGTGTTTTTGATCATCTGAACTTAATTCTAGTCTTCTCCCTGTGTATGTCCTGATTTCAGTTTTTACTAAAACAATTTAAAAACAAACCCCCTATTTTACGTTCGCTTAGTATTTTAGTCGAGTCTTAGGTAAGTTTAGTTTTTGTTTTCCATACAGAAGTCTTTGGGTTCGATAACTCGGACTTAATAGCTATTCTGCAGTCAACCGGTACACTGCCGGTTGTGTTGCTTAGGATCGAGTCTTAGTTTTATAAATTTAAAGCTTTTTAGTGTCTAGTTAGAGTTTTATTTGTTAGTTTAATTTAGTATAGTCTAGCACACATCAAAAGTTTTTGGCGCTATTGCCGGGGACTTCTTGGCGATTGCGTTAATTAGACTTACTTGATTTAATTGCTATTTGTGCTAAGTGTTTTTTAATTAGTTTGTTTTTAATTCTATTTGTTTTTATTTTATTTGTTTGAGTCAGTCTTACAGTTTTTAATTTTGTGTTTTGCAGGTTTATGCCCCGCTTGAGATCACAAGGACCACCTCCGGATCAAGATTTGCAGCTTGCGTTGCCCAAATTTAAGGGTGGTACTTCTTCTCTTTCTGTTTTTGATTCTACACTTTTTCCTACAGCACCTTCTTCTACTTCTTCTGCAGATTCTAGCCCACCTAGTTCACCACACACACATATGGCTGAAAATCAGACTGTTCATCAGCAAGCCACCAATGGCTTCACAGGAGATAGCAATCCAATCATACTTCCTACCATTGCTAATGATAACTCCTGGCAGATCCCATCCTACGTCATGACAGCTATCTCCAGTAACTGTCAATTCCATGGACGCGAGGATGAGGACGCACCTGCACACATAGGTCGCTTAGAGCGAATTGGTAGAACTTTCAAGTTACAGGGTGCGTCTGATGATGCCATCTTCTTACAACTGTTTCCATTTTCACTTGCTGATAGAGCCGCCACTTGGCTCGAATCTCATGCAGCTGGTACATTCACCACTTGGCCGGCTCTTCGTGAGCGTTTTCTTCATAAGTATTTTCTACCGCCCAAGGCATCTAGGCTTAGAGATGAGATCCACTCATTCAGGATGGAGCCGGACGAGCCTTACTATCGTGCTTGGGAGAGGTTTCAAAACCTCCTTAGTCGTTGCTCCCAGCATGGCTTGTCCGAATGGGCTTTAGTTGAGAGATTTTATAATGGGTTGAATTATGAAACTAGGGCTAGATTCGATACTTCTGCGGGCGGGCACTTAATGGGTAAGAAAAACGTGAATGAATGTAATGAAATGTTTGAGTGTTTTGCCCAAGCGGAACATGAGCAGCGGTCTGGAAACAGGAAATCCAATCCTGCTACTAGTACCTCATCCAGAGGAGTTCACCATGTCACCATGGATACTAGTGTGGCTGTTGCTCTTGATAGTCTAGTTCGTGAGGTGAGAGAGTTGAAGAAAAAGGTTGATAGGTGTGAGCTATGTAGAGGTGACCATGCCACTAATGAGTGTCCTCTGATAGGTCAAGAACAAGCTAGCTATGTTAATAATTCTTATAACTCCGGTTGGAGAAATCAAAACAATTCTAGCTGGCGTTCTTCAGGTGCTCCCCCAGGTTTCCAACAGGGTTCTAGTCAAAACCAGGGGCAGGGTAGTGGTCAGAATCAAGGTGTTAGTCAGGGTAGTGGAGAGTTGAGTAGGGTAGAGAATCTGTTAACTCAATTAGTGGTCAAAGATGCAAAAACACAACAGATTCTAGCTGAGCATGATACTCTTCTGAAAAACCAACAGTCAGCTTTCATAGATCTCCAGAGGACCGTAGGGGACATAGCTAGAAGGTTAGATGAGAGGCCCCCAGGTCAGTTACCCGGTAATACTCAACAAAACCCGAATGCACATGTTAAAGCCATTACTACTAGGTCGGGTAAGAGGTTAGATAAGGTTAGAACTCCTATAGTTGAGGAAGTTGTGTTTGAGAAAGATGAGAGAGAGGTAGTTGAAAATTCCTCTGGGGGTAAGGTTGTTAAGAAGACTAGTGTGTTTGAGCATTCTCCTGAGATTGACCATTCCCGTCTCCCGTTTCCTGATAGGGTTAACCATCAAAAGTATGAAAGGGATTACCGGCACTTTTTAGATCTCTTTAAGCAATTAAAGGTCAATCTCCCGTTCATAGAAGTGATTAAGTGGATGCCTAAGTATGCGAAATTTCTGAAGGATCTCCTGAAGAATAAAAGCAAACTGGGTGAGATTTCAAGTGTCTCTTTGTCGGGTGAGTGTTCTGCGGTGGTTATGAATCAACTACCGGAGAAATTGGCAGATCCCGGGATTTTCACAATCCCATGTCTGTTTGGTAGTGAGGTTCAATGCCACGCGTTGGCGGATTTAGGAGCTAGTATTAACCTTATGCCTTATTCCTTGTATGAGAAATTAGGTTTAGGTGAATTGAGTCCAACGCGCATGACACTTTCCCTTGCTGATAAATCTGTTAAGTACCCACGGGGAATTGTAGAGAATTTGTTGGTGAAAGTTGGTAAGTTTGTATTCCCCGTTGATTTTGTGGTTTTAGACATGGAGGCTGATGAACGTGTTCCTATTATCTTAGGTCGACCTTTTTTGTGTACTGCTAAGGCAAATATTGATGTGTTTAGGGGTTAGATCACACTTCACGTAGGAGAAGAGAGTGTTGTGTTTGAGGTAGCCAAATCAATCAGGGGTCCTAGTATTCCGAAAGAGTCGGTTTCCTTGATCAATTTTTGTGAGGTGGCTGATAGGAAAATAGAGAATGTTAAGAGGATAGAGAATAGTGCTAAAGTTGTTTGTGTTGAGAGAGCATATTCTATCGAGGAAGAGGAGCAATTGGATAAAATAGTTGATGAAATTTTGAGAATTTGTAAAAAAGATGATGAGTTGTTTGCTTCTGAGGTTGAAAATTTTTTGATGATTAAGGATAGCAAATCCCCAATGTGGGGATGTTAGGGTCTGAAAGAAAACCACCACCGTTTGCAAAACCCAAGTGTGAGGATTGTGATAGCTTGATTGAGTCTGAATATGGTGGGTTTTTCTTTGGTGATGAGTTTGGTGATGATGTAGTGAGCATTGGGGGTGAGCTAGGTCTTCATGATCCCCCGTAAGTTGATCTTGGAAGATAGTATTTGGGTAGAGACCCGTTTGTAGAGTTGGTTTGCTTGAGTTTTAGGTAGTGTGTGTCGGTTTTTATGTTTTGTGTGCTTTGTTTTTCGTGTCTTGTTAAGTGTTTGCAGGGAAACGATTATTCGGTTGCAATTTGACACCTGACCAGGATGCTACCAGGTAAGTTTTATTTGTGTTCCCCTGTTTGTTGAGTCAGATTGTTTATTTTATTGAGTCCGTTTGATGCTGTGTTTGCCTGGTAGAGTGTTTGTTTTGCAGGTTTGGAATAATTCACCCGTACTCAATCTCCATTCGGGTGAATATATCCAACACTTTTTAAGGAGGCAACCAGTGATTCCTGATCGCGAATGAAATGCTATACGATCAGAGGTTTTGGATTCAGACTGTGCACAGATGGAATCTGCTTATTACCAGCTAAGTCTTTTCCAAAACTCTTCTTATTTATGTCTTTCTTTTTAATTTCCACATTGAGGACAATGTTAAATTTAAGTATGGGGATAGGAAGACATGTGTCTTAGGTTTAATTTAATTGAGTCAGTCAGTCTTTAATATTTAAGTGTGTTTAGTTAGTTTTATTATTTTATTATTTGAGTCTTAAAAAAAAGACCTTGATTTTGATGTTTGCATATATTAAAAAATGGAAAATGATAGAAAAAATCAGGTGTTCGGTTTTTCAAATAGCACACATATAAGATGAATAACTGATTAAAAACATGTCTGATTTGGGATGTGCGGGTAGGCCCAGCTGATCTTGTAAGGTTATCCTAGGAGTATCCTAGTACACTTAATTAAACATTATTAAGTCTTGTGGGTTCTCACCATTGGAAGCCAAAACCGTAGACAGTACAAGGGGTACCACTGTAGGTTAAGACCCAGCTGTAGTTTTTCTAGCAGGCACGCTTTAACAGGCGGCGCCTTTAGGAAATCCACCCATATGTTGAGCATAAAAAAAAAAGAGAATAATGAACTTAAAATTTTAAAAACCTGAGGCATATGCGTTGGTTGCGGGAGATAGTGACTCTTGCTTGCAACACCTCTAGGAATTGGGTATAATAAGCTTAAGGCTCATGCGTTGGTTGCGGGGGATGGTGACTCTTGCTTGCAACGCCTCTGAGAATTAGGTATAATAAGGCAATGCTCAGAAAAAAAATATATTGATAAAAGCTCAGAAAAGATGCCAAAAAGGGCACAAACAAATTCCATCTAGAGATAGAGGGATTACAGTTGGGTAGTGGGTTACGGTGGTAGAAAAATCTTAGAAATTTGATTTATTCTGTGCCTAGAAAGCTTGAAGCGGGAATAGGTACCGAAGTGTGAGACCCATAATGAATTAATCAAATACTTGAACTTAATTGCAATACGATTGGGGACCTGAATGATCGGCGGTTGGGTTTAAGTGGACAAATATACCTGTGATCGCGGTCAACATGTTATTAGATCTTAATATAAGCCGTTAACTTGAATTTTTTTTTGAGAACCGGATTTAAACCTGATTATGATTCCATAGCATAATACTTTTTCAGGGACGAAAAAGAGTCAAGTGTGGGGATGTTTGATGTGTTGCAAAACACATATGTTTTTAGAATCGGGTTTTGAGTCGTTATTCGTCTATTGTGTTTAATTTTATTAGAATAAGTTAATGTTTTCGTTAATTGTCATTTGCAGGTGTTTGGATGCAGGAAGGAATGGAAAACGAGTCGGAACGAGGGCATTGGACAAGTGAAGGAGTTGCAAGTTGTTAAACTTGAAAAATAAAGAAAAATTGCAGAGAAATAGGGTCTTCGCGCTGCGCGCACGACTACCCACTATGTACGCGCTGCGCGAAGAGAGAGATCGCGGCCCCCGACTATTTTGTCCCTTAGCGGTGCGCGCCCAGCTTTGTTATATTGTACGCGCTGCGCGAAGAGAGAGAACGCGGCCAAACCCTAATTTTTACATTTAAATAAAATGTTTAACACGTTCTACAAGCAGAGCCCCGACTTCCAGACGATCAAAGAGGCGATTTCCACACCAAGAAGCAAAAGATTGAAGGTTTGGAGTTAGGAATTGAAGAATCGAAGGCTTAATCGTCCCGGTTTTTACGTTTCTCTTCTTAGTTTTCATTCCTTTGTAATCAATGACTTCTCCTATCAGTTTTGCTACTGTTATGAACATGTTTCTTGGCTAAACTTCTGTAGCTACCTAGGTTTGATGAATATACATCGTTTAGATTAATATTCTTTCGGTTTTTGGATTGAACTTGTGTTTAAAAGTTAATGATAATGATTTGGTTTGCATAATCATTTGTGGATGCTTATTTAGATATGTTCTTGTGATTGATTTATTACCTCAAATGTGTCTTGGTGATTGTCTGTCATATAATGGATGCATGCTAGATCGTTTGCCTTGTGTTTGCGATTTTTAGATGATTTGGTAGACGTATTGAATCATTGAAGTAATTGATCTTGAATTGAACTAATCAAATATGCAACTAATCTTAATACTGTGAGGTTAATAGGTTATCAGGTTATCTTGTGTGATCGATTGCTAGGTTAGAGTCTCTGTGAGGAGTTCAGTCTAGTTTCCCGCTCATATCATAGTTTCCTGAGTCTGATTAGGCAATCCAGATCTATCCCCTTGCCGTTAGGTATTGTGACACTCGTGCCGTGAGGTATAGTGTCTATCGGGTGTGTTATTAGCTCTCTTGGAGAACCTGTGAGGGTAGTCCACAAACCGGTGTTTTATTGGCTTATTAGGTCTATCTAGTTGCTTTCCTTGAAAGTGTTGAGGTTTCTCTAGGCTCCTTCTAAGTTAGAATCTCTAGATCCCGGTTACACAAGTCTTTCCAAAACCGTTAGAAGAACAACAAAAACGTGTATAGAATTCTGCCTAGGTAGTGTTTTTGATCATCTGAACTTAATTCTAGTCTTCTCCCTGTGTCTGTCCTGTTTTCAGTTCTTACTAAAACAATTTAAAAACAAACCCCCTATTTTACTTTCGCTTAGTATTTTAGTCGAGTCTTAGGTAAGTTTAGTTTTCGTTTTCCATACAGAAGTCTTTGGGTTCGATAACTCGGACTTAATAGCTATTCTGCAGTCGACCGGTACACTGCCGGTTGTGTTGCTTAGGATCGAGTCTTAGTTTTATAAATTTAAAGCTTTTTAGTGTCTAGTTAGAGTTTTATTTGTTAGTTTAATTTAGTATAGTCTAGCACACATCAAGTGTTATCGAGCCTATTTTCCGACATGTTAAGTTCAAACTTGACATTAACTCGACTTTGATTTGACTCGTGAACAACCAAGAGGTGTCATTAAATGGAGGCTCTAATCTCATATAATAGACGATTATTGGGTGGTGCTGGGAACACCGCATGTGTTTTTGGGATAAACCAGACATAACCATCACGTTTTTGCTAAAACAAGACGGTTTGAAAACCTAGAGGTGACTGCTAGCTCAAACTGTCACGTATGGCTTGACTCCTAACAAAAGTACACTGATAAAGATGCACGGGTTTGAAACAAAAAAGTCACGATCTGCCATAACCGTGATGGTTAAGGTACGAGGTAACTACCACTTTGAATAGTCACGGTTAGGCAAAACCGTTACGGTTTCTCGTCCATTTCATAATATATGCACAACATATTCATGTTTTTTTATAAAATTGTTTATTTTTATAAAAATATAGAACATTATACTCAAACAGGGGCGTCTCAATGTTTTTGGAGGCCTAAAGCGAAACTGAAATTTGAGGCCTTTTTTTCTATTTTTCTCTTTGATCCAACCTGATTCATATTTTCTAATTCGCTTTGACATGTTCAATCAAATGTAGATGACTAGATGAACCAAAATACCAAAGCAACTCCTAAATCAAATTAAACAATAATAATTAACAATTTTCAAGCAAATGCAAATCTAAAAGCCCTAAAATCGGTATGTTTAAACAGGAGACAAATGCCCTAAAATCCGAAAGCCCTAAATCAAAATATTAAATACCAAAGCAACTAAGAACTAATGGAAAAGAACTAAGGCACTAACTAAAGTCTAAAGCACACAATTATATTAAAAAGGAGACAAATGCACTGTGCACTTACTGGTGATTCGGTGAAATAGAAGACCCTTTTTCTTTTTGAGATTAAAGTGAAGCACAACTGCACAAGCAGAGCAGAGGCGCAGAGCAGAACTGCAGAAGCAAAATCGAGTGCACCTCCCCTCGCCGGCGGTTGAAATCGAGTGTGGAACTCCCCCCTCGGCCCTCGCCGGCGGTCGATTGTGAGAGAAATCGAGTGTGGAACTCCCCCTTCGCCGGCTGAAATCGAGTGTGGAACTCCGAATCAATTCGTTGCGGTCGAAATTCGAATCGTAGCAGCGTTAACGTAGCAGAAGTGAGACGTGAGAGAACCGAAAGTCCGACCGATTGGATCTTAACTTCACATTTCGTCCGTTCGTGCGTTAGTCGGCCGCCCCAAGCCACCAATCAAGAGTCTCCAACATTAATTTTCCATCTCCATTCTCCCGAGACCCGAGTTCCAATTTCTGGTTTGAGAATCCCGATTCCCACTTTCTGGTCTTTCCCTTTCATTCCCGTCATCAACAAAGAAACCTAGTTTAAAAAATTTTTTGGGCTCAATGAGATTTGAACATATGTGGGGCCTATTACATTTAGTGGGCCTAAAGCCCTAGCTTGTTTTTACAAGCTAAAGGGCCGGCCCTGTACTCAAAACCATACATAGTTATAACACAAAAGTAAACACTCTACTATAGATATTAATATTATAAAAAAAGTATAAAATACTACACACAAAATCATACAATTAATGATTTCTTGTATAATCTTTTTTTCACATACTTATTTCAACCCCACAAATCATGGGCGAAGCATTAAAGGGGTCGGGAGGGGCTCCCGGTCATCTTTCTTTTTTTGTCAGTAGTTTCAATTTTTGGTACGGTAGTATAAATTTTTTATACGGTATTATAATTTTTTTATATATAACAAGTTCGCCCTCTAAAAAAAATTAAATTTTACCGGGTATTGTTTTGGGAAGGTAAACACTCTATAATGTTAATATCTATAGTATAGTTTTACTTTTGTGTTATAACTATGTATGGTTTTGAGTATAATATTCTATAATTTCATTATAAAAAATAAATATTTTTATAAAAACGTGAATATGTTGTGCATATATCATGAGATGGACGAGAAACCGTCACGGTTTAACCTAACCGTGACGGTTCAAAATGGTAGTTACCTCGTATCTTAACCGTCACAGTTAGAATAAACCGTGACATTTTATTTCAAACCCGTGCATCTTTATTAGTGTGTTTTTGTTAAAAGTCAGGTCATACGTGACAGTTTGACCTAACCTTCACCTATAGGTTTTCAAACCGTCATGTTTCTGTTAGGTCCGGTTTTCTCCCGATTTCGAATATTTATTATTATCTCGTCTTCCTTTTGCAAGGGTTGAAGTCTTTTATACATGTGGGTCACCTCCAATCCTGCAGTTAACTCGACAAAACCCCCCACACAAGTACACAACACCAAACGGCCTTCAACTCTCTTCAAGATTCTTCCCCAGAAAACAAATCAATATGGCAACACCACCTTATCATGCGACTACCTTCACGTGTTCTTCTTCTTCTTCTTCTTCACCGAACCGCTTAACATCGGTGATTCGACCCGGGTTTATTTCTTATCCAACTGCTTTCAATCCATACAAACTCGACGCCATCTTCAGCTCTAATGTTCACTCCCTTTCATCGAAAAGAAATCAATCAAGAAATTTGTTTAAAGGTGAGATTTCATTGATACCCATGTGTGTCTTTTTACCTTTTTAGTTTATTAATGTGTTGTTTTGAGCTTTGTCTTCCAAATTGGGGCTAATTGTATTGATAATTATTTACGGGGATCTGTGATAATATTTGATGATTTCAATTGTTTTATATGAGTTTATTAATTGTGTTTATAAAAGTCTTCAATTTTATTGGAGCTAGTGAGTTGTTCTAGTTTTTAAAGTTAAAAAAGATGAATGATTTGTGTTAGCTTGTTCAAATTTGCTCAATGTTGTGCCAACTAGAAGGTGTTTGGCATTATGAATTGAAAGTGATTGTTATTGTTTATGGGTGCATTGGTTGATTCTGTTTATCTCATGATATATGGTTGGACTATCGGTACAAGAGTAGCACAACGAAGATGATTCTGTTATTCAGGCTAGTGTAAATAATCAGAATTTGCTAAATACTTGGTAATTATCATGATTACAGCTTCAATCAGGCAGCAGAACAAGTCCTAAATGTAATGCCAAACACCCCTTAAGTTTAAGTGAACTGTTTGTAAATCGTAGTTGGTACTTTGTATCGAAAGGACAATGCATGTTTGAAGCTTCTAAAATGACATAGTACGAACAACATGAATTCTTTAAGTCTTTAACATGAATATTGTCTGTTGAAATTTATTTATAAGCGAAAAACAATAATTACAATTACAAGATTTCCTGGTCTTGGACGTAATGTTGTGAACATTATGTAGTTGTTGATAGTGCATTGTAAATCACTTTTTCTTACCAAGTCTGATGTATTTTTTACTTTTTTTTAAGCTAGAAAGATGTATGTTACTTTTTATTTTTGCAATTTAAAACCAATTAAGAGACTTATGGCAGTTCAACAAGTCTAGTTTTCCCGAAAACATAAAAATTGCATATAGTTGAAACATATTTAAAGTATGCTAATTAATAGTGGAAAATCCCTGATGCTAAACACTTCACTACAGTAAGATCAGCTGTAGCTCCTGTTGAAACCACAGCAGAGTTTGATGAAATGGTTTCTGGGACCCAAAGAAAATATTACATGCTTGGTGGGAAAGGTGGTGTTGGTAAAACGAGCTGTGCTGCTTCACTTGCTGTAAAATTTGCAAATAATGGTCATCCAACTCTTGTAGTTTCCACTGATCCTGCACATTCTTTAAGTGACTCTTTTGCGCAGGTAACCATACGTTTTACGCCTCTGATTGTGCATTTAAATAATGTTAGAGGTGATAATATGGGCTGGTATGGTGGGTTGGGTAACAAGTCAAAGGTGGGTTCAAGTTGAAAGATGTTATTTTTCATTGGGGGTCGGGTTGGGTACTTGGGTTGACCACAAACTCTTTTTGGTTTATATACTATTTTATAAAATAAACCTAACATGTTAGTTATGCTTACAAAAACAAATTTTTTATTACAATAATAATCTAAATCTTTGAGTAAAACGATTTAGGAGGTTGTATGCAATTCTAAATGTACATTGAGCGAATTTCAACCTGTTTAACATGTTTCCCGTTAGCTAGTTTTTTTCCCATCATTTGATCTAATTAAACGAGTCTGAACTGTCACCTTTTAACAAAAAAATGTTTTTCATATTGCCTCTCATCTTGTTTTCTTTTTTGTGTGTAAACAGTAAAGCTGTTTTAAAAGTTACATCTTGTCTGCATCTTTGTTTTCTAGGATCTGACTGGTGGGACTCTTGTACCTGTTGAAGGACCTCTTTCTCCTCTCTTTGCTCTGGAGGTTCATATTATAAAGCATATCTTTTTATTTATTTCGTTTTCTTTATAAGATCTTCATCTTGATTGGTTCATGTATGTTTAAATAATATTGTGAGCTCGTGACAGATAAATCCTGAGAAAGCACGAGAAGAGTTTCGTGATGTAGGCAAGAATAATGGTGGAACTGGAGTTAAAGATTTCATGGATGGCATGGGTCTTGGAATGCTTGCTGATCAAGTAAAACACCTAATCTTATATTTTTAACTTTCCATTATTTTTCTTAATTCTTTATATAGTGCTTCCAGGTGAAAGAAACTCAATTCGATATAGAACTCAACTGTTTCTGATAATCTTTATTGAATGACAAACCATTGCTTAAATAGGGAAACAACCAACGTAAACTAGTAACAAACTAGGCTAACAAATTCCTAAAAAGACGAAACAGAATAACAATGAAAATAGGAACTGCTAAACACGTGCTTTGACATCTTGAAACTTCCAGAAATAGAATCCACGTCATGCATGCGTGCATGCATGCAGAATGGTCACGTCCACATCATTCCTTCAAACCCTCCCTCAAACTTGACTGAGATGACTCATCAAGTTTGTCTTGAATAGTGCAAACATTGAGTTTTTCCCTAAGTTCAGCAAACACATCTCTACTCAAAGGCTTAGTGAAAATGTCTGCGAGTTGTTCTCTTGAGCTGCAATGTTCCAGAGCTATCACCCCGTCTTTAACCAAGTCACGAAGGAAGTGAAATCTGACCCCAATATGTTTGCACCTCCTATGAAATACTGGGTTCTTGGACAACTTGATTGTGGAGGTGTTATCACATTTGATCTTCATACTCCCAGCAAGTTTCAGACTGAATTCTTCAAGTATCTCTTTGACCCATATAGCTTGACATGCGCATGTAGCAGCCGCGACATACTCCGCTTCAGTGGAAGACAAAGCTACAATATCTTGTTTTTTAGAAGACCAAGCTATTGCAGCCTTATTCCACAGAGAAACATACCCAGAAGTGCTCTTTCTTCCTTCAAGATCTCCCGCGAAGTCACTATCCGTATATATCTCAAGGCCTTCATTTCCTCCCTTCTCGTACCATATTCCATACTCTATGGTACCTTGCAGATACCTCAGAATCCTCTTAGCTGCAGCATAATGCGTTTCATTTGGATCTGCACTGAATCGACTTACCAGGTTTACTGCAAATTGAAGATCTGGTCTGGTGATAGTAATATACATGAGACTTCCAATGATCTGTTTGAATTTTGTTGCATCAGTTTTTGCACTACCATCAGCCGTGAGTTTGCTTCCTGGAACCATTGGATTTACCACCGGGTTGCAATCTTCCATATCAAACTTTCTTAGAATCTCAACGCCATACTTCTTCTGAGATATATGAATGCCCTTTGGAGTCTGATTCACCTCAATGCCTAGGAAAAACCTCATCTTTCCTAGATCAGACATCTCGAACTCCCTCATCATGGATTGCTTGAAACTTTTCAGCATCTCTTCACCGTCTCCTGTGTAAATTAGATCATCAACATAAATATTGATAATCAAAATGTTACCTTGTTCGCTCCGCTTTATAAACAGTGTGTGTTCATTGTTACTTTTCTTGAATCCTTCCTTTAAAAAATAAGATTCTATACGACTAAACCAAGCTCTAGGTGCTTGCTTTAGACCGTATAGAGCCTTTCGAAGCTTGTAGACTTTGTTCTCGTTCTCTTTGTTCACATATCCTTGAGGCTGCTGAACATAGACATTCTCCTCCAGAGTTCATGCAGGAATGCCGATTTAACATCCATTTGATAGATGTTCCATCTCCTTTGTGCTGCAACAGCTATCCTCATTCGGATTGTATCCATCCTTGCTACCGGCGCATATACTTCCATGTAATCGATTCCCTGTTCTTGACAGTAACCTTTAGCTACCAACCGAGCCTTATGCTTATCAACTTCCCCTTGCTCATTCAGCTTTGTTTTGTAAAGCCACTTTACTCCAATGCATTTGCTGTTTGGTGGCAGTTCCACAAGATCCCACGTCTTGTTTTTCTCAATAGATTCTATCTCGGCATCCATGGCTACCCTCCATTTTCTACTTTTCACAGCCTCATCAAAGGTGATCGGGTCCCTATGCGTATCTTCTGCAGCATTCAGCTCATCTTCTACTATAGTGTGGCCCGTCACATAGTCCTGCAGGTAGCTTGGAGGTTTCCTTTGTCGACCCTCCCTTGCTCCTGTAGGGATGATTCCCGAACTCGACCCGACCGCACCATCTGACTCAAATGGTTCTTGTTGAGGAGTTTCTTCATGACCAGGTTCTTCATCTGGATCTACTTCACTTTCATCTTCACTGTTACCTGAGTACTCTTCACTTCCCCATGTTAATTCAAACTCAGGTTGTTTGCCAGAGCTCTCGGTCCAATCCCATGATTTATTCTCTTCGAAAATAACATCTTTGCTGATAGTGACCTTCATTGTCCTCGGGTTTAAGAGGCGATACCCTTTGGATTCTTCACTAAAACCCACCAGTACACAAGTACAACTCTTGTCATCCAACTTTTGTCTTTTCTCCTTTGGAATATGGACTTGTGCCAGGCAGCCCCATACTCTAAAGTGATCTACAGTAGGCTTCACATCATTCCATGCTTCTTGAGGGGTCACATCACTTAATGCTTTGGTGGGGCTTCGGTTCAGAACATAGAACGCCCATACTACAGCCTCGGCCCACAACACTTTTGGCATTTTCTTTGCAGCTAAAATGGTAACCACCATATTGATCACGGTTCGGTTTTTGCGCTCAGCAACGCCATTTTGCTGCGGTGTGAAGCTGGGTGTTAACTGTCTGCGTATGCCATGATCCCTGCAAAACATGTTAAAGGACTCGGAGACAAACTCTCCTCCCCTGTCAGTTCGTAAGGCCTTAACCTTCTTCCCCGTCTCGGTTTCAACTCGATTTTTAAAGGTTTTAAAACAATCGAGAGCCTCAGATTTTTCAGAAATTAAGAAAACCCATCCCTTTCTACTATAATCATCTATGAAGCTCAAAAAGTACCTTTTTCCACGGTTGGAAATGGGAGTGATGGGACCACATATATCAGAGTGAATTAATTCCAACTTGTCATTTGCTCTCCATGTACTATGCTTTGGAATAGGCTTTCTGTGCTGCTTTCCCACACAACAGTCTCTGCAAACTTCTTTATCACTTTTGAATGCAGGCATGCCTTGTACCATCTTCTTTTGTTGCAGCCTTTCCATGCTGGTGTTGCTTATATGCCCATATCGAGTGTGCCATAATCTGGGAATTTCTTCGACATTTGAGTACATACAATCTTCTCCTCCTTGAACCGTATGTTCCTTGTTTTGATCAAACAACGGAAACATGCGGTTATTGCTCATGAAACTTTGGATCAGTAGGCCTCGATCCGGATGGAAAATCTTGCAGCAATCTCCCAGGAAAAGGAAGGTCAAACCTTTCTGTTGTAGTTGCCCGATACTCAAAAGATTGTTTTTGAGATCTGGTACATAATACACATCTTGTACCACATACACCGAATCATCAAATGTTAGCTTCACTTGTCCCTTCCCGGACACACTCAACCTAGTATTGTTCCCAAGCTTTACTGAGTGTGAGAAACTCAAGTCTAGGTTGGTGAATTTTTCTTTAACGCCACACATGTGGTTAGAGCAACCCGAATCCAAGAACCACAGGGAGTCCCGTTTTGATCCATCACCTTCGGCCATCAATGCCTTCTCTTCATCTTCTTCAGCGAATGCCATGAGCATCATCTCATCACTGTCATCAAATTCCACATAGTTGGTCTCCTTCCAAGATGGACATTCATATTGGAAGTGTCCCAACTTGTGGCATTTATAGCATTCCTCCTTCTCCTTGTTGAACGAATTGCCTCCCTCTACCACGACCACGACCTCTGAATGATGAACGACCTCTTCCACGCCCTCGAGAGCTTGCAGATTCATCTTGGTTTACTTTCAAGGCTGTTAGGATTTTTGGCTATATGAAAATGTTCTCATCCCACATTGGTGCAAGGATGAAAGCTTGGGAGGACTCCAAGCTTATAAAAGAAGTCCAAGGCTTTGGTTTCAAAGTGCCCCCAACCAAAAATACACTTGAAGTGTTTGGTTCTTTCTTTCTTTTCTAGTACTCTTGTCTTAGAGTGTAGAAAGTTTTTAGTTAAACACTTTGGAGAGTGTGGGTGTAATTTGGCGGGGGGAGGCTTGAGAGATTAGTCTATGTGATTGTAACAATTTGTCGCATAGTGGATCTTTCTCTCTGGAGGCCCGTGGTTTTTCTCCGGTTTTGGAGTTTCCACGTATATTCTTGTGTTCAGTTATATTTCTCTATTGTTAGCATTGGGAGGGTTGTTGGGGATCCTTGAGACCGCTTGTTTCCCAACAAGTGGTATCAGAGCTCCAGGTTTTGGGGGAGGTCTCGGTTTAGAAGGTTCGTAGTATGCTCTGTGGTTGCAGCTTAGTCTGATCTTCCACATCAGAAACGGGTTTTCGGTTGACTATTTTGTATACGATAGAATTATACAGGAGCCGGATATACGCATTTGTCCTGAGAAGGTTCTGGCTAGGAAAGACTTGGCACTTAAGTGTGTCCATTGTGACCCACCTCTCTTTCCTGGGAATCCTTTGTTGGGTAACTGCTTATAGGCTTGGTGTATATTTTCTAGTATACAATATTGTCTTTGAAGATACGGATACGATGTCGAAATACAGTCCCATGAGGTTCGACGTAGAGAAATATGATGGAAGAATCAACTTTGGTTTGTGGCAAGTTCAAGTCAAGGATGTGTTGATTCAATCTGGGTTACACAAGGCGTTGAAGGGGAAACCGACCCCTGTTTCAAGCAAGGATTCAAGCGGAACCAGTAAAGACGATGATGAAGAATGGGAAGATTTGGATTTGAGAGCAGCAAGTGCGATTCGTTTGTGTCTAGCAAAGAATGTTCTTGCAAATGTGCATGGGATATCAACTGCAAAGGATTTGTGGGAGAAGCTTGAGCAGTTGTATCAAGGCAAAGGCATCTCAAATCGGTTATATCTCAAGGAACAATTTCATACCCTTCGTATGGATAGAGATACAAAAATTTCAGATCATCTAAGTGTTCTTAATAATATCGTGTCAGAACTGGAGGCTATTGGAGTAAAGGTTGAAGATGAGGATAAAGCACTAAGGCTCATATTATCTTTGACATCTTCCTATGAGCATATGAAGCCCATTCTGATGTATGGGAAAGAAACCCTGAAGTATGCGGATGTTACTGAGAAGCTATTGTCTGAAGAGAAAAGACTAGGAAGTAGCAGTCATACTTCGTCAGAAGGAACAGTTTTAATATGCGGGAACGGGAAGAAGAAGCACTCACAGAAGATTCCTGTATGCTGGAAGTGTGGACAGTCTGGGCATGTCAAGAGAAATTGTCCAGGTGGAGCAGATTCGGCTAGCAGCTCCAAGTCAGCTAACAATGTCTCCGTCGTTGTTGACGATGATGATTGCCTTTGAGGTTATGTTATCCCTATGGTATGCCCGCGCTACCATGAAAGGGGATGCAATTTTGTTAGCGGGTTCACGGATTTACACATGGGCATTGGGTTGGCATAGATGCAAGATGTGTGGTGAAAAATTGATGTTGATGGCTGATGAACTTCCAGGTATGCCAAGGGGGGAAGTTGCACCATAAATTTTCAGCAGGTTTTTCAACATGTGCCGAGAAGAAATTCTTAGAATGATCTACTCTAAGTGGTGATACTCTTTTATGGTGGAGTATGATCGTCGGTTGAAGACGGTGTTGCTTTAATGTGGTTGTTTTTCATATATCCAAGGTGGAGATTGTTAGGATTTTTGGCTATATGAAAATGTTCTCATCCCACATTGGTGCAAGGATGAAAGCTTGGGAGGACTCCAAGCTTATAAAAGAAGTCCAAGGCTTTGGTTTCAAAGTGCCCCCAACCAAAAATACACTTGAAGTGTTTGGTTCTTTCTTTCTTTTCTAGTACTCTTGTCTTAGAGTGTAGAAAGTTTTTAGTTAAACACTTTGGAGAGTGTGGGTGTAATTTGGCGGGGGGAGGCTTGAGAGATTAGTCTATGTGATTGTAACAATTTGTCGCATAGTGGATCTTTCTCTCTGGAGGCCCGTGGTTTTTCTCCGGTTTTGGAGTTTCCACGTATATTCTTGTGTTCAGTTATATTTCTCTATTGTTAGCATTGGGAGGGTTGTTGGGGATCCTTGAGACCGCTTGTTTCCCAACAAAGGCATGTTCCTCCCCCTGCTCCGGCCTCTTGAATTTTTGTTCATGAACTAAGAGGGTGCTTTGTAGTTCATCTATGCTCATTTTCTCCACATCTTTAGACTCTTCAATCGACACCACCACACAAAGATACTTCTCGTGGAGGGTTCTCATAATCTTTTCGACGATCTTGCTGTCTGGCATCTGCTCTCCGTTGCTTCTCATCTGATTGGCGATGGTCAGGACACGAGCAAAGTACTCAGTGATGGTTTCACCGGCTTTCATCTCAAGGATCTCGAAATCTCTGCGTAGTTTTTGAAGCATTGATCTCTTGACTCGTTCATTTCCTTCAAACCGCTGCTTCATACAATTCCAGACCGACTTTGCAGATCGTCGATCGAGTATCTGCTCAAAGTTACCCTATCAATAGCTTGATAAAGGTAATGTTTAACCTGCAAGTCTTTGAGACGTAACTCTTCCAACTTCTTCTTCTGTGCATCACTTATGGCGATCCCGGCCGCCGGTTCTTCTATGCCTGGATCAATCAGGTTCCAGAGTTTCTTAGCTTTCAGAAGGATCTCCATCATCTCACTCCAGTGTTCGTAGTGTCCATCGAACTGTGGGACCTTCAGCTTTTCTTCACTCATCTCTCTTCTCTCAATTTGATCGTGAACGGAGCTCTGATACCAAATTGAAAGAAACTCAATTCGATATAGAACTCAACTGTTTCTGATAATCTTTATTGAATGACAAACCATTGCTTAAATAGGGAAACAACCAACGTAAACTAGTAACAAACTAGGCTAACAAATTCCTAAAAAGACGAAACAGAATAACAATGAAAATAGGAACTGCTAAACACGTGCTTTGACATCTTCAAACTTCCAGAAATAGAATCCACGTCATGCATGTGTGCATGCATGCAGAATGGTCACGTCCACATCATTCCTTCACCAGGCTGATATGTTTTTTCTTCTTCTGTTTTTCTTATCTTGATAGGGTGGGTCAAAACGGGTTGCATTACCTTAGAAACCATTTTTTAATCCTTTATTTTTTTGGATTTCATTAATAGTTACTATACTAAACATGATTAGAGAAACTATTAGTAATATATTGATCCATTTTTTCGTAAGTATGGTTTGAAGCACCTGGGCATGCTGCAAGCAACTTTTAAAACTGTTATCTTTTATAGCTAAATTTCTATCAGTTTTACACGTTGAATCTTTTTGCCGTCACTCCATCAGATATAACCCAAGTTGACCAGTTTTCGCTAGTGTGCGCTGAAATTTTCCATTTCTAAATTGTCTCTTTTGTAAATGCTTTGTATGGCCTGCTTAGTTTTTTTAATATATTCGACTACTTATGATGTTTTCTGATCATGGATTGATAAAGTTAGGAGAGCTGAAGCTAGGGGAGCTATTAGACACACCTCCTCCTGGTTTAGATGAAGCTATTGCAATTTCTAAGGTATTACTTGATATTAAGGTTTGTCTATTTTACTTTTCTACCTAATCTATAAAAAAATATTGTTGATTACATAAATCTGTTGACAGGTTATGCAGTTTCTTGAATCACAAGAATATAACATGTTTACACGTATAGTTTTTGATACTGCACCCACGGTAATTAAAACAGTTGTTTTTCCCTTCTAAATATTATGTTTATGTTGAAAGGGTAGTTTTTTTTAACATAATATGATGTGCTAACAGGGTCATACCCTTCGGCTTTTGTCATTGCCTGATTTCTTGGATGCATCAATCGGTAAGATACTCAAGGTAAAGTTTTTTAAAAAAGTGCACAGTTTGGCTTAAGTTTCTATTATTATTGTAATTCACTTGTAATTTTAGTAGTTAGGAGTTTCTTTTCAATGGAGATTTTCCAAACATTATGAATTTATTATGCCAGTCCCATGAAAACTATAACATTTTAGTTTCGGGATGTCTGTTAAAGCCGCCACAATTTTAGAAGTTTTAAGGTTACAAGTACATATTTTTTTCATTACCATCCTTAAACAGCAATTATATTAATTTGGGCTTACAAGATTTCATTATCCCTTTTTCATTAAGCATATTTTGAGCATTTAATGAATAGTCAAACCATCCTACTTGTCCATTGAAATATGGCAAAGGAAATTGTTGAAATAGTATGGGATATTAGTCTATTACTATATTATGATTAATGAATATTCAATGCTCATTCTTGTTTATGATATTTTTCTTTTACTTTGAAATAGGGGGCTCTTTTACTCGCTTGCAATTTTTTTTCTGTTGATAATGTCATTTATGAATCTGAATGTTACAGCTTAGGCAGAAAATATCATCAGCTACTTCAGCCATTAAAAATGTATTTGGGCAAGAAGAAACCCGTCAAGATGCTGTAAGCATTTTGGTTAAAATGAAATTGCGATTACAGATATACTTGGCTAGAGTGATGACCAATATTTTTTTTTCTTTTTCATGATCATTGTAGTCTGATAAACTGGAGAAACTAAGGGAGAGGATGATTAAAGTACGCGATCTTTTTCATGATACCAACTCAACAGAATTTGTTATAGTGACAATTCCTACGGTAATACATTCTACACACATTTAGAAGTGTAAATGTCGACTTGTCGGTTCTTTTTTTTTCTGAACTTTATATGAAAAGGAATGTCAAAACAAATTTTATGCTTGTTAAAAACACTACATTGACTTAAGATTTCCTTGTCACTTCCATTCTGTTTTTTAAGGTAATGGCGATCAGTGAATCATCAAGGTTGCGTGCTTCACTTACTAAGGAAAATGTTCCTGTCAAGAGGCTTATTGTTAATCAAATTCTTCCCCCTTCTGCTTCTGACTGCAAATTTTGTGCTATGAAAAGGAAGGTACATATGTTATAACATTACGTTCTCATTGATCTGGAATAGTCAAAAATATACTATGATAGTTACGTAGTTGATTAAATTCTAATACAGCAACACAACTAGAGAAATTCCACTAAGTGGGTTTGCTATATGTAATGAAACTGAATTATTATTGAATGAATATACAAGGAGAAAACACCTCAATATATAGAGGTGGTAAACCCTAATCTAAGGCCCATCAAGGCCCATGGGCCAATATAACGGGCTAACATAGCTGGACTAACTAAACTAATCTATTTACATTAACACTCCTCCTCAAGTTGATGCATAGATGTTAATCATGCCCAACTTGTTACATATAAAATCTATTTGAGTCTTCCGGAGTGGCTTCGTGAAGATATCAGCAAGTTGAAACTCTGTCTTAACATGGATTGGTTGAATGGATGCCTCTTCAACCTTCGTACCAACTACACGATCCCTGATTAGATGGCAATCAACTTCTATATGTTTAGTTCTCTCATGAAATACTTGGTTCTTGGCTATGTGAATAGCAGATTGATTATCACAATATAGCCTCATCAGGTTATTTGAAATAACCCCAAGTTCTCTGAGAAGACGACGGACCCAAATCATCTCCGATGTAACATCTGCCATGGCTCTGTACTCAGATTCAGCACTGGATCGTGATACTGTGTGTTGTTTCTTGCTTTTCCAAGACACCAGATTTCCTCCAGCAAACACACAATATCCAGTTGTAGATCTCCGTGAAATAGGGCAACCTGCCCAGTCGGCATCCGAAAAGCCTGATACTCTACCATCTCCTTCTTCTGTAAAGGCGCCTACACGACAGTGCCCTTGATCAGAGTACAAAATCCCCAACCCTGGAGCGGTTTTAAGATACCGTAATACCCGTAGAGCAGCATCCCAATGTCCTGTGTATGGGGCGGCCATGAACTGACTTAAAACACTAACCGCAAAGGAGATGTCCGGACGAGTGACAGTCAAATAGTTAAGTTTCCCAACTAGACGTCTGTATTGCTCGGGATCCTTCATTGGGCTCCCATCTTCTAGAAGCAGCTTTCCGGTAGAGAGCATTGGGCTATCTACTGGTTTGCAGCCTAATAGACCGCATTCAGATAACATATCAAGAACATACTTTCGTTGAGATAGGAGAATTCCCTGTGATGAACGAGATACTTCTATACCAAGAAAGTGCCGGAGTCGGCCAAGATCCTTAATCTGAAACTGTGACTGAAGAAACTGTTTGAGATTTATGATCCCAACTTCATCATCCCCTGTGATTATTATATCATCCACATAGACAACCAGAATAATCCTTCGGCCCCGGTGATGCCTAAAGAACACAGAATGATCATAGGCACTACGAGACATCCCAAATTCTCTCATAACATCAGAAAATCGTCCAAACCATGCTCGGGGGGATTGCTTAAGACCATACAATGAGCGACGTAATCTACATACCTTTGAAGCCTCCTCCTCAACAATGTACCCTGGTGGCTGCTCCATATATACCTCCTCCTCAAGAATGCCATGAAGAAATGCATTCTTGACATCAAGCTGATGGAGCGGCCAATGATTAATGGCAGCAAGAGCAATAGAAATACGTACCGACGGCATTTTGGCAACAGGAGAGAAGGTCTCATCATAGTCAATACCGTAAGCCTGAGAATAACCTTTAGCAACTAAACGAGCCTTCAAGCGAGGCACAGGTCCATCTGGGTTTGGTTTCACTGTGAACAGCCAACGACAACCAACGAGGCGCTTCCCGGGGGGAAGTGGTTGCAGATCCCACGTATGATTGGACCGAAGAGCACCAATCTCTTCTTCCATAGCCTTTCTCCATCCTGGGTGAGCAAGGGCGGTCATCACATTCTTGGAAATCGGGTATGAGTCAAGGGCAGTAGTATGGGCATGACATTCGGGAGACAGGTGTGCATAGGAGACATAATCCTGAATAGGGTAACGGGTGTGATGTCTGGGTTCCTTTCTGAAGGCAATGGGTATATCAGGATACGGTGCACCAGGTGGGTCATAAACGGGTGTATCAGGGGTAACATGTGAAGTATCCGGTGAGGGAGAATCAGATGTAGCAACGGGATCAGGAACCGAGGACGGACCAGAATCATGGTCAGGGGGTAAATCAGGGGCCGTTGTCTTATCCTTATGTCGTCTGGTATACGTGAATATCAGAGGAGGAGCCTCTGCTGGCAGGTCAAATGAAACAGGGTCCGAATGTGTAGCATCAGAGACCGGAGGAGCAGATGACACTGGGGGATAGGAATGGTAGGGACGGTTGGTGACGCAAACATGTCAGGATCAGGATCGGAATCGGGAAATAAATCATCAAGACAATCGGGGGACTCAATGAAGAAAGGACAGGACTCATGAAAAGTAACATCGGCACTAGTAAAATATCGACGAAGAGAAGGGCTGTAGCACCGATACCCTTTCTGGACTCGAGAGTAACCAAGAAAAACACAACGGATGGCACGAGCATCAAGTTTGGTAGTTGTTGGACGATGATCGTGAACATAGGCAACACAACCAAAGATTTTAGGTTCAAGAGGAAAAGGGTTTTGTGTAGGAAACAAAATAGAAAATGGAGTTTTCCCATTGAGAACTGAGGAGGGCATGCGATTAATCAAATAAGCAGCAGTCGGGACCGCATCCCCCCAAAAGCGATGAGGTACATGAGAATCAATCATAAGGGTGCGGGTAACATCCAACAAGTGACGGTTCTTGCGTTCTGCGATGCCATTTTGTTGAGAGGTATATACGCAAGATGTCTCATGAACAATACCATGTGTTTTTAGATATGATGATAAATCTGCAGACATGTATTCTTTTGCATTATCAGTGCGTATGGTTCTAATGGATGTGTTAAAATGATTTTGCACATACGCATGGAATTCTCGAAAGATGGAATTTAGTTCACTACGGGATTTCAATAAATAGACCCAGGTAGTACGAGAATAATCATCGATAAAAGTAACAAAATATTCAAAACCAAGAGTAGTTTTAACAGGGGAAGGTCCCCAAATATCCGAATGCAAAAGTTCAAATGGATTATAGACTCGACTAGACACTCTAGGGGGATAGGGACGTCGGGTGTGTTTACCTAGCTGACACGACTCACAATGAAAATCAACATACACAGATAGATCCGGTCTCATTTGCCTCAGAACCGCTGTAGAGGGATGACCTAACCGGCAGTGGACTTCCCTGATGCTTGAGTCACAAACGTTTGCTGAAGGTTGTGACGACAAGGACAGACGGTATAGGCCTCCTGATTCAATACCTGTGCCAATCAGACGGTTCGTCCCTAGTTCCTGGAAAACACAATGAGTAGGGTAAAATTTGGCAAGGCAATTGTTTTGTTTGGTAAGTTGGCTTACAGAACAAAGGTTATCGGGAAACTCGGGTACAAACAATACAGAGGAAAGGGTCAGGTTCTTCGAGTTACTAATGGATCCAATGCCTTGAACAGGGCATGAGGATCCATCAGCAATTCGAACAGGAGGGTGAGAGGTATGCTTTAGGTTGGATAATATACCTTGATTCCCAGTCATGTGATGAGTGGCCCCAGTGTCAACAATCCAAGATGAATTAAGGCTAGAGAACGTACCTGAATGAGCTGAATTGGCTTGTGGACTAGGAGCGTGGAGCGGAAGGTTCAATAACTGCTGAAATTTATTATACTCCTCCTGACTGAGAGTGACTGTCGGGGTAGCCGGACTGGCATGATCTGGGGCATCATCAGAGGCAGCTAATCTTGCTTTGGGTCAAGGTTTAAAAGTACGGAAACGAGCCTCGAGGCGTTTTCCCTACGCCTCACGAGGCGTAAGCCTCGAGGCGAAACGAGGCGTATAGCCGAGGCGGAATTAATAAATAAATAGAAAAATTATATATGTTATAAAAATAAAATAATAAAACATCAAACAAAGCATATTCTTAAGCAAATTCATCATCAAATTTAAAACTCATCACACATAACGTATCACAAAGTCTAAAACATAAAATAGAGAGGAAATTAAGCACATATTTAAAGTTTGTAATCTAATTCAACTTCAAACAACATAAAAGGCATCACTTTCTAACTCGTTATCCTCACGACCATCTTCTTCTACCCGATTCGTTTCACCATCCTCATCCTCAACAATATCGAAATTCAGATTATAAAAAAAGAACCTCTGAAGAATCGCGATTGATGCTGCTGTTAGGGTTCGCGATTGATGATGCTGCTCGCGATTGATGCTGCTGTTCGCGATTGAAGAATCGCGATTGATGCTGCTAATTAGGGTTCGCGATTGATGATGCTGTTCGCGATTGATGCTGCTGTTCGCCGACTGCTGCTGTTCGCCGACTGCTGCTGCTCTGCTCTGCTCTAATTAGGGTTCGCGATTGACTGCTGCTTATTGTATTTTACGGTGGGGTAGTTTTTATAATTGTATTTTTCTAATTTTGGGGTTCCCGCTCAAACGTACGCCTCGGCACCTCGAACCGCCTCGGCCGCCTTGTGTTCCGCCTCACCACATGAGGCGTACGTATCTCGTATACATGTGAGGCGCCGCCTCATATGCGGTTTTAACCCGCTTCGCGTCGAGGCGCGCCTCGAGGCGTACGCCTCGAACGCTTTTTAAAACCATGCTTTTGGGTCGAGGAGGTGGAAGAGACCCAGGTGGACGATTCGGGCAGTTGTACTTGGTGTGTCCATCCTGGTGACAATAGTGACAAGTGATACCATTGCCTCGACCAACACCTTTTCTTGGAGCTGGCTGATTGCCTCGACCAGTGTTTTTGCTAACAGGTGCACTCGTATACATGGCTGATGTGTCGGTGGTTCCAGTAGTAGTCCCTGAACCGTACATCTCTCGAAGCAAATGGTAAATGGAAGCAACGGAGGAGGTGGCAGTGGAGTTGCTCAACAATAAAGATCGAGCACTAGAGAACTTTGGTGATATGCCTGCAATAAACATCATAATATCCATTTTGTTGTTGCGCTCCTCCTGAAGTTTCAAATCAGTGGTCGGAGGGTACAGCGCACGGAGTTCATCTCTAAGTTTTGAAAACCGAGTGAAATAGCCAGTAAAGGACGAATCACCTTGTTCTGCTCTACTATATGCCTGAACCACAGAAAATGCATGTGACAGAGATTCTTTGGCTGAAAAGGATGAGGACAAATGATCCCACATTTCTTTCACAGTGGGAAAATTCTGAGCTATAGTAAGTATTTGTGGCTCCATAGCATTCCACAAAGCCATCTGAATACCACTATCATCAATACGCCATTCACGGGTAACCGGATGTGGAGGGGTTGTTGTCAAATGGTCTCCCTTGTCAAGACTGGCAAGACCTTTCTCGACAAAGAGACTCCATGAACTCCAATTTTGGGAGTCAAGTTTCACAGGAATACGTAAAACCGAGTTGTAATTGATAATACCTGGAGCAATCTGACTTGAAGGAGTGGACTCGGTTTTGGTTTCTTTCACAGATTCTTCAGCCATTGACTAAATCCGAACAGATCTGAAAAACGAGTGTATGCGTGGAGCAGAAGAGAGAAAGGTGTCGGAGCAGAAAATTGACCTTACAGATCAACTGGAAACTGAGTCGCGAGCGTTCTGGTGTAAACAGGGTCGCCGGAGGTGGTTCCACGCGCCGCCACTCGCCGGCACGTGAGAAACAGAGGCGGTGGTGCGGTGGCGCGTGAGGGCGCGTGAGGTTGCGGACGGCTGCGGTTTTTTCAGGTTTTTTAGATCGGGGGTAGGCGAGCCTAATGGTGGCAGTGGTGAGTTGAACTTGATGCTCGAAAAAGGATTTGGTGAGGGCAGCCGGTTCTTGACCGGAAAACAGGAACAGGAGCAGATCAGGGACAGATAATCGTGGCTAGGATTCGTACCGAGAGCCTTGTGGCTATGATACCATGTAATGAAACTGAATTATTATTGAATGAATATACAAGGAGAAAACACCTCAATATATAGAGGTGGTAAACCCTAATCTAAGGCCCATCAAGGCCCATGGGCCAATATAACGGGCTAACATAACTGGACTAACTAAACTAATCTATTTACATTAACACTATAAAGTGTAATTGTTATGTTACATGGAGTTAAAGAACTTATTGATAGCTTTCACTTCTCCGAGTCGTCAGATGATTAGCCGCATTATATTGTAAAATTGCACAAGTTTGTAAATATGATTACATAAACTGTTATTAAAGTAATGATCACTCTTCTAAAATACATTCATATATGGCTAACCGATCGGACCATTTCCTTTTTAGCCACTTCTTTTAACCTCCTGTTAGCAATAGCATATAACCCAAACTAATCAATTTTCACATACATGGGTCGAAATTGCTCCATTAAAGGATGTTTAACCGACCCAATCAGTCTAATTACAGATTGTAACTATTTCAGGACCAGACGCGCGCAATTGATATGATCCGGAATGATCCAGAGCTTTCTAGTTTGCTTCTGGTGCAGGCACCTCTTGTTGATGTAGAAATCAGAGGTGTTCCAGCTCTTCAATTCTTAGGGGACATTATCTGGAAATGAAAACACATGAAATCTCATCAGCTTTATTGTGTAAGTTTTGCTTCATTAACATAGAACAGATTGAATTTGTAGTTTATCAGCTATGAACTTTTTGAGTGATTTGATGCAAGTTAAGTTAGCAAGTCTATTCTGATATGAATTTTTAACTTTTTAGGTTAACATGAGTTTTAGCAATTATACGACTATACGGGAGACATTGGAGCCTTGGCGTGGTTGGTAAGTCTTTGGATGGTGAATTTCCAGTCACAGTTTTAGTTACAAGGGGATACGCGTAAATACATATGGGGAGGGAGTAACCAAGTTAAGCAACAATGGCGTCAGATAACCGCGATTATGGTTAATAGGGAGAAATGTTGTATACTTTGGTCATATCTAATCGACTAAGCGAATATTTGGCACTTTCCTGATGTAAAAGTATGCTTCATCAATGTGAATCATGAACATGACTAAATTTACTCAATAATAAAGTTAAAATTTAGATGTGGAAAGATGGGTAGATATTTTTATTATTTTTAAAACAGCAACTTAAATTCACATCTAACTTATAGCAACTAATTTATACACTTGACCTCAAAATGAGCTATATTGTCATTGGACTCAACTCACACCTGGCTAGATGTGTTTCGCTTTTATAACGGAGTTTAACTGTTTAAGTACTAACACTAACAGACGTTTAGACCGAGGTCGTTGAAATATTAAGTTGAAAGGTGGTTATGAGAGGTCATCTGTCGTTAGAGTATTAAGCTTGTGTGTTTGTCGGAGTGTTGTCAGGGTAATTAGTTAAGAATTGTTTGACTTAACAAGTTACTAAAACAATTTCTAGTTAAAAAACAAGTAGAGCTAATTACACAAATGGTCCCTCGTATATAAAATGACTCAAATGCTCTTTTCAAATAGACAGAAAATCAAACATCTTTTAATGTTAGTACTGAAATTCATTATAAAATCAAAAGTTAATACCTTTGTTACTTTGCTCAAACCACCTGAGACTATCTGTGTAATTAATCCAAATGTTATTTTGAAATCAATGATAATGTTCTCACATGCTTGGCACATAAAGTGTGTTACGTTAAAAGTTAATAGACATTAGCTCTAGTACCCCGGGGTGCTACAAAATTTTAATCTCAAGTTTTATAGCTGTAACTAAGAAAAGTTAATACTCAAATACTTTATTTTTACAAAACCATGTAGACATTATCTATTCCTATTAATATGTTTGTTCGGGTGTTTTTTTTCGAGTTTTATCGTAACCCTAAACCAAAATCAAAATCAAAATGAAGGTTTGAAACCACAAAACCAGCAAAATACACAAAATAAAACACACCAAAATCTTAAATCCATAACACACTATAACATGAAGATGCCAAAAACTAAATCAAAGCCCAACACCATACACAAAACAGATGAAAATCAAAGCCACAAGAAGGCAGTTCAAAATAGAAAACCAACGAAAATCGAAGGCCCGGAAAGAGAAACAAAAAGAAAAGCCAAACCGAGAATCGTTGAGGTATCGATAACGTAAAAGAGAAAACAAGAACCCGGAGAAAGACAACGCCAACGAACCCTATAAACGAACTAATCAAAATACACCTCAAACCTACCCAAAACAAACCCTATAAAACAAAAAAAACTATCAAACATATTAATAAGCCGTTGGGAGAGTGGGCTTGATGGCCCATTCTCAATGTAGAAGGCCCAATTTCTTTTTCACATGATACGTGAAGCACGTGAGATAAAGTGAATGGCATTTTGGAGAATCATCGAAAAGTCGATCCCTTTTTGGTATCAGTCACACCATATAAATACACCAAAATATCAAAACCATCAACCCCCTAGTGAACTAATAAAAAATCTCTCACCATACTCCATCGTTAGCGATTCATACACAGTACCAAGATGAATTGCCTCACAAATGCTTCAAGGTTTGTTTCAATTTTCTTATAATTCATGTTTTTGCTATGAAATTGTGTAATTTCACCATGATCGAGTGAGTTTTCACATTTACCAGATCCTATTCAGCCGTGCCTTTATGCAGTTTCAAATGCAAAGCTTCAATTCATCCGATCTTTGTCAATATGAAGGTAAACTTCAACTTTTAGGTTTGAGATTCTTCGTATGTGTATTTGTTTCAATGTGCGTAATTTGGTGTGTTTGTGTTGTCTTTCATCATGAACAGGGATTGGTGATTGCTACTGATCTTCAGAGAAATTGTGTGGTTAAGGTAAGGTTAAGTTGATTCTGCATTTATTGTTTATGTTGAATCTCGTGGAAGTTTGGAACGTTAAGGACTCCCATGATTGCTCTAATTAATAGTGACAAAGTAACATTTCATTCAACGTGATAGTATGGAGATTAGTTTGGTCCATCTACTTCTTTGTCGACCAGTATTTGCCAATCGAGTCTAGGTTGGTTTGATTTCGTTGATTGTAGACAATACTGTTGCAAAGTTGGGATTTTAAGATGGATGTTTTAACAATGCTGTATATTATCATGGATACATAGACTTTAATTGGCAGAGAAATTCAGAATTGTTAATTTTGTTTTACAGCCATAGCATATTTTTAATCATAAAGACAATATTATGTGATTCTCACCTAAATTATTGGTCAAGCCTGATATCTATGAAGTTTTGTGCACTTGTGAGGAACAGTAAGATGTTTGGAATAAGAGTAGATTTCTAATGACCATTAAAGTTATCTCCAGATTGTTATTTTCCTTATTTTTAATGACAGTTTCATTATGATAGAGAACATGTGTTTATTTACATTTCTTCTACAAAAAACAACTGTGGTTGTTATATTTGTAACCTTTGGAGCCACCTTACTTCTTAATCTATGTACAACAGCTAATCTAAGGGTAATTAATAATTATATGCACATGAAAACTTAATCAGGAGTTTAGTTTTCTAATAAAAACACGTGCTTATCATTTATTATAATATGTGTCTTTAGTGTCATCTTTGATATAACCAATCATATGCGCTTGATTATGCAGGCAATGTCTAGCCCCACACCTAGTGCAAACATGGAAGGTGCCAAAGACGAGGAAAAATCTGATGTTTACAGTACAAACATGACTGAAGCAATGGGTGCTGGTAAGTTTAATGATTATGAAATATGGTATCTGAACTCAATACCAAGTGGCCTTTGGCCTGATGGCATTTTTTTTGGTTCTCTATAATGCTTAGATTGTGATTTTAAGTTTCTTTAGAGGTATCTGTGTATCGTTTTGTTGACTGTTTTTATTCCATCTCAATCATGATTCAAGTTTGATTTGAATTTTACCTACTATAGGAGTTATATCTCACCTTTTAAAAAAAGTCAAATTCTAGGCTAAAGATGAAAGGAACGCAGAAAATAAGAGTGCTTACAGAGTACATATTGTAGATAAGACTTTACATTGTTCTATGTTGTTTGATTGAGCTTGTACGTTTATAGTGCCTTTTATTTTAGTATATATATTTTATGGACCTGTTCCGTAAAGCTATTGTACACGTATTTTCCGGGCCCATAGCTCAGTATCTTCTTGCTAATGCATTAATTACAGTTTTGACTTATAGGCATGAACTTGGGATGAGTTACAACTTCATTCGTCCAGACTTAATTGTTGGATCATGTCTACAGGTGATGTTTCTCTCTTCTCCAAATTTGGATAATTTCTTTTTATTCTTAGAAATATTCTTATGAGTTCTTACCCGTACTTTATACATGGCAGACTCCTGCAGATGTTGACAAGCTTCGGAGTATTAAAGTGAAAACCATATTTTGCTTGCAACAAGACTCTGATCTCGAGTATCCATAAGAAATTCTGATACAAAACAAAGAAATTAAATAGCATTCTAGCAGATTAAATTTGCAGGTTTGCTTGCTGCATGTAGTTGATGTTGCATAAGATCTTGGTCAACTTAAACTTCTAAACGATGAGACGCCTTTCTTGTTTTCCATTTAACTTTTTCACTAGATATTTTAGTGTGGACATCAGTGCAATTCGTGAATATGCCAGCACGTTCAATGACATTCAACACATACGTGCTGAAATAAGGTAAACTGTCACTCTTTCTTTCTTTATTTTTGGTTAAAGAGGACGATGCCCCAGTCCTCGGCAAGTGTATAAGCCTGTTTCACTGTTTGGCCTGTAATTGATTCATTTGTGGTTAAATGTGTGGTCTTGTATCATGCATTAAATTTAGCTCACTTGATGTAAGTTTAACATTAAATAATATGGAGCAGGGACTTTGATGGAACTGATTTGAGGCTGCGCCTTCCAGCTGTGGTTAGCAAATTACACAAAGCTGTTAATCGAAATGGTGGAGTAACTTACATACACTGCACTGCTGGACTTGGAAGAGCTCCTGCAACTGCTGTATGCAGATTCTAAACTCAAACTCTAAAACTAATTTTTTACTAGTGTTTAATTGCATTAATTATTGTGACTATGTCATGATTGTTGTCTATTTATATCATTCCAACATTGCTTGCTTTACACATGTCACCTGCACCACTGATACAAATGTATTTTGGGCAGACCATACTAAAATCTTAAAAAATGGCATGCATGTCGTATCGTTCTCAGAGGATGCTTCTCATAGCATGCCAGTGCAAATTTGCTGTTTCTGAAAAGATGTTTTCAAATTTGTACTCATTTATTCGCCTGAGCATTTCTTTACTTTTGCCTGGCCTGTCAATATGATATTATTAATGTGATTTCTATTTTGACAGCTGGCATACATGTTCTGGGTTCAAGGTTATAAGTTAAGTAACGCCCTCAGTCTACTCCTGGTATAATGTTTTGCCTGAATTGCACTCTTTTCCACTTTGTAAAAGTAGAGATGCATTCAAACCTAATACTTTACAAATGCTAAATCTTTATGGATATTGTTACAAATTTATGAGAGGCAATTTTGTATTTTTCTGGATTGGTTATACACTTCAATGTGATTGTCGACGCTCTGAAAAACATCTCAGAACTAATGTCACTTTTGAACTTGAAAAGTTGGATTCTGATTGCAACAATCAAAATACCATCTCCTGTAGTTTTTGGAATAGTGTAAATGTTATCATAATTTACTTAGGATGTCCCCTTCGGTGATAGCAAATGCATCAATATTTCAAATACACAGTACATACTGAAGTCCACAATGATTATAAGAAATATTTCACACATGATTAGACAGACAAGATTGCAGGATTTCTTTCTTTGCAAAGTTGTAATGCTCTCCTTGTTTTTTTTTCCAAAGTTTTGATGCTCTCCTAGGGTCATTATGCAACTGAGTCAAATATTGGGAGCACTTCAAATTCCTTTTTTGTTGAAAAAACTTGTGTATATGCAAAATCTTTGTACAAAATGCTTATCTCACTTTTCTTTTTTATTTGTGCAGAGAAACCGTAAATGTTTCCCAAATGTGGAGGCTATAAAAAGTGCGACCGCTGACATTGTGAGTCATACTTTGACTCATATTATATAATCAACACAATCTAGCAATTGCATGATTTTTGTTTGTTTTGATTGTTTCCACCTGGCAAATTCTAAACCTGGACTCGCATTATTCTTGTACGTAAATTATATGTGAAGCTTACAGGCCTAAAAAAGAGATCAATTACATTAACATGGAATGGAGATAACTGTTCCACAGTGGAAGTATCTGGACTTGATATTGGTTGGGGTCAGGTAATTTGTAAAGCCTCCAGCTTTCAAGAACTATTAATGAAATTAGAACAAAATTGCTGGTCCAAATAGTTTAAAAGAACTATTGATCTTTTTAACAAATATGATCAACAAGGAATATTGTGGTTAATCAAGCTATGATCTTTAAATCTGATCAAAACATATTTGATGTTGTATACAGTCATAATGATTTTACTTCAATTAAATTCTAACCCAATCTCAGTTCATGTTAAATCTGTTGGTTCATTGCAGAGAATTCCATTAAAATACGAAGAGAAACATGGTTCATGGATTCTTCATAGAGATTTGCTGGTAACTATCTCCAGTGTTGAAATATAGAGACTGCCATAATGCCATATATAAGAATTGATGCTAAGTCGTAAATGGGACAATTGGAGACTTTAACCGTTTCTGTTCTTCCATTTTATTATAGAATTGCTTATTTTAAGTTTCCATAACAGGAAGGGCATTACGAGTACAAGTACATAGTTGATGGTGAATGGATGACCAATACGTATGAACCTGTTACTCCTGCCAACAAGGATGGCCACATCAACAACTATATCGAGGTACAGTTCAATATTTTTCAGGTCAACCCATTTTGACCCATTACCCAAACCACCAGACTTACCCAACTGCCAAACTCCACAAAATCCTTTCACTTCCATATCTGACATGTTACCGGAGGTCAATCTGCAGATGACAAGATCTCGTGTTTGCTACATTAGGTCATTTTTATCAGGTCATTTTTATCAGGTCAGTTAACAGCCCGTCGGAGTTCAAATCACTAGTTCACCTTTTAAATTGATGCAGGTTGTGGATAAAGACCCTGAGAGCATAAGTGCTGTTTTGTGGAAGAGATTGGGTGCTGATGATTTTGATCTAACGACCAATGAACGAGAGATTATAAAGCAGTTTTTGGACGAATATCCGGATGATGAGTAAACTCAGCCACAAACGCTATTATCCACATCTGGAATTGTATATCTGTTGATGGTTGCTGATATATAGTTATACATATGTGTGTGTATATAAGATTGAAATATTTGAGGTGTGACATAAATTAACGTGGTTCTTAATGTCCAAGGTATGACAAATGATCAAACAAATTGTGGCAACAATGATCTAGTCATCGGGCCTTGAAAACCATTGGTACTTGTAGTCCTGAGCTTGAATCAAACTATAAACATACTAGATAAAACCTACCATTAGAAGCTAGCCGAGGCCGGAGCTTTGGGCACATCTGTTGATGGTCAAGTTAATCGGTTGTTTTGGCACAGATCAAGAGCATGCATCATGTTTTTTTTAAACAGATAATTCATATACTTTCTAAATCTACGTCAATGTCTACTAGTAGTCAATGTCTACTATTAGTCTGAAGTATATTGTTTTGAAACTTAATATTGTTGACTTAATGTTGCACATAACCAAATCTAATTCACTCATAGGTCATAAGTATGTTGTTCTGGAACTTAATATCTTACATACATATACAAAAGTACAAACCCATATGAGTATAAGTTACAACAACATTATACACCGGAAATGGCTGGAAAGATCAAAATTATAGATCCATAAAAAAATATAAATAAACAGGTAGAGAAACTTAATTTAAAAAGGGACAATCAGACCCCTAGGCTAGCTTGTTCAACGAAGAGCAAAGTGATGGAGATTGTAATCGAATAATCAAGTAATTAAGAGATAAAATCAAAAGTGAGTAGAGAAGCTTTATTAATGGAAATTGAAATCACTGAATAAGAAACTAACCAGGGATTCAATCCCTCTCTCCACAAGGAGCCATGATAGAAATCATAACAAACTATTTTCCTGGATACCTCACACTATCTTTGCTTCTCTACTTATACAAACCCAATCCTAACAAACTTACTAGCCACTTTTGATATTGCCATTTTGCCCCCTTCTAGAATACACATATAAAATTGGCGGTTTCCCATTTGGTCCCTCAGGATTGATCTTCGTGTCATCACTCTCTCCTTGAAAATGAGTCTTGTCCTCAAGACCAAAATTCGGGAATTGACCCATCATCCATTCTTTCTCCTCCCAAGTTGCGTCTTCTGGACCCTTTCCTTGCCACTGAACTAACCATTGTTCCACGGTTGTATTATCCATTCGCACATCTCGCGCGGCCAGCACTTCCTGAGACTTTAAGACATCATCTTCATCACTATCCAATTCCGGGGGAAGGACAGGTTCCGCATTACCCGTTATAGCTTTCTTTAAAAGAGACACGTGGAACACCGGATGGATTTTGGCGGTTTCCGGCAGCTTAAGTTTATAAGCTACTGGTCCAATAGCTTCACAAATCTGAAATGGGCCAAAAAACTTCGGAGCGAGTTTTTGATTGATGCGGTGAGTTACCGAGGCTTGGCGATATGGTTTCAACTTGACATACACCCATTCGCCAACGTTAAATTTTACATCCCTCCGTTTCTTGTCAGCCTCTCTTTTCATTATACCTTGAGCATTCGAAAGATGGACCTTGAGTTGGCGAAGTGCCTCGTCCCGATCTTGTAATTCCCGAGCCACTGCTTCTACTCTGCTTTCTCCCATAGGAAACGAAAGAACCGTTGGGGGAGGGCGATTGTAAACCGTTTCAAAAGGACTAATTGGTCAATTGCGAAACAACGAAGGTATGCTTCCAAGCAGCGGTTAATTACTTCCGTTTGTCCGTCCGACTCTGGATGATAAGCCGAACTCATTTGAAGTTTGGTTCCTTGAGTGCGAAAAACCTCTTGCCAAAATTTACTGATAAAGATTGGATCCCGATCACTCACGATCGTGTTAGGGATCCCGTGAAGTCGAACAATCTCCCTCACAAAAACTTCTACGACTGAACGGGCTGTGTAGGGATGTTTTAAGAGACAGAAGTGAGCATATTTCGACAGTCGATCCACCACAACCATGATCACGTTAAAACCTTTAGAAGAAGGTAAACCCGAAAGGAAATCCATTGATAGATCCTCCCAAATCCTTTCTGGGATGGACAAAGGCTGAAGTAAACCACCTGGTACTGTAGAATTAGCCTTGCATCTTTGACAAATGCCGTATTCCCGAATAAATTGTTTAACGGTTGAAGTCATCCCACTCCAATATAAATTAGCAGCTAGTCTTCGATAGGTCCGATAATAACCTGAATGACCCCCTGATGCTGTAGCATGAAACTCGTGCAACAGGGCAGGGATGTACTTTGAGGTCCTTGAAATCACCAATCTTTTGTGAAAATATAACAAGTCATTAATGATCTCATAACCGGGAAATTTGGATGGGTTTTCCACAACATTCTCCTTCAACTGTTGTAATGAGGGATCAGCTCGAGCTTCCTCTATGAGAAGGGCTCCTTGTGCCCAAAGAGGAGCAGATGTGCAAAGATTGAATTCTCCATTCTCGTGCCTTCTGGACAACGCATCAGCCGCTCGATTTTCTCTACCCGGTTTGTAAAGAATGTCAAAATTGTAACCAAGAAGTTTTGCTGCCCAATTTTGTTGATCGGGAGTGGTAACCCTCTGTTGGAGCAAAAACTTGAGGCTTTTCTGGTCCGTATAAACCGTGAACCGATTTCCCAGCAGATATGGACGCCAATGTTAGACCGCCAAAACTAGAGCCATCATCTCTCGTTCATACGCGGATTTGGCGAGGTTCTTGTCACTAAGGGCCTTGCTGAAATAGGCAATTGGGCGGTTCTTTTGCATTAAAACAGCCCCGATTCCCCGTCCCGACGCATCACACTCGACTATAAAGGGCATTGAGAAGTCGGGTAAAGTCAATACCGGAGCTGACATTAGAGCCTCTTTTAATTGCACAAAAGCTTGCTGCGCCTCATCGCTCCATTTAAACGAATCTTTTTTTGTGAGATCCGTGAGCGGTCGAGCTATGCTCCCATAATTGCGAATAAATTTTCGGTAATAACCTGTGAGCCCAAGAAATCCTCGTAGGCCTTTGATGTTTCTTGGAATTGGCCACTCTTTAACTGCCAATATTTTCGATGCATCCATGGCTACCCCATTTCCACTGATGACGTGGCCCAAATAATCCACTGTTGATTGAGCAAAAGAACACTTTGCTTGATTAACCATGAAACCATTGGAGGTTAGAATGCCAAATACCAACTTGATATCGGCCAGATGTGTTTCCCATGAAGGGCTATAGATTAAAATGTCATCGAAAAAGATTACCACCTTTTTACGGAGTATTGGACGAAAAATGTCGTTCATGATTGCTTGAAAGGTCGTCGGGGCGTTTGTCAAGCCAAATGGCATTACCAAATACTCGCAATGCCCATCATGAGTGCGGAATGCAGTTTTATCGATGCTGTCTTCGCGCATTCGAATCTGGTTGTAACCCGATTTGAGATCCAATTTTGTGAAAAATTTTGCTCCAAACAATTCGTCTATCAATTCGTCCACGACTGGAATCGGGAATTTATCTGGTACTGTAGCCTTGTTAAGGGCTCGGTAATCAACACACAACCGCCACGTGCCATTTTTTTTCTTGACTAAGATGACTGGACTTGAATACGCACTGTGACTAGGGCGAATCATACCCAAGTCGAGGAGTTCTTTGACTTGGCATTCGATCTCAGCCTTTTGTGTATGTGGGTAGCGATATGGCCTAACTGCAATAGGGTCAGTATGTATCAAGGTAATACCATGATCATTGGCTCGCACCGGTGGTAATCCTGTTGGATCCCAAAACACATTTGCATACGTAGCTAATAAAGCATTCAGGCCTGAAATCTGATTAGGAGATAAAGTTGTTACCGAATTAGCTTCCAATGTTAAACACGAAGAAAACGCATTGGATACACCCTCATCAGCCAAAGCCATCCATTGTTGCAATGCAGCCGGAGATTGTTTGCCATCCGACACTCCATATAAGGTAACCAAGGCCCCATTATGCATGAATTTCATCCATGAATGCATCCAATCGTGAGTGACCTCTCCTAAAGACTTGAGCCAATCCATTCCCAGAATTAAATCCAAATTGCCAATGTCAAAGACCAAGACATCAACCAAGAATGTGCAAGAGCCGACACAAATTTCAATCCCCTTGCATTGGTGAGTCACCATCACAAAATGAGCATCTCCCATTTTGATTCGAACCCCAGCAATTTGATCAATGTGTAAACCCAAACCAGCTGCTAATCTATCAGAGAGAAAATTGTGAGTTGCGCCACTATCGACTAACATGCTTACCGGAATTCCCGTGAGGAATCCTTCCAGTTTCAAGATTTTTGAACCCCCATTAATAGTCGACACTCCCTCAATGTCCAAAGACATACATGCATCTGTGGTTGCCCCAGTAGGAGAGTCTAATTCTGATTGAAGATCGGAATTAGATGGAATGTCTAACACCAAATTCGTCCCGTCGTTTGTGTCATCCTCATCTTCGCCTAACAACAAGATACAAAGACGCCCCTCCGGACATTTGTGAGCCGGGCCATACACTTGGCCACAACGAAAACAGAGGCCTTTCCTTCTCCGGTCATCATATTCCGTTCGAGACAAAGATTTCATTCCCCTGTCACGCGAATTAGTGGAAGTCTGAGGAGAGACCACCGATGATCCTGAGCGAGAGGGAGTAAATGCCCTAGGCCCATCACTGCGAAAGTTAGAGGTAGGAGCCCGAACGAACTGTCTGGACTGGGTCTGGCCCAAAGAAGAATTTCGGTCCAAATATGGACTGGACTCCAGAGCATGATGGAACCCGTTTTATCAGCATAACGGAAACGGGCCAAAGAACCCAAAGTGGCTGACGGCCGGAGCATCGCCTCGATGTCCTTTCCAGGTACATCGCATCTAGGCGAGAGGTTGGACGTTGGAGGCGTACTCTTTGCCTAACATCCTCCCGTAGTCCGGTAATAAAATAACCCAACGCCTGAGATTCAGGCAATCGAGGAACAAGAGAAAGCAAATATTCGAAATCATCAATATAATCCAAAATAGAATCACCTTGTTGGATTGCCGATAGTTGTTCATACGGGTTGTATATCTCAAGACCACTGAATCGCTTGAGTAATTCCGACTCAAATTCCGCCCAGGTGATATATGGATTAATCTCAGTGACAATAGTAAACCAGTGTAAGGCGACTACAACCATACTCAATTGGGCCAGACGAATCCGAGCATCGTCCGGTGTGTGGTTAATTTCGAAATAGAGCTTAGCCTTCTTAATCCATCCTTGGGGATCAAATCCCTGGAATTCGGGCAATTTTATTTTCTTCACAGCCCATGGAACATCAGATCTCGAATCCGATTTGGATGTAGAATCCGTCTTCACTATCGGAGGTTCCTCCGATTCCGATGAATGAAATATCCCGCCCCCCGGAGGAGAGGAATGCAAGGACCCAGAAACCGTTTGCTTATCCAGCTTCGTAACCAAGGATAGCAATGTTTTCTGTAAAGTTGCAACATCAGAATGGATAGAATCCACAGAAGAATGAAGAGAAGAAACATGTGTTTGCAGGGACTCCATCGATGTTTGAAGAGTGGAAACATTGGACTGTAGATGATGGAATTGTTGGTCATGGGCATCTAAACGATCGGAATGAGAAACCATGGTCGCCGGAAGCGGCAGGTCGGACCAATGATGGAGATTGTAATCGAATAATCAAGTAATTAAGAGATAAAATCAAAAGTGAGTAGAGAAGCTTTATTAATGGAAATTGAAATAACTGAATAAGAAACTAACCAGGGATTCAATCCTTCTCTCCACAAGGAGCCATGATAGAAATCATAACAAACTATTTTCCTGGATACCTCACACTATCTTTGCTTTTCTACTTACACAAATCCAATCCTAAAAAAATTACTAGCCACTTTTGATATTGCCATTTTGCCCCCTTCTAGAATACACATATAAAATTGGCGGTTTCCCATTTGGTCCCTCAGGATTGATCTTCGTGTCACAAAGGGTGCCGACCCCTTGTTTCTTTCTTGTTTTCATCATCGACGCTATCGGAAATCCTATCACCGATGTTCATAGGGGAGAAGATAAGAATACATAGACGGAGAGGAGAAAGGAATAAAGAGGCGAGAAATAAAGATCATAGTGTTTACTGATTGTTAGTGTGAGAAGAGGAGAAGTGTGTACTATGCGATCACACATAGCATGACTAGAAAGTTACTTTTACGTGACTCCAGCGGCGGAGTTTGAACATTCACGTAGGGGGCGGGGGCGAAATTAATTTTTTTAGGGGATGCGAACATGATATTTATATAAAAATTTACACTACCGAGGGGGGGCGGCGGCCCCCTGTCTACCTTATCCTCCGCCAATGCGGGACTCAAACCTATGCATCATATACTTGCACGACCTACAACTTTTGTAAATTACTATAGATCTCATTGCTTTTGCAGGTATGTAATTGAGTTGATTTTGATGGTCTCAGTTCGGTCCGAGTCTCTTGATCAGATTCCTCAAGTCAACACCTAAGATGTATACTCCTAGACTGATTATAGGTTAAGGAACGGACATAACCGATCCGCGATTGAAACCGAATAAAAATGAAAACCGAAGATTGAACCGATTTAGTGTGTTTCGGGTTGGTCTTGATCCGCTCCGGGTGAACGTACTGACGCTCACCTGTCACAAATTAAAGTGTTTAGAAAATATGCTGAATTATCCTGTAACTTTTATATAGGTGTTTATATAATTAGGGAGGAGGGGACAACCTCGGGTACCCTTGCGGGTACAACGCCGCCACCCCAATCAGTTACCCGGCTGGTAGGGGACCGCGGGTTATACTAGCTAATGCGGGTTTGCTTCAAAAACGGTTATATAGCCGTTATATTAAAAAAAATTTAACCTTATAAATACTCACACACATGCATACTATTTCTACACAAACACACATATTTACACAAACACAAACATACAATATTGTCATGGATCCACGAAGGTCAAAAACTGTTTGTTCAAAAAAATCCCGAGGTGGTGGTTCGAGTTCCCGAGGTTCGAGTACGAGAGGTTATACACCGCAACCTTATATACCACAACCATAACCACCACATTACGGATACCCACCACAAAGGTATTTACCGCAACCTCAAGCGACATTTGATCAATTTGCATACTAAAATCCAAATTTTGGTCTACCCGACTTCTCGTTCCATGATCCATTTACATATCGAACCCAAAACGACGACGATGAAGAAGAAGAAGAAGAAGAAGAAGAATTTGTTCCGGACACTCAACAAGAATGTGGAGATGATGACGAAAACGAAGGCCCGATCGAACAACAACCGCAACGAAGATTTCAAGGACGAGCCGGACGCCAACAATGGACCGAATGAAGAAGCTTTGTGTAAAACTTGGGTTCATTGTTCCGAAAACAAACGGTCGGAAATCAACAAAAACGATCAAGTGTTTGAAACGTGGTTCTTAATCATTATAATTAACTCGTGGGGGAAGCACCCGAACGATCAACCAACTCAACACAAAATGGACCGCGCGATGCTTACAAAAATAAATACCTTTAACGGTTTTTATATCCAAGCGGTATGTATTTAGTTATTTTATTTTTTTTAAAGTAAAGTATGTATTTTATTTATTTATTTATTTTTTAAATGAAAGTATTTTTTTATAATTGTAGGAACATTTACGCCGTAGCGTATGTTCCGATCTTGACGTGATTAGAAGAGCGTTAACGGATTATCAAAGAAACACCCCTCTGGTTTTAATTACATTAGAGTTTGGGAAGTTGTAAGGGATCATGTAAAATGGTCCCAAGTGTCGGTCATGAATGAGTCGTCGGGTAGTCATTCCGGCCAAAAAAGAAAGTCGTCGGAATCCAAAAACTACCCGAATACACCCGATGATGATCAACCGGCTCACATTCCCGACCTCAACGAAAACGCAGGACCTACAAGGCCGACCCGTAAAGCAAAAAGGTCCGTGGGCTCGTCGAGCATTAATTTAGATTTAAGCGAGCAACACTCAGCCTACGCTTCAATGAAAGAAGAAAACTATAAACAGTTGGTTGAGTTCAAAAAACAACAATGCGAAAAAAGTATCGCATTGTAGAAGAACAACGCGAGGTGATAAAAGAGCAATGGATGAAAACGGGACCTAAAAACATTTATGAAACCGCACGATCACATCACCGGTCCAATGTTGCATATAATATTGGACCGGAAACGAAAATAAGCGAGAAATATAATTGGCCTTGTGATTTTTAGTTTTTATATTTTTTAGGTTTTTTTTTATTATAATTGTATTTGTATTTTTTATTATTTGAATTATTATAATTTTTATTTTTTAATAAAAGTTAATTTTCTTTTCTATTATTTTAATATTAAAATAAAAATTACAGAATAGTTCAGGTTGTATTTTTAACTTTTTAAATGTTTTAAAATAGTTCAGAATAATTGATGAATTTCAGGGCCCGTGCCTCTCCCACATGAAGAAACATAAAGACAAGAAAAAGAAAAAAGGATGTGATAGTCAAACATTCTGCATACAGTCCCACTCCGGTGTCACTCTCCGCTGTGTAGGGTTTTCACAACCAAAACCCTTTCATTTCTTCCTACTCACGGCATCAAAACTCTGATCACTCACAATCAACTCCCAGGTAAATGATCTGAGCTAAACAATCTCTTGCATCGTCTTATTTAGCGATAAACTTACATGAATTTGTGTTTATGCCTCGAGTTTCTAGGGTTCAAAAACCTTCATGCGTTAGGATTTGTTTTGGTTTTATCTCATATGATTATACTCAATGCTCAAATCTGATAATGCTTGGTGATATATTGCTAACTAACTAACAGGGGAATTGGATGCCATTAGCTTACTTTTAATCTTCAGTTCGGTAGTCACAGATATATTTTCGATTTTTAGGGGTGTGTGTGTGGGGGGGGGGGGTAGGTTTAGAACACAGTAGCAATATAGGTTCATAGAATATTAGAATGATCATATGAATGCATGTTAACTTTGGTTGAAAGTTCTGCTTATGCTTGTGCAATGGTCAGAATATATTTTGCTTCTTTGCTAATTGTGTGTAGTGTTGATTTTTGGGAGTAGTTGACCAAATGCAAGTGATTAAAGGAAGCTGTGTTGGGAAAACATGTGCCCTAGCAAAGCTCAATGACTCTTCTGGGGGGAAGAGATCAAAGCGGCGTTCGAAAGAGGAAAGGAAAGGAATGGTTGAGAATTTTGTAAAGAGGTAATGCCATTACAATTATTGCTTCTCTGTACGCAACCGCCGACCAAGTTTCAGTAGTAATTGATAACTAGATACTATGTACTACAAGTAAATTATTTGTACATCATGTGCCAGTCTTACACAGGAAGACTAATGGATTTATATGTTCTAGTATAAGCAATCTACTGTTTGAATATCAGGCATCAATCCACATCCAAACTGCAGCAGTTAGTTTACTAGAATCTTGAATTAGTTAAAACCATGTCCTATGGTGAACCACTCATGCCATGTCATACCAAAATGATAACCTCAGTTTCTAATGTAAAGGGTATTGTTTTAAAATGTGAAAGTTAAAGTTTCTGTTTATACTTTAGTTTCAAAAACCATTTTGTAGTTTAGTTTGGATTGGATTATGCTGGAGTTGGAAAGAACCATGTTCGTCTCACCAAAATCATTAACAAAATGAGGTTGGATCATCAGTGTTTCAGGATACAGCTGCAGTGGATACACAAATTTTGAAAAAGAAACTATCGTTTTTTAGCTTTAGAAAATTATTATTTTAATAGTAGTCCATAAGTTATATTTTCTTCTTCTATTTAATGTACATAAGACTTAAAGCTAGAAACAATAATTATAGTAGGCGACTAGGCGTAGGTTTCTTTTTGGTTCCACAAGGAATTTTTGTCCAAAGTTAATTGTTTGTTACTTATACTTCTTGCAGATATCAGACATCAAATAATGGAAATTTTCCATCACTGTATCTCACACATAAGGAAGTTGGCGGGTCGTATTACACAGTTCGTGAAATTTTTAGAGAGCTTATTCAGGAAAATCGAGTGCTGGCCCCACCTAAGTTGCCACCTGGAGAGCAGATGGTAGAGAACCTAGATAGTTTCTTGGAAAACAATCCACTCGGGTCAATTTCATTTGATCCTAATATCCATGGGTTACCACCAAAAGACAAGCAAACACTAATTAATGAGTATGAATCTAGACGTGAGAAGGTTTTTAATTCAAAATGGATTTCTAAAATGCATGGGCAGAATCTTGATAATGTTGATTTAATAAATAGGAATAGTCATGCAACAATTAAAAATGAAGAATACGTAGAATCCAAGCATATGGAATTGCTAAAGGGTAGGTCTTTGGAAGGACATAAAGATGAAATAAAAGAAATAGAACCTAGTGAAAGTGAAATGCATCATTTGTCAGAAGATGTGGTGGTAGAGACTTTTCCATTGAGGCCTGTTTCCAGCATGGTTTATAACGTTGATGAGAAAACATGTGCTAAAGAAGTATTAGATGGTGATTTGGAATTGGCAGTTGGTAATAATTCAAATGCAGTTGTGGATACAAAAATGGAGGAAGAATTATTAACCCCACTGCAGGACTATACAGATGAAAACATTGTGAGTTCTTATTGGATATTATATCATTTTCCCTTTTAAAGATTTTATTTTAACATTATTATCATTACAGCTAAGTTTTGGTATTAATTTGTTCACATGATTTCTTTATTTCATCTCAGGTGTAGGATATTACTTGGCATTTTTGACAAATAATCATTTTTTTCTTATACAGTCTGCAAAAATAACCTCAAGTTTGTTATATGTCAATTTGATAGGCCTCAAGTTCTCAGTATCTTGACAGCAACAACTCCAGCAGTTCTCTTCAACATTCAACTTTTGAAGAAACAGCCCCAGATAACAACAAATCAGAAATGCAGCCCGGTGGTACCGTCCAAAAGCAAACAGCTGATGCAACGTTAAACATAATCAGTTTGTAAGTATATGTATGCATGAAAAGAGTTTATCTCGATATCATGTGCCATCTTTAAAAAAAAAGAATAATGCTAATACATGTCATATTCTTGACATGCTACAGTTGATTTGGTTGGGTTTGACTGTCAAAACAACAGACCCTAAGACCCACAAACACTTTTTTGTCCATTTTTAATATTTAATGAAAAAGTTAGTAAGTTAACTATGAGTATAGAGACAGTATTATTATAAATATAACTGTAATGTTTGAATAAACCGATTTAGTAGGTATGCATAAAGCTAGGATTTTTTCATCCTTTGGGGTAATAGACGCTCAAACTGACACATCCATGTGTAAAAGGGGTGAAATTGCAAGTTATTTCATAGAGAGCAGAAACATTGCAAAGATGGCACAATTTAATTGTTGCATTCAAGATTTAATCATCTTTAAGATGGTTATTTCTTTTGGTATTCAAGATTCTTAATTTTCTGCTTAACTTGATTTTTTAAGCAGTGATTCATGTGAAACATCGTCATCAAAGAAATCCGTCAGCCAAGAAACTAATCCTATCTTGTCCTTAATGAAGACGGTCGTGGCTGCATTTGTGAAGTTCTGGTCTGAATAAAGTTCAGGTTTGTTTCTTCATAAGAATCGTATTTTGTGAAGTAAATGGTAGCTCTCATCTCCTGAAAAACATATTGGGAAGTTATATTTTTTGGTGAAATTGTGTTTAAAATAGAAAATGTTTTTGATATGTTTCTTCTAGAAGAATTTAACACGAGTATGCGGTTGTCTTATGTAGGATGAGGTCCTGATTTTGATTCTAAATGGGTGCATTGTTTAGTGAATTATTTGTGATGAAAGTGGGATGGCATGTTTCACGCATTTGATATGCAAGTTTGATCCTGAATATGTCATCTTTGCTGTATGTGTTCATGGCGCGAAATTAATGACTCTAGGAGTAAATTACTTGAATGGTCCATTTGGTGCATACAAAATTATCAGTTTGATTCTTTATGATTAAAATTTGAAGGTCCTGTGTTTCGAAAATTTGTCACACTGGTGGTCTTTGGATTGGATGCCTGGTTGAGTTCATGAGGGCATGATCGTTACGTTGGTGTTATGGTATCTTATGTATGATATAAAATGCATTTTAAAGTAATTTATAGAGATAAATGGGTTGACCCATCAGGTTGATCCAAACTCATATACATTAAACTTAAAGCACGTCGTGTTAAACAAACAAACAAACATACCCAGTATGTCCCACTGAGAGTAGGGTTTGGGAGGGGTAGGTGGTGGCCAGTCTTTCCTCTATCCTAGGAGACAGAGAGACCGCTTTCAAACAGACCTCCGACTCGACAACGATAATAGCCAAATTATAATGCATATATCACATAAGCATACATCACAATAGAGTTTTGTATATGCATAAGCATGTCAATAACCAAATAACCAGATTATATTGCATACCTCACATACATCGCATAAGCAGCAACATACTCATAACAATCAGAATAATAATGCATACCTCACATAAGCAATTAAGCATACGCCATAAAAGCAAACACAACATCATTGAAAGAAGTTTGAGGCAGATAAATTTTACTATGATATTAGACAAGAAATAAGTCAGATAAATTTTAAAGCACGTCGTGTTAGAAACTTATAATAAGAACTCGACAGCTGATTAAAAGATTTTGTTTCATTTGAATCACTAATTATATATGGTTAGAAGTTTCTGTGATGAAATAACGAACACTTAAGCTATTGATTATTTTAAACTAATCGTATACAATTTAATAAAGTATTTGCTATTTATTAATTCAAAATTGTAAACTTAAATCAAAGAAAGAATACTAATAAACAAAAATACGGGCTATAAAATTCAAATGGTGAATTCTTATGATGGAGAAACGATATATTTAATTTTTTACTAAAATATTCCAAAAACGATAATTTATTTTGACTAATATGGTAGACGAGAGAAGCACGTTACTTTAGGTAGATTCAATCAAATGAAAACATTGGTGGGAAATCAATAATGTAGAATTCAAAGCTAAACAACTAATCCGCACACAGATCTGTCTCCTTTTACTGGCCTACATACACATATACGGTTGTATTATTAGAGTTCGTATGTATTTTTAATATTTGTAAAATTATCAAAAGCCTAAAAGGTACAAAATGATAATTTTAAAATTTAGTCGACTTGATAAATAAAAGAGCAAACGTTAAAGAGACAGAATACTTATAATAAAATAGGAATTTAGATTTAACACACTTAAGGGATAAAAAAGATACTGAAATTAAATTTTACGTATGGTATATTCAACAAAATATGAGTTTAGATTTGATATATGCGAGGCATGAAAAAGAATATAAAATTAATGTCACATGTGATACATCGATATCTAAAGATTAGCGCCTATTTTCAGAGTGAATTTATGCTTTGCAAACCACTTACCAGCAGATCAGGCAGTCAATCATGCTATACGGGTGTATAGTCTTGTTATACAAACCTATAGCCATGATATACAAATAGATAGCCATGTTTAACTTGGAAGATTAATTATATAGCTTTACAGCAAAAAAAAATTCAATAAAGTTATTTCACAAATTTAATTTGGAAAATAATAGCATCCAAAAATCAGTTGTAACTTTGTAAGTTACATTAATCTTCTTTAAATTTCTTAATTAGTCTAATCACACACACGCATATTAAACAGTAAAAAATATTTGTACTAAAAAGACGTGCTGTTAAAAAGGAAGAAAAAAAACCAAAAAAAACGCATAAGAAAATAACAGGAACCATCCAAAGGCATTAGTTGAATATTACTGGAATTGGTGTATTATAATGATAGTCATGTTTGCATCCACTTGTTAATCAAAATGACCCTTTATGAAGCCCAAGAGCAAAACCACTTATGTAGCCACATGTTTTACACCACCACATCATTTCACACCTTTATCTCTAGTAATTAAAGATAAGATTGCCATATATTTTATAACATAAACCATTGTGTATATATACACACATATGTATGTTAAAGGGAGACATAACAAGAAAGAGAAAGAGAGATGGGTTTTAGTGAGAAGCAAGAAGCATTGGTGAAGGAATCATGGGAGGTGATGAAGGAAGACATTCCAACTTTGAGTCTCTATCTTTACCAAATGTAAGTTTATCGGTTAATATCGTGAGAACTTTTAACTGAAGGGTCGTGAATTCGTGATATGGTTATCTTTTACATTCATTTCAATTACGACAAAGGATAATGTAAGGTCAAATAACAAAAAAGTGATAACATTAGATGCCCTTATTAATAGAAAATTTGATCGGACGGATAATCAACACAAACTTTTAGTGATAAATGTGTGTATTTTGAAACCTTGTAGGATATTGGAGATAGCCCCGGAGGCAAAAGGACTGTTCTCATTTCTGAAAGATACAAATGAAATCCCTCAAAATAACCCCAAGCTCAAGTCGCACGCTGTTAAAGTTTTCAAGATGGTGAGCAAATGATTTTCCTTTTATGTAAACTACATATAATAATGTAATTCACTACGAGAAAATTGACTTTAAGAAAATAACCACCAACAAACTTATCCATTGCCGATGATTGCCAACGCATAAGCAACAATGGCCTGTTTGAGATTGCTTATTTTTTTAAAAGTTACTTTTGAAAAGCAACTTTTCAAAATTAACTTCATTTAACTTCTTAAAATCAACTTTTCAACCCTTTAAAACCAACTTTTCAACCTTTTATCTAAACGTACTTATTGATTTATTTATTTTTGAAAAGTTAATAAATCAAAAGTTGGTTAAGAAGTTGATTTGCCAAACATGCACCAAATCTACCGAATTTCAAAATAACGATAAACTAATAATTAAAATGTCTGTCGTTGATCCATTAGTAGTAGTTATTGGTGATCCATCGTTAAAGACATTACCCACATCCAATTTTCTGACAAAACGCCTATGGATCTTGTTTTCACTGTGGGTTTCTTATAGATCTGTCTGTCACTGAAAGTCCTTTCATTTGTAGTTCTTGAGTGTGTATACATGTATATATGGTATGTTATTGAAGGTATGTGAGTCAGCAATTCAACTGAGGGAGAAAGGAGAAGTTGTGGTTTCTGGTTCTACACTCAAGTATTTGGGATCTGTTCATCTTCAGAAAGGAATTGTTGATCCTCACTTTGAGGTAATAACTGATATGTCTACATATGTTACTCATTGATTCTTTCATCATTTTGATTGTAAAGATTCTTTGAAAAACAAAAATAAATGTAATTTAAATGATGAATTTATGAAGGTGGTGAAAGAAGCATTGATAAGAACAGTGGAAAAAGCAATGGGAGAGAGGTGCAGTGAAGAGATGAAAGATGCTTGGTGTGAAGCTTATGATCAGTTGGCTGCTGCTATCAAAACTGAAATGAAACAAGAGGCTGTAGCTTTAAATGGTTAAACCCACACTAATTAACTAAATAATTAATTAGTTAATGGTTTTCAAATAAAGTGCAAGAATACATACATAGATACATGTTTATGGCTCTTTTTCATATGTAACAAGAGAGAGTATATGAGTGAGATGGAGATCTTGTTTTAAGCAGGCTTTTTGCTATTAAATCAATAATATTGTTGGTGGTGGTGGTAAAATTTATTCTATTATTAGATGTTCGGTTTTTATCTTTCATCTTTTTGATGGTTTGGTTCTCAACTTAGACTAGAGTCGTTGGTCTTGGTTTCCGTACCAACAAAGGGCTGGCCTGTCGTGTTATGCTTCTTCCGCACAACAGCCTTGTGGCCGCCTCTCTCGCTAGTCGTGTGGTGGCCCCACAAGACACGGCAAACAGCTACTCCGGTTTTTAGGATTTGTTCAACATATGCCCTCAGTAAGTTTTACTTGTTGCACTTCATTCTTCAACTTAGAGCATTCACATCCTAATTTTTAAAGTAGTCAAATTCATATAATTATACGAAAAAGTATATGATTTTTTGTAATTTAGTACTTCATTCCATTCTTTAGAATATGGATGAATTATATGTACTAACTTCTCATCTTTTATATTTAGCAACTACTATTCATCTCCTCCTATAGTGGAGGGAAAAAAACAAATGAACAAATATTATTTAATTTATTAGAGTTGATATTCCACATTACAGATATATTGAAAATTCAAAAGAATGCCCATTTTCAAATATTAAACGATGGCCCATTTTCTTTTCAGGTCACTTGATTTCCAATCCAATGGCCCAATCTAACATGAATTGTTAGTTCAAAGTTCAAGCTATTTTTAGCTCAAATGTATTTTATTTCCCTGTTGTACACACCATAACGGAGCAATAAATCCATCTTTTCCTAAAATGTTTTTTTTCCTAGTTTACTAGTACATGAGATTTAAACCAATAATATTTTTGTAGGTGACACCATCAAAACTTAATATCAATAAGCTGGCAAATGATAATACAAAAAAATCCACATGAAAATTTACTTCTTGATGGTTGATGCATCTTTTTCTCTTTTTTTGCTTAGTGATATCGTTTTAGCTTGATAGTTGGTGTATCTTTTTTTTTTCGTTCAATAAAAAAAGATAGAAAATATGAAAACATATCAACTCCATATATTTCATAACAAAATTAATGCATTCACTAAATAATTAATGTGCTATATTACGTATGTAAAATGATCAATAATCAAAAAGTTATTCAATTATGTCTAATCAAGGTTGAATACTTAAATATTATTCATTACATAAGTATATATATTGTATTGTATTATATAAAATTCATTTAATTATATAAGTAAGACTTTGTTTCAGCTTTCAAGTCTACGCAAACTCGAAGCATAAAGCTCAGGCTTGAGCTCCCCTTTAGACATAAACCTATCTCGAATAAAGTTTTTAATAAACTGATCTCAAGTAACTTACAAATGACTCAACTGAGTTTTACCCTTAATCTAAACAAATGCACAATGTTTTCGAGTATTCCTTCAAGATCACAATACTATTTTTTAATTGCTTCAACCACTCAATTAGTTTATCTATCACTTATAGTTAAGAATCATAATATAAAAAAACAACACGTTGAACAACTGTTGATAAATTAATTGTGAAATGATAAAATACATGCAAAGAGAAGAATGCAAAAGCAATGACAAATAGAAACAAGAACTCAACTCCCCACTAAATGCAACCACCTAAATTCTAATTGGATAGTTGATATTCTTTTGTTTTTATTTGTTATGCATGTTACAAAGTGGAATATGCACTTGTGGCCTTCAATACTTGGGATCTATCTTTGTTTCTTCTTTCTACACTTGTCACGCGTGAAGCCTTATTTAAAATTTTTAAACTTGTTTGCTTTTCATACAAGCTAGAATATATAACAAAACATTGTTAAGTGGTACCAAAAGTTGGATCAATAATCATTGTGCGTGCTACTTGTGCCCACTTTTTGAATAAATCTCTTTGTGTTTTCACTCTTGATACGGGCTTACTAGAAACATACAAGTGGGGTGATTAAATCAGGGTTGTCAACTAACGCGTGGCTCGTAATCTATTATAATTAGTTGGTAGCAACTTAAATAAGTTGAGCTTGAACTGATCTAACTCGAAGTTGGCTTGTATTAATTTTCAAGGAAGTGCGCTTACTGCTAAAGTCTAAGACATAAACCCTAACATTTTACATTTATTTTCTTTCTGACTTCGTTAGGCTTGAATAGTTGCTTGTTTGTTGTTATTCTATCTCTATCGTATAAACTATGTATAGCCTACGGCCTTCTATTTATCTCTCTAGTTCTAGCATAAATAAAAACAATCATGTCTCTACGCTAAGCATCAAGCATTTAAGTATGATAAATAACCAAGTGTGACAAAATTTCATATGATTTGTGTATCATGATAAACTTTGATATCTATAATATGGGTGTAATGATTTAGAAGTTGAATAATGGTTTCATTTTCACTTGATAACGCGGCTTTGGTCAATTTACTCTTGCTACTTCTTTATTGGTGTACCGTTTTTAGGTATTTTATGGGTGTTTAATCTGTACATAGAAAAACAAAGTTCAGTAATCTATCCGTTAAAACCGATCTTGTAATACACTCGATTTTAATTTGGTTACCTTGATAGTAAATTTTCATACAACTTTCGTGCTTACCCAAATCCGATTAATTTGACTCTAATGACTAGTACAATCATTTTTAATTTGGTTTTCTACTAACAATAAAAAATACTCATGGCTTGGTTCAGAATATAATATTTATAGTTACAGAAAGTATTTTTTATCAGACAGTCGAGTAAATTCAAATTTAAATCACTTTATAATTAATTAAAATATATATACAAAGTTTGAACATTAAATGGCGAACAAAGTATAGTGATTGCCAATCTTTACAGATTACTTATTTAATCACTTTAATTATTAAAAATAACATTGGCCATTGTTTAAATCAGTTCTATACAAGTTTAACCTGATACCTTAGTACGTCAACCCTTCTAAGTTTCTAAAGCTGTGTTCCCGAGTTTACTTAAACAGAGAAAAGAAAATAATATTTTATTTTATTTTATTTTATTTTATTTTCCTTTTCTTTATTTGTTTTTCTTTTTTTTTTCCCTCTTCATTTCCTTTCAATTTGAAAGGATTGTAGGTTTCATTTTTCTTCCATTTCATTTATTTTCTCTCCTTAAATGAACTCGGGAACACAACTTTTTAACTCTCCTTTCATTTTCTTTCATTGCCTTTTCAACAATATTTTTTCTTCAAAATGTTTCTTTAACCAGACCATCTCAAAAAATGTCTCCATCCAACATAATCGTATCCGATCATAGAACAAGGTCGTCCGAACCTAAGATGATTGGCTTAGATTTAGGGGTTGTTTGGTAGCCTCTTAACGGTCATTAAGGGGCTAAATCTTAATGGTTCATAGTCTTTTTATAGCTAAAAGGTAACACTAATGCTGAATAGTTAAGACTTAAGAGGTACCATTAAGATCTAACCTCTTAGCCATTAATCATTAGAGTTATCTCTTAACCATTAAAAGGCTATTAATTATTAAGAGGTTGTTTTTTAATGATCATTAATAGGCTACTAAACAACCCCTATTAAACAACCCCTAAGACACATGGTTACACACAATCATTCCAAGCGTGTTTGTATTCATAGGGAATCGATCCAAACTTGTTTGTTTTCGTCCGAACCTGTTTGTGTTCATAACAACCCTGTTTAGCCACGTGTATTCATCCGAGGCGCTCATTTTGGGTTTAGACGACCTTGTTTCATGATCGGATACGGCTCTGGTGAATGAGTACATCAGAATGACTTGTTAAAAATAAGAGGTGGAGGGGGAATGTGTTCAAAAGAAACATTTTCATAATTAACCCAATTAAGTAGGTAACTGTAGCAGGACTTTATAAATTTAACGAGTAGTTTTTTTTACAAGGGATGGATGCAACGACACGTGTAGGTGTGTGAACACATTGACAAGTGGTGACCCTTGTTTTGTCAAAAGTGGAATGAAACTTTAGTGAAGTAATAATCATGCATGGCGAACCAGAAGAGATAGATAGATAGATAGAGAGCACCACCACCACCCACCACCACCACCGCCACTACCACTATCTTTCTATCTCAAATCAAACACTTGACTTCAACCACCCATCAACTCTAAGCTACTAAGTAATAATAACTAATTCACTCTCATGAACACCCTTTTGACAATTGCAATGCCTATAAATACCCCCGAGTTCTTGCACTTGTTTGTACCACACAACTCATGAGAGGGTATTGATCTCAAAACACATACATTCAAGTCACATTATATTGCATTGCTGTAAAACATTAAACATATATAGATCACATCACAAGTCAGGTGTTGTAGTTATTGGGAGTTTGAAGATGGCAAACTCAAAGATGATAGCTACTGCATTTTTGGTGTTGTTTGTTGTGGACCTTTCATTTGCTGCTAGATTCTCTAAGAAGACTGGTGGTCAAGGAGGGGGTGGTGGTGGTGGTGGTGGACAAGGAGGAGGGGGCGGTGGCGGTTCTGGTATCGGAGAGGATGGTCAGGGTTACGGGTCGGGCTATGGATCGGGGAGTGGCTATGGATATGGAAGTGGCGGTGGTGGCGGTATGGGAGGAGGTGGTGGTGGAGGTGGAGGTAGGGGCGGAGGTGGTGGTGGTGGGTCAGGGAATGGTGGTGGATCGGGTTCAGGCTATGGGTCCGGAAGTGGTTCAGGATATGGTTCTGGTGGTGGGAAGGGGGGAGGTGGTGGTGGTGGCGGTGGTGGAGGTGGCGGAGGTGGTGGTGGAGGAGGTGGGAATGGGAATGGTTCGGGAAGTGGCTCGGGATACGGGAGTGGTAGTGGCTCGGGATATGGAAGTGGTGGTGGGAAAGGTGGCGGTGGCGGTGGTGGTGGTGGAGGAGGTGGCGGTGGAGGCGGAGGACGTAACGGCCAAGGTTCGGGATACGGGAGTGGCTCTGGATATGGAGAGGGATATGGATCAGGATACGGTGATTATGTTGGTGGCTATGAACCATAAACCAAATTTACAACAATAATATCATTATTCAGCAGTTTAATGTCACACATAAGTCATTTATGAAATTGGTAACAGTACAATAAAAATATCAGATTCGCTACAGGTTTTCATTATATTACTTGTAAGGATCGGTTTGCATGTAAGCAGTAAGTTTATAAGAATGTACTCATTTTGTTTATTCTGTTATATTAAAATAAAATGTTCATCTTCTGAAGATGTATTTCTCTAATGTAAGCCTCCTGCTCGCTCAAAGAGTACAACAACTATGTTTTTATCAACATAGTTTTTTATTATTCTATAGTTTTAAAAATTTCTCTGTGATTTTAAGGCGGGTTTTCTAAATATGATATGAATTAAAATAGCATGGCCAAAGGTAAGTAAATGTCAGTTTTCTTGAAGACCTAAAACGCGATGTTATAAGCACTCGGGAGCTAGAGGTGGAGATGAAGCCAAAGCTACCTTGTGCGTTATCATGGCCTTTGCTACATTGATTGCCTTTTTTCATCCACTGATTTCTTAAGAGTAATTTATATATTTCATAAATCATTTGACCAGTATCCCTAAATCATGCGTGAGTGAAAACTTAACTCTGACACTTTTTATGGGAAAGTAAGTATTTATTTTAGTGATATATACCTATGTGTTGTATACTTAAGAATATTGCTTATGTTTATTCTAAACCTTTATGTGATATATACCTATGTGTTGTATGCTATATAATTTGCTTGCTATCGTCCTCGAGTAGGGGGTCTCTTTGGAAGCGGTCTCTCTATCTATCTAGATAGAGGAAAGACTCGCCATCACCAACCCCTCTCAGACCCTGCTTTTGAGTGGGATATACTGGGTATGTTTGTTTGTTTTAAGATTCATTTTTGTAATTGGGAAATGAAACAGCTTTATAAAGCTACATACCTGTTAGGTGTTCCATGTATAAAACTCACCTCTTTCAGATATCTTAATTCTAGCTCGACCAATCTGCAAGGAGAGAAATATAAGAAAAAAGAAAAGAATGTCAGGCAACGAGTCAAAAGAGAATTTGTTTGCTTGCATGACTAATCTAAGTAATATTTCTACCACTGCGGCCGGCAACAATCCCTATATGCTAATCATCAAAGCCCAGATTCACTGAATTACTGATTTCTTCCTGCAAAACACAAAAATGGTTTCTGTAAATTTACACCTAAACAAACAAACAAACAAACAAGCCCAGTATATCCCACTCAAGAGCAGGGTCTGGGAGGGGTAGGCGGTGGCGGGTCTTTCCTCTATCCAGATAGATAGAGAGACCGCTTCCAAAGAGACCCCCGGCTCGATAACAAAAGCAATAACGCTTGCGAATCAGCATATAATGAAACATACGATATATGATCTATGGTATATGATACAGCACACAGCATACGACAAACATTAAAATATACGATCTATGTAAATTTACACCTGAGTTGGCAAAATGGGCAGATCAGGTAACGGGTCAAAACAAGTAACTTTTTGGTATGATTGAAACACCCTTTTTCCAAAAATTTATATTTTTATATATCATTAATGTGTCAAGATTAATTACAAAAATTAAATTATTCCAACAATAACAATTGGCCATTTCCTTATAAAAACTATTAAACATTTTACACCAGCATTATCTGTCACAAGTAAAAATACAAGGAAATAATAAAGCTTATTGCTCTAAAGCTTTTTACCACCCCCATCTGGTCCATAGTTTGTACGCCATAAGGTAATGTACAAGTCAACAAGCAAAAAGAGAAATCAGCAAATTGACAATTATATTTGAAGATCCAAGTAAAAGAAGCCTACCAGCATATGAAAATAGGGGCCCAATAGATTGTATGTAGTAATGATCTTCATTCTTCAGATAATCTTGATAGAATGAGATAGTGGCTGAAACCTGCTGCTTTAAAGTGCCAACTACAGTTACCAACCTATCATTCAAGCTGTTATCCTGTGGGGATATTTAAATGTTAGCTTGAGAATCTTCAATGAATGACCTGCAGAGAGAGAGATAAAAACAATATGTTCATAGAAACATTATAATGGCTATAAACCGCACAATCACCCAAAAAGGATGTGTTTCTTAGCCATTCTAGAAAAAATGGTAAATGATATAATAAAATACAAGTATAATATATGCGGGCCTACAGTTCTAGACAATGCTGAATCTATTTTATTTCTTAACTTATATCAAAATGGACAATAAGAAGCATGCTCTATTTATTACTTGAGATTTCCAAAAGCAACAGAAAGAGATAAAAACGTAGTACAACACTATTTGAATATAATAAATTTCACTCTTCAACACATAACCTTTGAGCAACTAAAACCTGATTAAAACAAAACTGAGATATTCTACAACAGCACCTGCTGTTTAATATATAATCAACTAGGATTGTTGCCATTACTACATAATTTCAAGACCATAATGACAAGATCTACTACCAGGTTATATACGAAATATATCACCTAATGAATTGGAAGTTATTGTATTTGTTTCTTTTGTACCTTCAGAATTCAGTGGTTCTAATCCCTGTCATGTTCCTTGGCTTATTTGCCCAGTTGCACGATTACATAACTAATAGAAGCGCAGCATTCAAGCTGATAGGCTGTTCGAAAGGTTGTTTCATAATTCCCTAATGAACAGTCTACGAATACAGATGATTGACACAAACATTGTTCAATAATAGATAAATTTCTATCCATATATGCCATGCCTTTAAAAGCTGGTAGTACGAATATGCATAATATCAAAGTAACAAATAGTGAATAGCATTTGTGCTCATCTTCAACTCTTCAAGTGCTTTACATTGAAATGAAGTTTAATCTCTAAAGAAAACGGAAAGCGAAAATTTGCACCACACGAAAGTAAACTAATTAAAACAAATTCCAAGCTTCTTGAACACATTATGATTAATGTTTGATAAAGTGTGTTCTTCCATATAACACTAGTTACCACTTTCCCACTGATTACCAAATGGCTTTAGTGGTAACTTGGATCTCCACCCAACCGAAGGTAAAATCATCCAAAGAAACAAAAAAACTGGAGAAATACTACAACTATGTTTCTACTCATCCGCTAAAAAATGTGACTACTAACTGGCCTTGTTAGTTGCATGCATTATTGTAAGTGGCCTCTATAATCGTACAGCAAACTTTCTGGAATTTGTTCACTGTAACATACTGTGGAACATCAATAAACCCTTGAATCACTTCTTAGGGGCTGAAAGGACTCGCGCAATTGTTCGAGTATAACAGAAAAAGCATTTGAATGATGGTTTCTTGCATTACTTGCATTCACAAAAAACTATTTAGCTGCAAATCCAAACAATGAGACAGAGACTAATGAGAATTGACAAATCAAACATGTAAATTTCATTTATGGTTAGTCTAATAGTGTTTTTGTTTCTTCTTCACAATAGCTCGACACTGAGCATACCAAACGCATCATCATTCATATACACAAAAACTAAACCTAATCAACAAACATTCATATAAGCTATTATAAAAAAGAATCTATCAAACCGCACCTGATTAGTGGCAATACAAGTAGCATATATTCGAGAATCGTCAGGATTGAGTGTATGCACATTTTATGTTTTTGGGAAGTATAGGTAAAAAGTAGATCAAAAGGAGAAGATATTTGGCATTGCGTTTGTGTTGTGTGTGGTTTTGCAGTCCACAGGGAGTTTGTGAAGAGCATGTGCTGTGAAAACCGCCTCCAATCTCCATTGTTTTACTCCCTTTGTGTATCAATTCCAAGAGTTTACTTATAAAGTTACAACACGGGATTGTAAAAATCGTTATGCTAGTTGAACTGTGAGATATCAACTAGAGAATAATTGAGATTAACTAGTTTTATATCCGTAGAGTGGCCGGCTACTTTACTATTACGATAACATACTTATTTTTTTTTAATTTAAACAAAAAGTATACGCACAACTCATATAAGTTATGAGTGAAATAACTACAAAATTAATACCAAAAGTAGCAAGACAACATTCTAATAAAATAATTTATTAATTTTAGTTGGACAACGAACCAAATATGTTTTCACTTAAAATACTTAAAATATGTTTTTCTTCCAACTCTTAACACAACCTGTACTTGCTTGCCACATCTAGAAATCAAGTTTAACCAGCTCAATGTTGCATTCACATGTCTTGTTGATTTTCTACCCAAACTTGCATCCATGGTTAAACTTGATTTCCAGAATAAACAGCGTTGTGTTAAATTAACCTAAATTTTTAAATGCAAAACTTGGAAGGTGTTATAAGTAATAGCTGCATGTTTTGATCCTTGATCTGATTCCCTTGAATAAACCAACAACTCAAAAGCAATTCTATCATTTTTAGAATAATCTCAAAGTGACAGACCCATATGTGTGTTGCACACCCATATATATCTACAGTGTGTGCGTGATTTTTGTTTGGGAGAGGGGGGTACCTTAGCATCTAGCCAAGTAAGAATGATTCTTTCCATTGTTTTTAAATAACTATAAGCCAAAGAACAGAGTCGAGAATATTTTAACTGGTTATTCTCTAAAAACCAATACTTCAAACTATAAAATACAAATTTCACACAAGCACATATAAAAAAGACATACTCAAGTAGAAGTTCATATAACATAAGTCAGCCCAGAACTCAAGTTGAATAACAGAAACTATGCATCATTTCATATAGATAGAAGTTACTATAGAAAAACTCAGTATCAAGTTGCATACAGTTAGCATCTATATACCTTAATGAAGTCAAATCCTTTTGCGAAGCTTGAGCTTTATTAACTTGCGAACCACCAAAATAAGCTGAAATTTTAAGCTGCATCTTTATTAACATGCAAAGAGTCTATCAGTTTAGAGCAATTAACAAAATGTCTGGTAAAAGACAAAAGTGACAAACAATTATCAAAATGTAAATATGTAACCTGGCATGTTTGATTAACCTATTCTAAATGACTGAACTTGGTATTCGAGTGTCAATTCATTAGTGTTGTAACCTCACTTGTAAGCCTTTTGGGTTCTTAACCAAGGAAGTATGAGCAGGATAGAAAGATGTAGCACATTCATGCAGCTAGCTTTAAATATAAAGAGAATGAGTGACCTCATAGTCAAAATCCACTGATCTGTAAAAAGAAACTCTTTAACCAAGATACCAAATTTTGACCAGTTATGACAGTAGAGGAGCTGTGATGTATGGTGACAAAGAAAAGCACAAGCAAATGGGTATTCCACTATTCTTTTTCATTCATAATGATTACTTGATCCAAAAATAATTAGATAACTTTAAATAGATGCATCTTAGTCAGCATTAGAAACTGACCATAAATTTAAACACTCTGCATCTCCATTTAAAAATGTCTTGACTTATGAGTCGATTGGATTACAAAATTTATATGAATCTTACCTTATTTGAGCTTGAAATACTTTCAAAATAAGAAAGTGACCTAGATTTTTCACTCTTGAAGCCCTTGCTCCCATCAAAACTACTCGATCCTTCTCAATATCCTTTACAAAAACCTGAAGTAAGGAGCTTGTTTAGATAGCTCAAACTTAATCATATGTGATAATTTCCACTTGGTTACTTTTAAACGGGTCAAATAGGTTGAAATCGCCACATCTATTTTCAATACGTATAACATCTAATTCATTATATTATAATCATAATAAAACATGAATGAACATAAATACACATTAAACAATTAAAGGATGAGGGTATGTTGTACATAAGGATTACTGGGATACAAAACTAAAGAAAACAGATACTCTAACTTATCCATTAAAGCAGTTACTTGTATAACAATCTAATCACGAATAAGCACCATTCCATTATTGGGAATGAAGGTATCTCTATGATGTGCAGGTGCCAATAATTCTACATTGAACCAAATAAGATCAATCAGCATAAAATTAAAGAAGTGGCAGACATTTTGCAAATCAACAAAATCAACCACATTATGAAGGTAATCAATCGATTTTTGAAGAACACCAATTTATTGTACAATTGCTATTACAATATCATCAAAATCAAATCATACTGATGGATATTTAATCATTAAGAACATAGTAGATAATGATAAAGAAACCATAAAATCAAATTAAAACTAAAAGTTCACCTGATAAGTAATATCAATGAAGACCTAGAAGCCCAAGGGCCTGGAAGAGGAGAGTCAAGAGTGACCTATGAAATCATCATCATCACCGGCACGAGCATTATAGTTAACGTCTTGAGAAGTCGCACCGTTGCCGATTGAGGAGGTGTTACCACCATCACCACCACCATCACCACCTTCTCTACTATTTATGTACCATTTACGGATTAAACAGAAAAACAAAAAAATAATCAAATGAAACTAAAAAGAACTCGATCCAACTTTCAGAATCAGAGAATGAAATTTGATTCAAAACAAAAAAACAAGATATGGAGCCCGTCTTGAAGATTTGAAAACAGTCCGACTAGCCTCAAAGGTGATGGCTTCACAATCTAGAGATCGTTCTCTGTTTCATCTCTTAAAGAGACATCAATAAGAAGATGAATGATTAGTTATAGGGCTTGTAATCGATTAGTATAAAACCTAATTTCTACTTCTCGAATCCTTTTTAGAACAACTATCTAAGGCTCTTGGTCGAACATGGAGTCCAATATCAACGATCTATCAGTTGTTGTTGAACATGTTTAGATCGTCTTCAGAACCCATCCACACAACTGCATTATTGTCTCTACGATCTTGAAGCGAAATTCACCAAATAGACGAATAACAGAAACAAGATGTTTTTGTGTATATATATTTGATCCGGAGGTTATCGACGAGTATGGGAACGTGGGGAGGAAAAGGAGGAAGAAGAGCGGGGAAGAGGGAACCGTCAATTGCTCCCACAACTGCTTGTAACTGGTCTGTAACCGATGTAACTGTCAAGTTTAAACGACTGTGATTTTATTTCAGATAAAACCGACGGCTGGTATCATTCTCCAAGGTGGTTACACACACCGGGAGTAATATAATATATAATAGGGATTTGGATTGGAATTTTATATGTTAATTTTTAATTTGTAAATATTTATACAATAATTTCAAAACTTATTTGTATGATTTATTTTGACTACTTTTGATCGATTTTCTCCGATTTTTGGCTGATTTTGAGCAATTTGGCTACTTTTGACCGGTATTTTTTTAATTATTGATGATTTTCACCTTTGATCAATTAATTGAGTGATCAACTAAAAGAATCGATGAGTAATCAATTACCAATCGGTTCTAAGCGTCGATTTTCAGCGGCGGAACTTGAACATTATTGGTGGGGGGAGGCGAAATTAATATTTGTTAAGGGGGCACATTCGATATTTATATCAAAATTTATACTACCGAGTCAAAAATTACATAATCGGATTAAAATTTAACACTACGATGAAAAAAAGAAGGGCCCCCCCCCCTCGGTCTCTCTTATGCTTCGTCGCTATAGATTTTTGCAACATTGTATAGAGACGAAAAGAACTGACATTTTTTTTCCTTTCTTTTTCTTTTTCATTTTTTTTCATTTTTTCTTTTTTCTTTTCAATTTGAAATGATTGAATTTGGCCTTCAATTTCCCTCTCATTCTCTTCTTTTTCCTTCTTAAAGTTGTGTTTCGAAGTTTACTTAAGAAAAAAAAGAAAAGAAATATAATATGCTAAGAATCAATCCTTCCAAATTGAATAAAAAGAACATAAAGAAAAGTATAAAAGAATAGAAGAGATAGAGAAATGAAGAAAAAAAGATGAGAAATGAAAATAAAAGAAAAACAATGGTTTTCTTTCTTTTTTCTCTCAATAAGTAAACCCGGGAACATAACGTAAGTGAACCCGATAACACGATTTTCTTACTTTCTTTTCACTTCCTTCAATAGAAAAGTTTGAAATACAACTACTTTCTATTTCCGTCTATTTTCCTTATCTTCTCTTTTTAAATGAACTTAGAAACATAGCGAGAGATGATTTAATAAAAAAAGACCTTTACCTTAATTGGTCCCCCTTCAAGCATGGGTTGAGGCAAGTAACATTGTTTCATGATCTAATGTATGCCGTTTATATTTACATTTTATGTAAAAAGTTGTTTCTTATTATATGAATATGTGACATTAATATCATAAAACAATAACTTTGTCAGTTATTTCAAGATCTATTCGCCCTAAAACCCCATTTATTAACACAAAATGAAAAAAATAATAATTCACATGGACCATTGTGTCATATTCTTTGGATACATCAATTGACGTTACGTCTGTTGGGTTCAGTGGTATCTTGGTTAGGTTTATTTATCAAAACAGTTTTGATAATTATTAATCATATTAATAATATGTAACGCAGCGGAGTAATAATAAAGATACCACTGAACCCGACAGAATCTGGGTTACAAACAATACAAATACAGAATATGAATAACCTACTGATAAGATATAATATACCTTGTGGTTAATAATTAACCGTTTGAGACACCGAGGGACAACGAATGAATGCTAGAATCAACGAACACTAAATTGGAACACAGTGATTGTGGCTCTAAGAGGCGTGATCCACGGTTGCAATCAAAATATCGGTTGTTTGTGATAGGAAGAAAAATTCAACTCTCCATCTTGTTTCTTAGAGAGATGAGATTGTTGGCTCTCATTCAAGGAAGAAGATAAAGAAGAAACAGGTTGAAGATATTGAATTCAATTCATCTCTCCGTTGATAGCTTTCTCTATTTCTTCAATCTCTTTGTGATGCTTTACAGATCACAATATTCCTTTTGCTTTTTAAAAGTAATGTTTAATATATTGAAAAGGAATCTTAGTTTTTCCTTTATTTAATTAAATAAACATTAATACTAAATAATTTATAACAATTATAAATTATAAAAACCCGATATAGTTCGTAAGCGCCAGTTAATCAAATTAAGTGGACTTAATATTTGTTGCCCAAGGTGTAACTCTTACGGGTCATAGCTCGGTTGGCAACGTAACGTAACCGAACTCGTACATAACCCAACAAGCTCCCACTTGGACGACATTCGGTTAAATTCCACGTAGACAGTCAGCGGCGCTCTAGCTGCACATGGCTGCCCCCAACAAGGTATGACACTTTAAAGTCATTAACCAAACATCTTCTTCTAGTATCATTTTACTATAACAAGACAATAAACTTATGGTAATCATAGTCATTTATCATTTCTGTAAAAGACATCAATTGAGTCATTGAGATTAATTCTCATATAGGACTCAATTATTATAGTTTTCGATCTAGATTCAAAATGGTCCAATCAAACACACAGTCAGTTTGGGTGAGGCCTCACACTTTACCAGTTTGAATCAACGAGGGCGCCACGATGTCTAACTGTTACATATAATGTAAGAGTACAGAATCCCTTATTGACTACATACAACTCCCACTGAACTTCAGAATTATTCCCAACCAAAGCCTTTATGACTGGCAGTTACGCGACAGCGGTTGACAGTGATCAAAGAATAACCCTCGGTAAACGGAAGTTCTCGTATGCATCTCAGATCATAGGATACTAAATGAGTATACCAGTATCAAAGCATCTTATAATAAAGATGGTTTGTGGCGAGTTACATCCAACGTCATTCATAATGAGGTCTGTGAATTTAGAAGTCAACTCCTTGATTCTAAATTCAGAATAGTCTTAATTCAGAATTGTTCCCACAAGTCTGATCGACTATGGATAATTTAGAATACAATATCCGTGGATTAAACGTATTAAAATTGAACACAGTTATAGGATTCATAATTGTATCTATATCAGTAGATCAAAATGAATTCAAAAGTATAACTGTTTAAAAGTTCATACATCCAAATACTAAATCAAAACATATCACTAGCTAATCTAAGCCCGATCACATTTCTATGCGGATCATGCTTGTTCTGAGTCATGGGCTTAGTAAACGGGTCTGCTAGGTTTTGATCTGTGTCGATTTTTCTTATCACGATGTCTCCCTGTTTCACTATGTCTCGTATATAATGAAACTTCCTCTGAATGTGCTTGGCCTGTGATGAGATCTGGGCTCTTTGGCTTGAGCAATAGCACCTGTGTTATCACAAAATATCTCGATTGGTTGCTGAATGCTTGAAACCACATCGAGATCGGCTATGAACTTCTTCATCCAAGCAGCTTCCTTTGCAGCATCAGATGCTGCAATGTATTCAGATCCAGTGGTAGAATCTGCCACCACACTTTGCTTGGAACTTTTCCAAGAGATGGCTCCACCATTGAGTGTGAATACAAAACCAGATTGTGAGCGAGAGTCATCTCGATCAGTTTGAAAACTAGCATCAGTGTAACATCTTACAGTGAGTTGTTCTTCAACTCCTCCATATATTAAAAACACGTCTTTAGTTCTTCTCAAGTACTTCAGAATGTTCTTAACTGCAGTCCAATGGGCAAAGCCAGGGTTTTGCTGATAACGGCTAGTAATGCTCAAAGCATACGAGACGTCAGGTCTAGTGCACAGCATAGCATACATGATGGAACCAATCGCTGAAGCATATGGAACCTTTTCCATTCGCTTAATATCAATGTCCGTTGAAGGAGATTGCGATTTGTTCAACACGGTACCTTTAGACATTGGAACACCTCCTTTCTTGGAGTTTTCCATCTTAAAGCGCGTCATCATTTTGTCTATGTATGTGCTTTGACTAAGCCCTAGAAGCCGCTTAGATCTATCCCTATAGATTTTTATTCCTAGAATGTAAGCAGCTTTTCCAAGATCTTTCATTGCGAAACAAGCTCCCAACCAAATTTTAACTTCGTTAAGCATTGAGATATTGTTTCCAATGATCAGTATATCATCCACATACAATATGAGGAACGATATAGTGCTCCCACTAGCCTTTCTGTAAACACAAGGCTCATCTTCACTTTTGACAAAACCGAATTCAACGATTCTCTGATCAAAATGAAGATTCCAGCTACGGGATGCCTGTTTAAGTCCATAAATGGACTTATTCAGTTTGCACATCTTATTTGGATATTGTGGATCGACAAAACCATCGGGCTGAACCATATAGACATCTTTAGAGAGATGTCCATTTAGAAAAGCGGTTTTGACATCCATTTGCCATATCTCGTAATCATAGTACGCGGCTATGGCAAGCAATATCCTAATCGATTTGATCATAGCAACGGGTGAGAAAGTTTCATCATAGTCAACACCTTGAGTTTGAGTGAAACCTTTCGCAACTAGCCGTGCTTTATAGGTGTGTACATTTCCATGCATGTCGGTTTTTCTCTTGAAAAGCCACTTGCTCCTACAGCCGTGAACCGGGAGGTAGCTCAACCAAGTCCCAGACTTGATTGTCTCGCATGGATTGCATCTCGGCGTTCATGGCATCTAGCCATTTCGTAGATTCCGGATCTGAGATAGCAGATTTGTAGTTAGTAGGTTCATCACCAGAATCAGCTACTACCAGAACCTATGGACCCTCTAGATTCTAAAGATATCTGTCAGGTTCTTTGCGAGTTCTGTTACTTCTACGAACGCTTGTGTTTATGTCTAAATCAATAACAATTTCTTGTTGTTCAGATGCACCTACTACATCAGCGTTTGTTTGTGGTTCTCGAATTTCTTCAAGATCCACAATATTACTTCCAGTTCCTCGATCAAGAAACTCTTTCTCGAGGAAATGTGCCTTCCTTTTTATGGAAATCATATTTGCATCAGGATGGTAAAAGTAATCCCCGCTTCTATTGTAGTATCCAACGAAAATAGTTTTTTCGCCTCGAGGATCTAGCTTGTCATTAGACTCACTAGTGACATAAGCATCACATCCCCATACTCTAAGGTAAGACAAATTGGGTTTAGACCCATGCCATATCTCATATGGAGTTTTATCTACCTTCTTAGTCGGTGCCAGATTGACAAGGCGGGCGGCGGTCATAAGAGCATAACTCCAAAAGGAGTGAGGTAAGTTAGTTCTACACATCATCGATCGAACCATATTAAGTAGGGTTCGATTTCTCCTCTCACTCACGCCATTAAGTTGGGGTGTGCCGGGTGGAGTGAACTGTGAAACAATTCCACATTCCTTTAGATGATCAATGAACTCTTGGCTTAGGTATTCTCCACCTCGATCTGATCGAAGTACTTTGATAGTCTTATCAAGTTGGTTTTCTACTTCGTTTTGAAACTCTTTGAACTTTTCAAAGGTTTCATGTCTATGCTTCATAAGGTAGACATAGGCGTATCGACTATAATCGTCAATAAACGTAACAAAGTATCTTTTGTGATTTCTAGACATGGTTCTGAAAGGACCACATACATCAGAATGTATAAGTGCTAACAGATCCTTAGCCCGTTCACCAACATGGGTGAAAGGATCCTTTGTGAGTTTGCCAGCTAAGCAAGATTCACATTCATCAAAAGATTCATGTCCTGTGGATTCAAGAATCCCTTCGGACTGAAGCCTTTTCACACGGGCCTTGCTTATGTGGCCAAGTCTACAATGCCATAGAAACGTATCGTTAATTCCAGATTTGATACGTTTAGAAAGATTATATACATTATTGTTTGTTTGAATATCAATCTCATAAATACCACTTCGAGGTTTAGCCTCAAAATAAAAGATATCATTCAAGTAGGCAGAAATAACAGCATCATTAAAAACATACTTGAATCCTTGTTCAAACAATAAAGAAACTGAAATAATGTTTCTGGTTAAACCAGGAGCAAACAGACAATTATTTAAAGTAATTACAAGAACAGATGGACAAGAAAGATGATATGTTCCAGTTGCTAGAACCGGTACTCTTTCCCATCACCAACGATGAGCTCCATGTCTCCTTGTTTCAGTTTCTTCCACTTTTCAGGCTACTACAAGACATTAATGATGTGGTAACCACATCCAGTATCAAATACCCATGTGTTGCTAGAAACAGTGAAAAGTGCAATAACATAAATCAGAATACCTGAAGAAGAGCCTTCACCATTGGCCTTCTTCACCTTCAGCTTGGCTAGATAGTCAGGACAGTTACGTCTCCAGTGTCCCATCTTATTGCATTCAAAACAGTGTCGCTCCTCAGGAGGGGGCGCTGCTTTGTTTTTAGCCAGCTGTTTGTTGTTGGTGGCAGGCTTGGCAGCAACAACTTTACCTTTACCCTTATTGTTATAAGTTTTTTTCTTGGGGTTTGGTTTCCTAACACCAGTAGATCGGACCATCAACATTTGACTGACTTTACCTGGTATGTTTTGCTCAGCAGTTTTGAGCATACCGTGTAGTTCAGCTACACTCTTAACCCATGCATTCATATTAAAGTTCATTATGAACTGGTCGTAAGAACTAGGCAAGGAGTTCAAAATGAAGTCTACTGCCATTTCATATTGCATAGGATAACCAAGTTTGGACATTTGGTCGATGTACCCTTTCATTTTAAGCACATGGGCACTAACAGGCGAGCCTACTTGCATTTTGCAGGATATAAGCTGCTTCATGGTATCATAGCACTCTTGTCGGGCCTGTTTATGAAACATGCCCTTAAGTTGCTCAATCATATCAAATGCAGTCATGTTCTCCATGTTCTTCTGGAGATTAGGAGACATGGTGGCTAGCATAAGGCAGGCTACCTCATCGGCATCCTCCTTAAATTTTTCCCAAGTTCTACGGGCTGCGGCCGTATTGTTTTCAGGCTCGTTGGGAACAACGCTATCTATAACATAGAGCTTTTTCGCCATCTTAAGAACCAATCTCAGATTGCGGTGCCATGCGAGAAAGTTGGTGTTATTGACGGGTGGTTCAAAGAACAACCCTTTATGATGATTAAACGCGTAACATTCTCTCTTTTAATCATGTAATTATCTTGAATTAGATAACTGCAGTTGCTTTTGTTTCAGGCACATTATGGAGCTTAATACGGAGAAAACGTAGTGTTGGACGGACCATGACGGAACGGAGTGGACGTACGTGGAAAGAAGAAAAGAAGACAAAGAATATTCAGGGCTCCACCGTAATTTACGGTGGCCACCGTAAATTACGGTGGACCCCAAAACTTGATTTTTCCCACCGTATGACAGAAACTTTCCACCGTACAAAACTTGTGGCTACCGTAACTTACGGTGGCTACCGTAAGTTACGGTAGAGGTGATTTCCTGGAAAGTTGATTCACTTATTAAAATCACAAGTGGATGCTTTTTGATGAATAGATGGAAAAGTGACGATGTTTGGGAGGAATATATGGAACTTTTGGCTGGTTGTTTTGTTTTATAAGCATGGGAAAACATTGTTATCATTATCATCTTCTTGGAACAAAATCATCATTCTCATTGGAACAAAAACACACTCGGGTATTGGAGATTGAGGATTTTCTTTGGTGAAGCTTTTGGTTGAGCTTCTTATTTTGTGTTGAAGAACAAGAACTTGTGGTATTTTAATCTTTGTTATGTTATTTAGATTGTTATGAATTATCTTTTGAATCTGTTCTTGTGCATAAAACTATGAGTGGCTAAACTTCTTGTGTGTTTCCTTTTGGTTTGAAGGATTTAAACTTTGATCATGTTGGTGTTTCTATATTTATGGGATGATAAAATTGATCTTGTGATTGTTTTGTCATGATGATTGTGTATTATGTGTAATAGGTCATTCATGGATTGCTTAACTTTAACCATACGTTCTTGATGCCATAGGCAAATCTTGATTTAGTGGAAGGGTTGGGTAATTAAAGAGTGATACTGATTATCGATAGATAACCTTGCTAATACAAGTACTTAGTCTTCTTTGATCACACATAAGCACACATTCATGAATCATGTCTATGTGGTTCTTCCCAATTAACACCAATATCATCATTTGTTAAAATCCGGATACCAAAGGGAAACATATTTCTCATTACTGATTTACACAAAGCAATTTACTTTCATTTCTAGTTTTAAGCCAATTTCACAAATCAACAAATTATTGAACCTTACTTATTTATCATTTTAGTTAAACTTAGTTAATTGCAACTTGAATTAAGTTAACACATATTCCACAAACTCCTTGTGTTCGATACCCACTTACCACTAGCTAGTTAGTAGTATTTGGTTTTAAATTTGATTGAGACTTCGACCTCACGTCAGTTATCAAGTTTTTCTTTCTCAAGAATAGACTTGAGAATGAAGGAGTTGTTGGTTTCTAAAGACATCTATTTAAATAAGCAAAATAAATTAATTAGTATTTTCGATGTATTGTTTCCTTATTTTAATTAACGACCCATTTACAATAATTTTAAATAAGGAATGAGAATCTGGCTTGGTCAGTCACTAAAGGCAGCTGGGGCACGCAACATTAGTAAGTGATTAGGCAGACTGACAATGTTTATCAGTTGTGAAAATTGCACAACTCTCGTGTATGAGGCCGCAACGACAACATTTGTCAATGCATTGATACGTTTAGCCTTATCTATGCCCACTTTTCTCTCTAGACAGCTGTGGCACGTAACAAGAGAGAAAAGTAATAGTCATCCTAAAACAGTTACTTGTGAAAGGGTCGGATGTGTCAACAAAACCCTTGCACCTTGGAAGAATAAACTACACATCAAGTGCGGTGCTGTGGCTCCAAACACTGATGTTTTGCTTAATGTTCCAAGTGTTCCTTATAGTAGGGTGGCATAGACTATTGATTTTTATCTATGGGATCCAATTTTAGTGTTTACCGAATAGGGTCAAACACAACGTATAATTAAGTTATACGTGCGTCGTAAAAGTTGGTTTTACAATATATAGTTCGTGATAATAAATGACGAACCCTTTCAGCTCTCGGGACACCAGATTTTAATACCCTATTAAAACTAGGTTCATCGCGAGATAGACAACCGATTTTTAAGTTGATAATTTTTAAATTGTTAAGAATTAAGTTTTAAATTTAAACTAATTTTAAATTTAAAAACTTATCTAGTTATCATTTTAAATGGATAATAAATTTTAATTTAAATATTATCAAGTTTTAAGTTTTGAAATTCAAACTAATTTTGAATTTGAAAACTTATCCGATTATCTCATTTAAAACAAACAATTTGTGTTAATAATTTAACAAGTTGTAAAAATAAGTTTAAAACTTGTTATTTATTTTGATTGTAAAAAAACTTTTTTTAATTAGTTTGATATTAGGTTTGGTGATATAAAATAAAGCAACCATAATAGCAAAATAATATGCAAATCTAATGGCTATGATTACTTGATCTCGCTAGAGTCAAATAGCGAGATCAAGCTAGGTCATGGGTGAAAACACAAAACAACCACAAGGATGGACCTAAGTGCATCTAGTTGTCTTGATGGGCTCCCACTGACTCCTTGATTTGTCTTGTCTCCAGTTTTGACTTCGGGTCTTCAAATATTGCAATATTTACAAAAGAAATACAAAATAAAAGAAAACTCTAATCTATTACAACTTTGAGCCATCAAATGGGCCAAAAACCATAAAACTAAAAACTTTAACAATAACAAATCACATCACAACCATTCAACCACAGGGTCTAGCCAGATTTACATATTAAAACACAATCAAAATAATACGGGTAATCTTTTGGTTAATAAATATTTAACCAAAATAAACAAGTTGCCCAAAATAATAAATCAGAAACTTCAAATAATTTTAAAGTTTGTGATCTATAACCAGTTAACAGACCGGATCTGATTTGCATGTTGTAAACCTGGCTCTGATACCACTGTTGGGTTCAGTGGTATCTTGGTTAGGTTTATTTATCAAAACAGTTTTGATAATTATTAATCATATTAATAATATGTAACGCAACGGAGTAATAATAAAGATACCACTGAACCCGACAGGATCTGGGTTACAAACAATGCAAATACAGAATATGAATAACCTACTGATGAGATATAATATACCTTTGTGATTAATAATTAACCGTTTGAGACACCGAGGGACAACGAATAAATGCTAGAATCAACGAACACTAAATTAGAACACAGTGGTTGCGGCTCTAAGAGGCGTGATCCACGGTTGCAATCAAAATATCGGTTGTTTGTGATAGGAATAAAAATTCAACTCTCCATCTTGTTTCTTAGAGAGATGAGATTGTTGGCTCTCATTCAAAGAAGAAGATAAAGAAGAAACAGGTTGAAGATATCGAATTCAATTCATCTCTCCGTTGATAGCTTTCTCTATTTCTTCAATCTCTTTGTGATGCTTTACAGATCACAATATTCCTTTTGCTTTTTAAAAGTAATATTTAATATATTGAAAAGGAATCTTAGTTTTTCCTTTATTTAATTAAATAAACATTAATACTAAATAATTTATAACAATTATAAATTATAAAACCCGATATAGTTCGTAAGCGCCAGTTAATCAAATTAAGTGGACTTAATATTTGTTGCCCAAGGTGTAACTCTTACGGGTCATAACTCGGTTGACAACGTAACGTAACCGAACTCGTACATAATCCAACAACGTCCACTAGGACCAAAGGCCTTCGTTGCCAAATGGTGGCGTGTTTAATATGACGGTGTCCTTGTTAAGGTACGAGCATTCAAGTCCCTTGTAGTTTAGAAATAAATTTGATGAGCATGTAAGTTTATTATTAAAAAAAACAAAGAAATCATTCAACAAAGCACTAATTCCGATCACCTCAATTGATGAAGACACTGTTGATTAATATAGACTTTTTTTTATGTCTACATGTGTTTAAATGAGTTATAAATTGATTTATAGTCTATAGATGCGCGTAACCTTTTTTTGTTGAATAGAAATACTATAATAGTTTACACACATAAATTATGTTTCAATTCAAAACATATGATTGATTGATGAAACACCATGAAAATGAGACACTCGAAAGTAATCAATGTACAACGTGAATGCAAAACAATTTTTCCGTGAATCCACCGACTATATACGTATTTGATTTGTTAAAACGATTTCAAGAGTATTATGTTCATAACAACAGTAGTTTCATGAGTTACTAATAGAAAAATAACATTGGTTGCAAATTCACCAACTAAAGTTACTATGAATGGTGTCTGGAAGAACAATCGAGGAAAGGATTTTAGGGTGATCCCGAATCCCGATGAAAGGGGACGATGTTTCGTATTTCTGATCTCCCGCCTCTAGTCACCTATCCGTTTGTACATATTTTTTCCCTATTTGATGATACTTTCCCTCTATTATAATATTCGTTACGGTATTTTTTTTTAAACCGACAAATCTATCATACTTACATTTTTAAATTACTTTAAATAAATTATATTAAATTACATCACGTTTGATGTTTACTATGTAAATTTGCATACTGATATCTACCCGCCTGGGTACCGATGCACGCCATCTAGCTCCCTGTGCATTTTACCAGCGGATGTAGATATATGCTAACATGAACCCTGACAGAAACCTAGAACACGTTGTCTTATCCTACACCACAATCCACACATCGCACATTCACACCCACACTTCACTTCAACCCTCACACAGTTATCTCAATATGCTCTAAACAATATCGTCGATTAGCTCTACAATGGCATTGAGTTCCACCTCTTACTATTCATCTTCTTGTTCAATTTCAAACAAATTCAGCAAAAACCCTACAAAATCTCTTTTACTCAACCACCGTAACGCGTTGTTTGTGATATCATCATCATCATCATCGAATTCAGATGATTCGCCGAAGCCCTCTGTTGTCGTTTCAGCTCGATCGTCTTCTCCACCAAAAGCTCGATTCGTTGCTCGTCGGACTGAATCAATCTCTGTTCGTCAACTCGAACGCCCTCTGTGTAATGTTTCATCCACCGTTTAAATTGCTTATATGGTTCACATGCTTTTAGTTTGTTTACTATTGGTTAATTCCGAACATATGATGTAGATCTGTGTGGAGATTTCATGATTTTGGTGAACAGATTACATGTGTGGATATTGCATCTGATTTGATATTGTTCATGACAATTGACAGTGGAGTATATGAGTCTTCCTGCAAGTCAATACTCTGTCCTGGATGCTCAAAGGATTGAGAGGATTGATGACAATACTTTCAGGTGTTATGTGTATAAATTCAAGTTTTTTGCTTTTGAGGTTTGCCCTGTTTTGTTGGTTAAAGTTGAGGAGCAACCTAATGGTTGTTGTATTAACCTACTGTCTTGTAAGGTAATCATGTCTTCAAATTTTCATTTGATTCATACTAGTTTGTAGCTTGTAGGATGTTGGGATATCATTGATGTTGAACTTTTTACTTATTGCAGCTTGAGGGGTCCCCAATTGTGGTTGCACAAAATGATAAATTTGATGGTGAGTAATTAGTTAGCCTTCACCTTATTATTTTCTTTAACCCTTGAATGGGAATATAATGTTTATCAGCTAGATGATATGCTAAAATGATTTGTGCGGTCAAATGGAAACTCCATTTTAACTGTGACGTCTTGATATGATTTATATAACTTTGAGATAAATATGACAACTACTGAACTACATATAGCTTCGGTTACCAAACTCTACAAATAGAATAGTCGGTTGGAAGTTTACCTCCCAGGAAAACGGCATTAATGTTTATTTCAGTTGTCATCTTGATTTCCTGCTTAACAGTTTAACAAATGGGCGAACTTAGCCATGCGTCTATTTGGAATCTGGAATCTCTTATCGGTCCTTATCGCTGACATGAATTTGTAATATCTTGATGTTGCCATTTACCAAAAAAATAGCATCTCTGATCTTTTGTATTTTTTCCTTGGATGATATTATGGACCACTTCCATATTGCTGATACAGAATTCTGGTATCTTTGATGTTGCTGTATAGGTCAATACAAAGAAATAGTATCTAGATTTTTTTTCCCTAGCTGATATTATGGACCAAAAAAGTAGCATATCTTTTGCAATTCTATAATCACTAATATCAATGCCTATGAGCTCCTCATAAGGTTAGTAGCCTACCTGACTTAAAAGATATATATTCTCTTTAAATTCCCTTTATAGTTGACACTAATGTTGTATGCGATAATTGGTAAGTATGCTGGCAAAAAGATCCTCATAAAAAAGCTTAAATCTGGATGTAGAAGTTAATACAGCAATATCGTAGTGTGGGAGCATGAGAGGAACTAGAGGGGGGTTCTTGGACCCTTTGCCCAACTAAATTTTCCCTTAATATGGGTATCCAACATGGTCGTTTTCTGTAGTTTGACCACCTAAAACTGTTACCGGTATAGTAGTTGATGCTTTTTGTGACCCGCAGTTGTATTCTGTTTCCGTCAGTGTGTGGCCATGTGGGAGGATTTTGGTATGACTTTATTCTAAGTTATATTACACAATCCTTTTTCAGGACCTCATTGACACTGGTTTGGTATGGGCATGCAGCTTCTATGGTGAATAGAATATCATGTGATACGGATCCAAGCAGTTCAACCATGCAAAAACTCACGTCAGACACTGTTATCGAGGTGATCCTTATGTTTTTTAGAAATTTAAACAACTAAAATCATTTAACTCCTTATTTTGTATATTCATTGTTGGAAATTTGTTGTTCAGGTTAGCATTGATATTCCATTTCCGTTCCAAGCAATCCCAGTTCAAACCATTGAATCAAGTGGCACTCAAGTCCTTGAACAGATACTTAAGATTATGCTTCCCAGGTTTATGGCTCAGGCATGTGACACTAATACCTTCTTCTTCTCATTCTCTTTTGATTTTGTGAGGAAGCATAAAATATAAAATTGTCTAATCATACGCATGACGGGTTTTTTTCTCTTGATGTGATCGATGCAGTTGGTGAAAGACTATCAAGCGTGGGCTTCTGGGGATACCTCAAGGCAGCCTCTTGGAACTGGTAGCATATGAAACGAAGCCATATGATATGATATGAAGATTACACTTTTCTAGTGTTGCAACTTTATTGTACCTTCCAGCATTACCGGATAATATAAATTTATTTTTGTGTAAAACCAAAATGTTATCTTTCTGCTGAACTTCTGTTTTGATTGATCTCTGGATTCATTTTCTTTGACAGTTTACCCAAGCGGGCAAGCACCCTTTAAATTTGAATTGTAAACTTTCAATAACATCTTCACCGCCATTGCTAGTGGTGGCTTCATGAGTCTTTTTATCAGGCATTATCTTTTGAAAATGTTGATGAATTGGTGTTATTCGTTTCAGACGCTGTATAACACATCAGAAAGAAATTTGACACCGATAGGCCCTTTCTAGACTTGCCCTTAATCACACTTGACTGTATGGGAATGATAAGTAGACTTTAGTTTCATCAACCCCCTAATGATCGTTACGAGAAGTTTAGCTTTTTAAACGTAAACCTAAAAAAACAAGCTTTTACAGTCATTTTAGATCAAAATTTGAACCGAAACGAGTCACACGAAGGATAAAAGAAAGAAGTATATGTACATATATTTACACTCATTTCAGTTTTTTATAGAAACGATTAAACCAAACAAATTAAGTCGATTTGGTATTTCGGTTGGCTGTTTTATTTGTAAAATTTCTTCAGATTTGAAAAGCTAAGCCGTTAAGAGAATTCATGTGTAACAATTATTATTACGGTCACTGTAAAAGTGCACGTATGGGGATGTAGCTCAGATGGTAGAGCGCTCGCTTAGCATGCGAGAGGTACGGGGATCGATACCCCGCATCTCCAACTTTAATGTATAGTCTTTATATTTATATTTTTAGTTGTTTATTGATAAGTTGCATCCGGACCCCTTTTCTTGATGTTATAAATTACACCGTGATCTGATTATAGTCCCCAAGATATGATACATTTTTAAAATCTCATCTTTATTATCAATTTATGATTACTCCCACCTACACACCACTTACAATTGGGGGGATGTTGGGTTTTCCCATGGTATGGGGATCCATTTTAGACGTTCTAAAAGGACACACACATATAATATGTATATAACTTTGTAATCTAATTAGTTGAACATAAAGATATATATAAAATTTTCACTGGTTAGTAGAATATTTGAGGAGTGTTATAGGTTTTACAGTCTAGATGATAAACAAACCCAAACTCAACAGGCAAGCTTGAAACATATGTACGTGTATTTAAACATGAGATTAGTTTTATAAACTTTCATTGGTATAGGATGAGTGTTATTCGATAATACATAGCTTGATTACCTATAACGTACTACTTGAATCATACCTGTCAACATTTTTCTTTTATTTTAAATTTATTGTTGTCTTGGTTAGAATAGTAGTATACTATTCCATAATTTTTTAGTTCATATACTCTGATTTTTTAGGTAATTATAATCTACATCTACATACTCTAATAAAAAGGTATCTTAAGATGACACGTGCCAGCACCACAATCATTCTCATCAAATTTTTCCCGCCTCTCTCTCCTATTAAATAATTACCTTAATTATTAATAATATTCCTTAACAACTTTTTTGATTTAATAAATTAAGAAATAAATCTATTTATTAATATTATTTCTAAATAAATAATTTTTTTATAAAATAATATATTTTCTAAAGCATATTTTTTTTTAAAATACAAATTTTTTTAAAATTGGTATTTTTAAAAAGTCACTATGTTAAAAACAAAAATAATCAAATTTGAGAGTTATAATGGGAAAATTATTAAAAATATATTTTTATATGATTTATTTTATTTATTTTTAGAAAAAAGTTTAAAAATAAAATTTTTAAAAGTTGATATTGTTATTTTATTATATGTTAAAATATCATTTTATAATTAATAAATATTATTAATTTAATATTTTATTTATTTAACCCGTGTAATACACTGGTTTACTAAAGCTAGTATTATATAAATTTGAAATAGTAAGAATGAATTTGAAATCCCGAACGGAAAATTTTTAACAATCTAACATATATATAGCCGTCGGGTTATCACTGAACACATATACGACAGATGTGGGATAGAGTATTTGACAACGTTTTATTACTGGATATTAGATTAGAATTACCAGTATCCATACCTTTGTCGTCCCTATTTTCCGTTAATGGATTCTCACCCTTAAACAAAAAAAAATTTAGGATATACAATTTTCGTAAAACTAAAGCTTCTCCGCTTGAAAAGTACCCGAAAAGAATACAAATAAAGTGGATGTAAATTATTATTTTGAGATAATTATTTAATGAAAAGATAACCAATCATTAATTAGAACTCCTTTTAGTGAGTGGGAGAATTTAAGTAGAGGAAAGGTTAACATAAATTAAGGTTAAACTGATTGGTCAAGCTACATGCCACATTATCTAGAACAAAAATAATTCTATGAGGGTATTATTATATATAAATAAAAAAGCAAACATGATCATGTATGATTTGTGCATGAGAACAAGTCATAACACAAGGGTCCATGAAGTATGGACTATTTGTGAGTTAGGGGAGAGGGGTGTCCATTACTATGAAGACAAAGGCATTGGGATAAAGAGAAGCAAACCCTTGTATCCATGCACATGCATGATAAGCATTTTATTAATGCATGATGCATACATGCATGCACATGTTGCCCCCTTCTCTTCCATCACTTATCATCACCATTTTTGCTAGGGTTTTAGCAAAACTCCATTTCCAAGAAGCCAAGATCAATCATTCCTTTATGTTGGACATTGAGCTTTTGGAGTTAATTAGGGTTGCTCTACCATGGAGAATATATATGGATCAACTTTGGTGGAAATAATGGTGGTTTAATTATTTGGGGATTGTGAATATTAATAATGTGTGTGTATTAACATCCAATAATGAAATTGTTTTAAGCAATTTGAGATATAGTTTATGTTTCTAAGCACTCTTAATCAACAATCAAATCATATCAAACGCCTTTTATGTAGCAAAAAAGCCAAATTAAGGATGATGGGTAAAAGCTTTATAACTAGATATATAGTAGATTAAGGAGTTTACAAAATCACTTTTTCAGATTTGCTTAATATTATTTTTATTAATAGAGCAAGTTATAAACGTACTTTTGTTTACATCATCAATTCTAGTTAGTTTCAATAATTAAGATATAATTGCTGCCCAATATCTTAGCAATATATATGTAAATTCTGTACCCTTAAAGAATATATGGTTTTCAATATGTCATGAAAAATAACATAACATGTAATCTTAAATCTTTTCAGGTAAAAAGTAAAAATAAAAAACAAAAAATAGTTCTAATGCATGTTGAATAGTATAAGAGTTATACGAGCATAAACGTTATTTAAATAGTCAATTTCATATATCATCCTCTAAACTTACATAATTACATATTTTTCCATATCATGTTTGAAGACTATTGTATATTATGCATTGAAAACTTTTGGTTTAGGAAAATATGTAATTTAGCAAGTTTATAAAAGGATATATTTAATTTTCCCTAATTTAAATAATCATTATTTCCAAGTTGAATTAAATAAATACAACCAAATAATTCATATGAATTGATGTTCTCACAATTTATTACTGGTCATATATATGATGTGTGCGGCTATGAACAACACTGATAAATGTTATACAGGTCATATGATCCTTTTCACCACCAAATATCTCTTATTAATTTTTCAGTGATAACTGAACTCTTAAAAACGATAAATAAAGGTATAAATAGATCTATATGAACCGGCTGATATCGATCTTAGCGTATATAACTTATGATAATTAATCCAAGTCTTTAACCAATCTTGACTGCTCCTAATCAATTTTGATCAATATGAAGATAGACATGCGAAAGCATCATTCTTATAGATATGTTTAGAGCAATGCCAACTAAACATGATAAAAGAGTGAGAAAAAAAGGATTGGTGTAAAAGAGGATATAGAAAAGGTTAAGAAGGTATAAAACAAGAGGAATAAATGATTGAAAATAGTAGGTATTTTTGCATGGGCAAGGTTACGGGCTACGTGATGTTAGGTAGCCATGTTGTTTTTTGCCTGTGGAATGTCCCCTTCTTTTTATGTGACTATTTTTGTAGCTAAATATACATATATACAAGGTTTAATAATTAATATTATATTGTAGTTCAGGCTTCAACCAGATAATAAAGCATATGGTTGTTTCTACTATTAGAAAACAAACTTTTATCTATAAAAATATTACGGTCGTTTGTCAATAAAAACCTAGAATGTAAAAAAATTAACTTTTTAAAGGTTGTTGGTGATTCGTATATGAATACTAATTACAATCATGTAGGATAAGATAACTTACCCAACGTTAGAAACGGAAATTTATTATCACGAATGGAGTCTAAATATTTATTTCTTTTTAATGAAAATGAAAATAAATTTTGTTGGTACTCCGTTGAGTATCTGATAATAAAATTTCTTTCAAAATTTTTGTGTTTGTTGAATAATTAAGATTTTCTAGATAAGGTCTGATAAGTTGCTGGAAAATGCCGGTGCCACCAAAGGGGTTGTCAAGGTGGTTTAATTATATAGAATTAAAGATTACAAAATTAGACATCTAAAATCCGAACTTCGCAAGTGTAAAAAGAAAAAAAAAAACGACAATCATTATATGACCTTATAAATCTCCCTGTGAGAGAAACCACGCGGTTCAACTCTATGTCACAATAAATTTGATCTCATAGATTACTCGACCAATATTTTATTAGATCAAGGTAAGTAGTCTCTGATCAATATACGTTAGATAACAAGATCTACTCGCGAACCAATATTAACGCATTTCTTCTCTAAAACACAAAATTAAATCTAATTAATATCCTACCTATTTTAAATTAAGAAATGCACAGACTTTTTTCACAAGTAATTTAATTAGATCAATTTCCCTTTTTGTTTAGGGTAAAGACTAAAGATGGCCGGGTTTAATTGAAGAATGTGAAAAAGGAGCCAGATATAAAAATAAAAATAAAAATAAAAAAATAAAAAAATATATATATAAAAAAGGGGATGTGTTGAATAGTTTTCCCCAAGGAAAAGAAAAGTGAAGTTTGTAGAGTATAGAGGATGATGAAGGGTACATATCAACATGATTGATTAGGCCACCCCAACTCATGGCACCGGTGCCACACCGCCGTTAACACATCAGTCAAACATATGTGTCAATCTCAGACAACCCACCCTCGTTTCACTCTTCACCATTCCTTAACACCATAATCATTACATTTTCGCTTTCTTCTTTTAACAATTTATCATTCGTTTAAGTAAATATAATTTGAAGGGTTAGAACAACATTGACCATTTGTGTAATTGATGTATGCATTATATTTGATTGTCTAAATAAGAATGATTGTATATTAATAATTCAAATTATAAATTATTGACCGATTACAGTCAATGAGTCCTAACTTAACTGGTTTAGTATGAGACATCTTGTGATTTTTTAAAGTGGAGATAATGAGTTGGAGTCTCACTAGGTGCGATATGCTTCAAGTGGGTCAAGGGTTTTACCACAGTGGGCCTTTGGGTGGTGGGTTTCCCTTGGAATGGTGGGCGAGCCGGGTCACCAGCGCTGCCTGCGTTCACGGGCGTGCGTAGCCTTTCGCCAATGGGTTTACCTGGGTGAACGAACTTAAAAATTATTCGTTGGTCGTTCGGAAAAAAAAAATTTTTTTGACCGATTATAATATATACTAACAATTTGACAAATGATATGACTTTCACTAGCAGTCCTAATAGCATAACTATCATAGATTCAGACTCAATTTTTATTTATTTTCTACTAAATTTTACATGTAATCGTGCATAATCATCATTGTGAGCGAAGTTCGAGTAAAAATCAAATGTAAATCTTTGATATCATGTTACTAGGACCATTAACTGACAATATATGTAAATGTTATAAATGTTACTATCGAAATGTTAGTATAAATTATTATATGTTAATAAATAATAATTTAAATTATCAAAATCTAATTTTCCTTAAAATAGTTAAATTATGGTATGACCAACATTATTTATGTCTTAAGATGATTATCTACTTACACGTTCCAAATAGAATTTATAAATTTGATTATAAGAATACCTAATTACAAGTTAATTTTATATTTTTCCCCACCCATGCTTTGCTTCGGTATCGTTGTTGTTGTGAAAAATCTGAAAATGCTCAATTTAGAATAACATGTATGTCGAAACATGGATAAAACCACACAACTTTATATGAAAAACGGACCATAAAGTAGTTATAATTATTTTTTAGAGCATATAAAATAGCTCATGCTCATTTGTTTTTAATTAGCTTTTTTTAATGCTTATTTAAAATACACCCTTGAGACATGATTATTTTTATCTATGATTTCATGTAGATTTTATTCAACTTCCGCCCACCGTAAAGGGCTACTATAATAATGTATTATATATATTTTATTTTATTTATCATTTAAAATATCTTCTTTAGTATTCACATATACTAAAAGTTATTTTAATATTAATAAAACACACACATTTATACGGGTTATGTACCTTTATCATGCATTTTCCAAATCATGACTTTAGGTTTAGTGACATTAATAACTGTAATCTGCGAATATTATCTGAACTCAAATCCTTACCAGTGTAAGGTGATGAATGAAACATATTTGGTTCATTTATAATATATCTCCGTAATTGATAAGTTTTAAAAACATGTTAACTAATTTATAGTCCATCTCTTATCTGGTCATGCCTCCTAATGGCTCAAAATAAAATTATCAAACAATCCCTAAAAAAGTTGACATTATATTTTTATTTTAGAATTGTTTAAGAATTAGGATAATCATATAATTTAAATTTGTAGTTTAATAACATTAGTGATTGTCAACTACATCACTACAAATATGATATGAATTCAAACAATTACAAATGAAGTGAGTAAAATTGTATTTAAGAGTAAAATAATTGATATTCAGAAAAAGAAAATAAAATTTTACATAATTATCAAGACAATTAAATACGAAACTTAATACCACCCAACGAGAAAACTCATATTAAACGTAATATATCTAGATCAGATCTTGTATAGTTGTATGTCACATCAACGCAACAACTACAAATGTAACACCCCCACCCGGGTAAGGTTGACGTGTCACATAAACAGTAATCAGAGTTTCATGAATGATAGAATTAAAGTACTAAGAAACACTCATATCCTTACATAGGTCCAAATAATTTAAATGAAGTCTTAAAATCAAATACTATTAAATCTTATTAATCCAAATGTTCTCATCCTAACTTCTTGAGTTAACACTCTTCACTCGTTCCCCTGAGCCCCTTGAGTACCTGCTATAAAAATAAGAGAAAACAACAAAAGAAAATACGGCTGAGCCAAAGAATGCTCAGTAACGGAAATAAACAATAGCAATACAATGATCAATAATGATAACAATGAGATGATCAAGTTGAAAATCAAATGATAATGATCATCTAAAGGAATACCCATATGAGCCAATAATAATAACAATTAACAATGTGTACATTAGCTGCAGTTCTAATGCACCAATATGTGAGATAGGAATGTGGGCACACACACCTAACCATCTCACCAATAACAATAACAATGATATCCTAGGATCGATCCATACGCCTCCTTTAACACTAATCAATATGTGCAACAACTTAGCACGTAATAATAATGTAGAGACGTTGTGGTCTAATCGCTCTGCCACAGATAGAGCACGTCACTTGTGCCACAATGACGCCCTATGTCCCCATAGGTGGATGTGCTCGGGTACGGAGGTCAATAATACAATCGATCAAGCCAATATAACACAATAAGTTACACTAGTGCTCATAACCCTCAATCAAGATCACTAGCTATAATCAATAATTTAGGAATCATGTGACAATGAGTACAAAGAAGATAAATCCTACCACATGCAAACAATGTCAACTATACAATAATCATTTATAACAATAATCTTATGGATTTAATAAACAACAAGTCAAGTTCTGGATTCAAGATAAAAATCAAGAACGAGAGGAATTCATGCTACGAGAGAGGAAAGGTCGGAATCCGTACCTTATACACGAATGACAATAATCAGAAACAAAGTCTAGGCTCGGTTAACGCCGTGAGAACCTACGATAACGTAACGCAAATTATAGTTTGAAAAATTCCAGTTCTGCCTCTGTCTTTTCGCACTCGTTAAAAATACTAAACGATGTCTAAAAATTCTGAAAATCTCCAGTTTACTAGATTAGTGATTTCTGAACAACTTTCATTTAGAAAAGTTTCTGATTTGGATTACCGAAATATGAGAAAAACGTGGATCTTTACAGCTGCGCAGAACTGCTAGCTGTAACGAAAACGACTGTTTGGAGGTCTAAACGAATGAGTTTTTCAATGTTTTATATATCAACGGATTCGTCTTTCGACGAACTTCGTCATGGACATAAAGTTTAACTGATTTGAATCTGTTATGAAAGAGTTATGCTCTCTGTAAGTTGGCTGTAAAATACGAGCTTAATTCAACAAAATAAACTATTTATAACGTTTGTTAACAATATATATATAAGAATTGTTAAGCTTTTTAATAAATTGATTTACAGAGATTAATTAGGTACTTTTATAAAAGATGTCTTATATTTAATCCGATTTTTACCATTTATTTAAAAGAATCCATAAAAATAATTAAATAAATGTCCTTGTTATATAATTTTATAAAGGTTTAGGCTTAAAGAAAATTACAGAAAAATTAATTGGGTACATTTAAAATAAACAAAGTTTATAAAAGTTGTTTTTAAAATTTTTAGTAATTTTTATATAATTTTTGAAAGCTGAAAATGGCATAAAAAATAAATGTGGGTGCACGGGTTCGAACCCGTGACCCCAAGGATTGCAAGTGAACCGTGAACCAGTGAACCAAAGGCCTCAGCCGCGGTAATAGCTGGTTTCGATGACTTATAACACATTTAACCAAGAATTCTCCAATCATCATGAACCCTAGTTTTAGTTTGGATCAAATTGAAGTACAAACGATAATGATCAATGAAATAAACATGGGGCTTTGATTCCTCATGTGAAATCGAGTTTATGGATGTGTTTAATTTTACCAGATGTAGTCGAATCGATGATGAACCCCACGATGAACAGTCGCGGCTAATGTGGAATCCAAACGATGATCAAACACTGATGATACTCGAATTAATTGCACAGGAAGTTTCTAGTGGTGTACACGATCAAAATACTTCTGTCAATTTGGGTTTAGAATGTGTCTAGGTGGGATTTCGAGTAGTTGCAGGTCCGCGGAGAAGGTGATGATCGATTAGTGTGATTTGGTGTGTTTCTAATCAGATGAGACTCGAAGGAAGTTTTTAATTGTGTAAAAGATCGTTAGTGCACCATCAACTTCGATTATTATTATTGTTCAGTGCGTTTTGATAGTGGGTGTCGGCCGAAAGTTTCGGTCAAGGTGGAAATCATACCAAACCAACACCATTATTCAAATTGCAAGGGTCCACGAGTTCGAGTCAATCACGCAAAGGTGTCGGTAGCTTTTGTTTGATCAAAAACCGCATTATTTTCAGTGGTGGGGCTCGCCGGAGTTGTCGCCGGCGGCGACCGGAGATACGGGGTCGACGGGAGGGGGTTTGGGATTTAAAACAAATTTACAGTTTGGCCCCCTGTAGTTTACATTGCTTATTATTTCATGTGAAAGTTTTTAATTTCAAGTTTCATAAATTACAAAATCACCCCTGGACTTAAGTTTTATTTATTTCAAGTTTAATAAATTTTTATAAATTACTATTATTATTATTATTATTATTATTATTATTATTATTATTATTATTTACGGGTATTATAACAAATGTATTATATAACTTTCATGATTCATCTTATATATTATAAAATTTTAAATACATATGTGATATGTGTATTTAAACAGCCTCTTGCACAAAATTGTGCAAGGAAAGGTTGCGTACATCAGATCGCTTTGTGATCCGGCTCCTTCCCGGACCCTGCGTAAAATGGAAGCTTCATGCACCGGGTACGCCATTTATGTGATATGTGTGTATGTTAAAAAAGAATTAGAAATAACGGTAAACAACAAGTCAAACGTTTGAAACCCTAGGTGAAAGGTAAAGAAAAAAATAGAAGCGAAAAAAGAGGCAATGTGAAGGTGAACACAATTTAAGGACGACCCTTCCCCCTTTTAAACACCTTCATCCTCCTTCTTAGATATTTCATTCATCCCTCAATTACAATTCGACCCTATGTTCATTAACTTTCACCATCGATCAACCAATTTCAACCCTAATTCCATACACATAACAATATTATTATTATTATTGTTGTTGTTGTTGTTAATCTTCACTCACACATTTGCTTTTCAATCAATCTTCTTCCATCGGTCCCAATTCAATCTCTTTTCTTATGTGTTTTTTGGTTTGATGATTAGCGCATAGGTACGGTTTCCTCAGGTTTTGTTTGTAATTCAATGTATCGTTGATAGACGCCACACTGATTCAGAGGTACGTTTTGTTCTTACGATTGTTGAATTTGTTTGTGAGTTTTTGTAGTTCGTGTTTGATTGTGTGATGGATCTCGATTCGATTTGTGTGTCGAATTGTGTCGTTGACGATATGGTGTTAGGTTTTGATCGTGTGTTTGATCAGGTGATGTTGATTTTATCGCACGGCACACTTCTCCGTGAATTAAACGAGTATGTTGTGTTGATTTAGGGTTAGATTTCCGTCAAATAAGGTTGGTTTTGCTTAGGGGGATGGTCAATTTTGTGTTTGTGTGTGGTTGGTGGTGAATTCAGCCGTTTCGGTGGATATTGTTGGGTTTTTGGGGGTAGGGTTAGTGAGAAGAATCAGAAGATGACCGATGTTCAACAGCAGCTTCCGCAGAAGCCTGAGAGCACTACTGATGCGTGTTTGGATTTTGAGAGAGGTGGTTCTGAGTTTGAGAGGGGATTTGAGGAATTGATGAGGGGGCAATTGGATGACTGTATGTCATTTGCATCATGTAGCTCCCCACGTAACACAGAGGATGATGACGAGAGTGAAGGTGGTGATCAGCTTATGAGAAGAAGGAGGAGGTCTGATCTTGAGGGTGATGATCTTGCAGAATCTTCTATTGCAAGGAGACGCCAGTCTCGGATTTTGAGTAGGTGGGCTGCAAGGCAAGCTCAGGAAATGATCACCACAATTGAAAGGAGAAACCGTGAGTCTGAGTTAATGGCGCTTGCAGGTCTACATACTGTTTCAATGTTGGATTCATCTTTCTTGAGGGAATCTCAGTCTCCTTCTCCTACTTCAAGTAGGCAGGGGAATGTTGAGAGACCGAGCACCCGTGCTTCTTCAATTTTGCAGATGTGGAGAGAGTTGGAGGATGAACATTTGTTAAATCGGGCCCGTGAAAGGGTGAGGGTGAGACTGAGACAGCAAAGAAGTGTGGATTCAAACACAAATGTTTCAAGCACAGCAGAAGGCAGAGGGAGTGAACATCAAAGTAGTTTGGAGGATGTAACTGGGAGTGAAAATGATTATGGAACTTGGTCTCATGATCAAATGGAACCACAGAACGAGGGTCAAGATCAAGATAATGGCAGTTCAAGCCGTGAGCAAACTCCTGATATAGGTGAGGTTGAGAGGGAGAGGGTTAGGCATATTGTTCAGGGATGGAGGGAGACAAGTGTTGGTGAGCCGATACCTGCTGTTGCGCAGAGGAGTAATAATAGTCCACGAGCAGAATGGCTCGGGGAAACTGAACGGGAAAGAGTGAGAATTGTGAGGGAGTGGGTGCAAATGACAAGTCAGCAGAGGGGTGCACGTGGTGGTCGTGAACAAAACCGTGATGAAGGTCAACCAGAGCATATTAGAAGGGATATGCTAAGGTTGCGTGGTAGACAAGCTCTAATTGACCTACTTATGAGGGTTGAAAGGGAACGACAGAGGGAGCTTCAGGGCTTAACTGAGTATCGTGCGGTTTCTGATTTTGCACATCGCAACCGTATCCAGGTTAGTTTCTTTTTAGTCTTTTCTAAAATCCTGCATATAACCATGTTTGCATATGAGTATCATCTTATTCAGTTTTTTGTTCTGTATGTTTGCCTAATGTCTAGCAAGTTTTGGGATCATACATGATTTTTGTTTATTTTTACAGTCATTATTGAGAGGCAGATTCTTAAGAAATGAAAGGCCTGTAGAGGAAGAAAGGCCGTCTTCAGTTGCAGCAAGTGAGTTGGTCCAATTGAGACAACGTCAAAGTGTTTCTGGTTTGAGGTATGCTTTTTTTGAAGCTTTTATACTTGAAATCTTCATATTCTGCTTAAGTTTCAGTTAATTTGTTTGTCGCCTTTATGGCACTAAAACAATACGAATAGAATGTTAAACAAAGAACTGTCCGAATAGGTAGGTTGAGTAGTGTGTCAAAACTGGTAATGTTTTAGTATGGGTTGGTGTTGGGTAAGGCCAACCCACCAAAAGACTTTTCCATTTTTTGAAATTTTATACATAATTAATGTGTTATTCTAAAATATGATTAAAAAGCTATTTATTACATTGATAATCTAGAATTTAAAGTAATATTATCACACATACTGAGTACAGGTTGCTTGATCTGCATCCTGTTTGATTTTTAACTAAAATCTTATTAAATACCAATGTGATCCATACAAAATGTAGCTTGAATCGGTAAATGGGTTAAAGCTTCCAGATCTAGCTAAATAGTTTTGGTTATACGTATAACTGTATAAGGTTTTATTTTCTACTGCCGTTTAATGACATGGCTCTTCTTAAACCAGGGAAGGGTTCCGGTCCAGATCAGAAGACATAGTTCATGGTCAAGTAAGCAGACATGTTTAGTTACTAATTTAACCATAATATAACTGTGTTTACAAGCGATGAAGCTCACACAAACAATTTACAGGAAACCGAATATGAAAACCAAGATCAGTCGCAAATATGGGCCCCGGAAACTGATGTTCATCAGGTAATGGATCGCACCGGAAGCTTAGAAACTGTTACAGATGTTCAAAACACAAATCAACAAGAAAACATTGAAGAAGATGAGAGAGGAGAATGGCAGCAAGAAAGCAGCAGCTATAACGAGTTTAATGAATGGAGAGAGGGAAATTCAGAAGATGTTGGAAGGAACTGGCAGGAAAATTTAGGTAATGACTGGTCCCAAGAAACACCAGAAACTGGTGGTGATGGTGCTCATATGCATGGAACCGATGAGGTTTGGCATGAAGATGGCTCACGGGAAGTCATTGAGAATTGGCCCGATGGGCCTTCTGACCCGCCAAGAATGCTGCATGCCGTTCCTGGCAGGAGAGCTAATAGATTTCACCCACCTGATGATGATAATGTGTACAGCATGGAACTTAGGGAACTTTTGAGCAGGTAGTAGACCTTTCTTAAAATTAGGGGTGTGTGTATGTTTGGGTTTGTTGTTTTTGTTTATTATAACTTCAAACCGAATCACATCCAAACATGATATTTTATGGCCTGTTTCATTACAACTCATTATCTCATATAATTACTTTTGCATTGACTAATTTTCTATTGTTTATTGTAGGAGAAGTGTTTCTAATCTTCTTAGAAGCGGTTTTCGTGAGAGTTTGGACCAGTTGATCCAATCATATGTCAGCAGACAAGGTCGTGCACCCATTGATTGGGATCTGCACCGCAACTTGCCGACCCCTGCTTCACCCGAGGGTGAGCAGGAGTCCCGTCAGGATGAACAGACGGGTGAGAATCAACATGATGCTAGTGGTGGTAGACCGTCTTTGGTTCCACCAGTACCACCACCACAACCCATGTGGCATCATCTGCCTTATTCTAGTTGGTCCCGTCACACCATGCATCGTTCTGAACTCGTAAGTTATAACTAGAATCATCAAACACTCAAACATTGTATTATTTAAATATTACACCTTTTTAAATGGCGTAAACGTATTCAAACATTAATTAAGCTTATTGATTGAACATTAATGGAACAGGAGTGGGAGATGATTAATGACTTGAGAGCAGATATGGCAAGACTGCAACAAGGCATGAGCCACATGCAGAGGATGCTGGAGGCTTGCATGGACATGCAACTCGAGCTCCAACGGTCTGTCAGACAGGAAGTTTCCGCTGCTTTGAATCGATCAGGAGGGGGTGGACAAGGTACATGCAGACACCCAAGGATGTAATTACCATTTTGCCCTTCCGTTGATAAAAACTCTTACATAACGTAAATTTTGTAAAATGCAGGTATTGCTGCAGAAACATCAGAAGATGGGTCAAAATGGTGTCAAGTAAGGAAAGGAACCTGTTGTGTTTGTTGTGATAGCCAGATTGATTCTCTGTTGTACAGGTAACTCCCTCAATTTCTTGAAAACTTACTTTAGAAAATGCTTTCGATCATCAGTAATATGTATAAAACACCATTTAATCATAACATAACCGGTACAGATGTGGGCACATGTGTACGTGTTCAAAGTGTGCAAATGAGTTGATTCGTGGAGGAGGGAAATGTCCTTTGTGCAGGGCACCCATTGTCGAGGTTATCCGAGCTTACTCCATACTGTAAACAGATTACAAACTGACTGAGGAAGAAGATTATTTCATCTGTGGATCGCTGTCATTTTTGCCTCCCTGTTTTTCTAATTATATGTTGAATGATCGATTATGCATTGTATAATTGGAATAACAATTGGCCCATTTTCAATACTTAATTATTGCATAATAAAATTCCACAGTAAAATTTTCTTTTTTACTGTACATTTGAACCAAAGTGGGATGGAGTTGGTGGTTTATTGATAAACGAAAAGGCGATAAATTCTTCAATTATAATTATTTAACCATTTAAATTGTGTAAGATTGCCCATTTTAGCATAGTTTGGTGTTGTTTTTTTTGTAAAAAAATACGCAGGACCAATTGTAGTTGGTTCAGAAGATGTAGCGACCAATTGTAGGTGGTATTGTAGCTATGACCAGACCTACAATTGTTATTGTTACTATACATAATAATAAAAAGTACAAATGTTAAGTTGGTAGCATTAACTGTTTTATGCATTTTTTTTATTTACTTGTAAACAACCAAATGTCCTAAGGGTTAAGATAATACATCACCTGTAAAATTTACTATTTATATACCGGATGACTTGAATAAAGAGTGTCCAGTCATTTGTTTCTATTTTTGTATCCCTTGCTTATAAATTATTACAAAAAGTAAAACTAATACTATTATCAATAATTTAATGTATCAAACTGAATTTTCAATTAACTACAGTGATTTAGTACACGCACACATGATACATCCTATAAACCCTTTAATCAAGATTTGATGTTGAGCCAAAACCATTATGTTGAATCTTTCACTTTGTCATTGAACCCTATAAATAACAAATAGATGTCCGTAATAGTCATCAAGACTTACAATTGATATGAATTTGGATCTTCCAAAAGACACAATATGCACATGTAAACTAGCGATAAAAGAGGGCATACATAACATGCCCATGATTTAAAGGAAAAAAAAACATTATCATTTACCTTATCTTTTCTTTCATGCTATGTGCTATTTCATGTGAGAGTATAATCATATATTTTTGGTCTTCCTCAAATGGATACTATCATGGATATTAACATGATTTACCTTGTATACAAATTGGTTTCCATGAAGTTATGAAAACCAGCTCTTTCCAGGCTTGACAGCCTTTAGCTTCAATACAAGCTCTTCTCTTTGAGCTTCTACTTCTGCGTATTTGAGGCTCATTTGAAGATAACGTTCTCGAAGCTCTTTCAGTTCAGTCTCAAGTAAAGATGTGTCTTTATCGTGTTCTTTTTTAACTGTGTTCGCATCGACTTCTAACTCGAGTGGAACATCTAACTGATGAATTTGTCCCTTGGACAGAAAGCTGTAAATAAAAATTGGCAGTGGTAAGTTTAGGATGGCAAAATGAACGTGGACTTGAACTCTTAGAAGTGGCAAAACGGATTGGCTTGGGTTGGATTGAACAAAATTTGTCTCAACTTTTGATATTTTTTTAAATAACTAATAGGTGTAAAAAAATATTATAAAAATTATACTGTTTTGTTATAATCTACTTATTGAATAAAACACACTTTAGGTGACTTTTGACTGTTTCCTTTTGATCTAATTATTTTAAATTTACCCATTTGATAAAAAACCCAATATTTATAAGTAAATGGGTTAAAATTGCCAATTGTGCGTATGATTTTCACTGGAGTCATCTTTGGTTAATACCTATCAATCTGGGCTTTATACATGTCATTTGCCTTCAAAGCTTCAGCAAGTTCCTGCTCAAGTGTCCTGATTCTTAATGATGCATCGACAGTTATCTCATCTGTACTAGTATCCACATCCTGTAACATAAAAAAGAATAATTAGAAATCAACTTATAGCCATAGTTCTTTTTTCCATAATTTACCATAAAAACATTGATATGGACCTCTGTGAGCTTCATCAGATGAAAACTGTTATTACTGTCTGATCTGAAAGATTTAACACTACTATTGGTAGAGTACTCAATCTGCTCCAGTTTCTCTTCAAGAACTTGTGCGTTCTTCATGCATTCATCTTTTTCTTCTCGAAGACAATTTATCTTCCACTGTAGTTGACTATTTGACCGTTTCAGACGCCCAATTTCATTTTTTAACTCAGCATCTTGTGCACATAATGCTTCTCTTGCAGTTAAATCGCCCTGAAGCCGGATAATTTGTTCCTGCAGTGCAATTTTACTGAGTTTATGATCTTCTAATTCGATCATTGCCTTCTGCATGCTTAATGTTCTCTGCAACAATGAAGCCTTTTCCTCCTTTAGTTCTTTATAATCCCCGGTTACCAACTGTAGTGAAGCTTCCAACCTTTCATTCTCATATTTCACATCATTGTATGAGTTCTTAAGAGCCACCAGCTCATCTTGCAACAATGGAATTTTCTGCAGTTGACCACTCATACTCAAGATCTCTTCTGTTAATTGTACTCTTTGGTATTCACAATCTTTTAGGTCACCTTCGAGCTCAGCAACTCTAATTCTTAGCTTTTCTTCATCAGATCTTGCATCCTCCAATAACTCCATTAACTTTTCAACTTTCGCCTTCAGAACTCCATTGTTCTGTTTGGAAGCAGCAAGCTCAACCGTCAGATCATGAATAGTTTCTTCATATTCAACTTCATTGGTTTTAATCTTCTTATCAGGTGATTTTAATTCTTCTATGACGTCTTCACCGACAACAAGTTTTTCCATCTTCTCTTCAATTTTCAAATGTAAAGCTTCAAGTTCTGAATCAAATATTCTCTCTTTTACAGCAATCTCATTCATCATTAAGGAGAACTTATCTTCTAAATCTTCCAACTTTTTAGACAATTTAGAGAAACTATGTTGTGACTCCCTCCTTTCTGCTTCCAAACCTGTGCAGCGATTATGCAAATCAAGTCTTTGTTGCTTTAGCTCTCGGTTTGACTTTTGAAGTTGGCTGCATTCTTCAATTAAATTTTCTGCAGTCGTCTGTAACTTTGGATTTGCTTTTTTTAAATACTCACACTCTTCTTGAGCTTCCAACCAACGTTTTTGCATGTCTTCAAGCTTCTGTCTCATATCATCTTTGCTCGTTTCTAATTCCACTTCTAGTTTTTTTATTTCATCCTGTAGATTCATGACACGTGTCTCTGAATGCTGTATCTCCAAACGATTTGACTCGCGTGCATCAGTCAAATATCTTAATTGGGGTTCTAATCCAGATATTCGTTCTGATAAGTGCAGATTTTCTAATTCTAATTCAGCTACTTGCTGTTCTAATTCCTTGTTACAACTCTCGAGCTCACGTAATTTCTTTTCAAGAATTTTTTGGCCGCTACATGGGAATCTTTTGCATCATTAAGCACCATCATGTCATTTTTTACCTGTTGGATTTCAAATATTTACAGTTTCATAATTATCTTAAAATAATGATAATTTTCAGGTAACTACTTTAGTCTACTTGAGTAATGCCATTAGTTTTATGATGAAATCATTAGTTTGAGATTATATAAAATTTAGATAGAATAGAAAATGGATAGTAATTGGGATTGCTTCTATGCCTCAAACCTATTTGGGGGCGAAATTTAGATCTAAGGGACTTTTTCTTAAAATCTACGAGTATAACAACCATCCTTCTTTATCTGGGATTGGGACCGGCAACAATAAACTTAAAATATTTGTAGTTGGTGGAGGTATAAATGATGAAATAATAAGTGATAAAGAAATATATATACATACATATGTAATGTAATAAAATATAATAACAACAAAGAATCAAGCAAAAATAACTATCTTTTTTAAATAAAAAGAATAATAAATTGAGGCCCTTCAAATATATTTGGCTAAAGCCTGGCTTATTTTTTAGAGCCCGCCCTGCCTATATATTAACTTGTATTTGGTCATTAATGAACAGAGCTCGTTACCTTATCCAGACATTCAGAGATGATAGTACTTTCTGTTTGCATAGCTTTCAAACCTCCCATTAATTGACTCTTTAATATTTTCAGATCAGACAACTGAGTCTCCAAGTCTGTTTGGTAGGAGTTCAGGTGCTGAATCTCTTTGTCCTTTAGCAAACAATCTGATTTAAGTGCATCTATTTCAGAGGTTTTTGCCAATAGTTCCATATGCAGCTTCTCAATTATGCCACTATCATCCTGCAAACTAAATTCCATCTCGTTTTCAACATTTAAACGATCCTTTATTTTGGTGCAGTCTCTTCAGCGGTGAATGAATCTGTACATATCAAAATACTTCTACCGTTAAAACTCGCAGGGTAAAGGACAAGAGGGTCAGTTTGTTCAATTGTGCAATGAAAGAGCATGATGTTCAAATACAAGTGGAACAAATCACAGTTAGTCATTAGGTCCCTTTGTATAAAAATATAATCAACAAATTGCATCAAAGGTAATCAATTTCAGTCAAACTTCTATTTCTGGTAACCAACTTTGTTTTTCACAGGAAAAAACCCTCAAATCTTAAAGGGAAAAAAATTCAATGCAAGCTAATTATCAACGGTGCCAGCAGGTCAACCGGTTTCTTAAAGCCTGTAAATAAGTCAATATGGTCAAAGTTACTATGTCATGTCATAATTTTTACCCAGTAACATTACGGATTATGGTAAATGACTTGAATAATAAAAATTTAAAATTTTGACGTTTTTATCATTTTTTAGAAGTTAATAATTACCTGAAATAGAAAATTACACCATAATACTTATAATGCAACTAGCTTGAAATATAACCTCAAAGGAATTTACCTTCATGTTTTTCTTCTTGCTGCAATTTCAATAATTCTTTTAATCTAATCACCTCATTTTCATACTCTTCTGCTTTTGCATGATATTTCTTGAGTTCATCATCAAGATAATAAGCTTTATCCTTAAAGCCTTGTTTTTGGACTTCTAGTTCAACACACTTGCTTTCTAGATCATTACAACGATTTTGCAGATTACCAAAGTCTATTCTCTCAAGCTCTCTCTTATTTGCCTCTTCTTTAAGCTTCTGTGTTTCACACTCGAGTTTATTTATCTCAGAATCTTCAAAAGAATTAACATGTGTTGACAGATCGTTGTTTGATTCTTTCAGCTTAAATGCGAGCTCAAGATTCTTAGTAGTAAGCTCATTACAATCTTTTTCAAGCTCCTTGATCTTACTTTTCAAAGCATTAAGGCTTTCTATCTCCAATCTTTGTTTCTCTATAGTCTCTTCTAGTTCCTGGAGGACAGAAACTAACTCAAGATTTGATTCTTGAGTTTTATTTAACTGCAGTGACAAATTATTATTCATATCTCTTTGAAATTTTACTTCTTCTTCCAATTCGGTTTGTATATCATCTTGTACCTGGAGTTTTAGACTGTCAGCAGCTTTTTCTTTGATTTCTGATTCATCAAGTATGGCCTTCAAGTAATCAATTTCATGCTTCAGTCCATCACATTCTGTTTGTAATGCAATAACCTCCATAGATGCATTTTGTAACTTTCTTGTTTGGTCTTTGAACTCCTTTTTTGAGAAATCAAGATCGACTTTTAATCTTCGTGCATTTCTTTCCCACATTCTTGCTTCTGCTCTAAGTTCTTCAACAGTAGCCCCTTCAGTCTCTAAAACAAATTCAGCGGTACCAAAAGTTCGTAATGGTGATGCAGGAATAGAATGTGAAAATTTTCCAGAATCTTGTCTTTGACTTGGAATGACTTTTCCAGAATCTTGTCTTTGACTACTTAATCTAGGAGAATCAGAGACATGATATGAGCTATATTGTGCCCTATTTGAAGAGCCAATAGAATCATGTCTAGCCATTAGATCATTTGCAACTTCACTTAGATTCCTACCAAAAGAATCATCCATTGAATCTATGCTACTACGTGATCCCCCTGCAGACAAGCTTGTATCCTGTGCAACAAAAAAAGTACTCTTAGATACAGAACCACACATAAGCTTGAGCTTACTCCACAGTGTATTGCTTTTTAAATAATGACACAAAATATTTTTGCTTTTTCATTGTGTAGGTCTCTAATAGAAAATACAAGGAAATTGAACCGCGCCTAACAAAATAGCAATAAACAATGATGAAGAACGAAATAATGGCCAATGTTCTAGAGATAACCCAACTCTCTTAAAGATAACACTCCGTATGATATTCTTTGTTTTTTATCAAATGAAAAATAATAAATCCAATATTCTTAATCTCTATTAATAGATTTTACTAACAAGAATCTGAATCCTATTAAAATTTCCAATCTTAATACTCATCTAATCAAAATACCAATACGCACATATGCAGATAATTAAAAAGAATACATATCAAGTTCACTGAAATCTACCTTGCTGCCGAGTCCAACCGCTTGAGATGTATACATGAAGTTACTGCTCATGGAAGATTCTAGACTCTTAGTGGTTCTACCATCTGACACATCTGATGTGGCATCCAGGTCATCAGAAGCATTGGCATCTTCGGCAAAAGAATCAGTGTCTGTCCATCTGTCATTTCTGTAACATGTAACATTTTAGCACATATGCGAATGATTAAAAGGATAAGCATAAGAATCTATGTTAAAGACCAAACCTCATATTTGCTCTTGGTGTTAGGCACCTAATTTCTACCTGCCAGGAGAAATAACACGATTTATATCTTCATTGCAAATGAAAACAATCCAAATTTATGAGAGGTTTTATTTCTAAGTAGTGGATAAGAGGTTTTATTTCTAAGTAGTGGATAAGTGAAGTCCTTTCATAATAAGAAAGTTTAAGAATTTCAATATATTTAAAATCAATGCATAAACTTTTGTGTGCCTTGATAAGAATTATGTCAAATCTCTGATAAAAACTACTTCACATGTCAGTTACTCCCGTCTAATGTGTCCACAAAACACTGCATGAAGGCTAAATCATATGACATCATATTAATAATGTGTAGTGGGCATCCCAAGGAAAATAGTATTTTCAATATGCGACTCTACAGCAGCATGATAAATCTTTCCTGTAGGTTAACTGTGATAAGAGATATCTTATGTCTGACTGTACCTCTGACATGTTGACAAGTGACAACCCTCATCTGTTCTGTGGGTTGAGTCAACTGAGACTAATTTAAATGTGAATGGTCCTCAAAAACAAAAGCCTTTAAATAGAGAAATATCTTATCAGATAAATTTAGCTGGTAAGAAGTTATACGGTGACAAAATACTAGAAGTAATCGATCATTGCCAGTTTCTAATACCATCATGCTTATTATGAAAACTGTCATCAAATGACACATAAGAATGCATAAGAACACACTAACATTGTTGATGATATGAATAATCATGCTACTGAAGAATCCAGAAGAAGAATTATAGTTCCAAATGGAGTTCTGAAGCATCTAATGATGACTAACCTGTAAAATCGTCCCATAACTACAGTTTTTTAGTGGTTCTGCTATAGAAATAGGAGTTTCAGAAATCAAGTGACTTGACAAATTTATGGTGACTTCTCCAAGGACACCAGATCTACCTGATCCCTGCCACGCAACATTATAATAGATTATTAGTGAATTAACCATAGACCACAAGAAGCACACTGGCAAAAACAGATATAAATAAAATGATAACTTAAAAACATTAAATGAAGCAGACCATTGAAATAAGAAGCTTATGCAGACATTGCCCAAACCCTTTTGAAGCATCATCATAAGGAACCCAAATGTCTGCTGACAAATTCTCAGTCCATTGACAATTTCCATTCTGTACCAATGATCTGCCTGTTTTGACAATTGTTTTTCCTGTTTCCACAGATATAAGAGACAGAGAAAGCTTATCCCATCCTTTGGGGACCTGGAAATGCAAAACACTTGTGAGCAAATCTGCAACTGGTGTGCTTAACATAAAACAAATCTTTGACACAACTGAAAATTTCAATAGGAGACCATCTGCTTTATAAAAAGGGTTCCTTCTCAAATGGCAAACTGCAAAATGAGCTAAGATATTATGTGTATATCATTGTGTTTGTTACTTCAACTACGTTGAACTTATAATGAACATACTTCTTTTGCAAGAGAAAATTATAATATTATTAATTATCAAATATTTAGTGGTAATAGTATGCCTAATTTTTTCTTCAGGTTCTGTCTCCTAAAGTATACTTTTGTCTTTTGTGTTTCCATTCTTTACTTATTCACTACAAGCTTGTCTCGCACAGTGCAAGTTGCTATTCATACCTAACATCACTTGAAACTCTAAATCCTTTCATGGTACCAAATACTAGTTTCACAGACAACCTTGAAGCAACATAATTCTAATTAACCTACATAATCATGAACACCACAAAATTTTAAGTGAATATTAATGAGAACTCAATAACAACCTTCATCAGAAATCAGGAGCTCTAACCTCTCTACAACAAAAATCAACCTCCTTAACACAACATATTTCCTAACTTCCTTAACAATATAATCACCACATAAATCAATCACTAATCATCACCTATAACATTTAGCATCACTTCACTTGAAACACACAATATAAACGAGATCGCACCCTCCTTCAAACTCAGATAACACAACATCGTTCCGCAAATCCTATTCCGTATCTCTCATCCTCCTAACTCGATGAATATCAACGTCATTAACATTGATAACAACAAACACAACAGTAACAGTTCCGTACAAATTACAATCCAGCTCAATTTGTATAACCTCGTTATGTGTGCGCGTGTGTGTGTGTGAGAGAGAGAGAGAGTGTGTGTGTGTGGTACCTGTAGAGCTTGAAGGGCGGAGAAGTTGAAATGAAGTTTATCGCCGGAGGTGTAATCGGCGGAGGCGGTGGAGGAGGAGGAGGAGCTACGGCGGTGCAATCTGTTAACCATTGTGTGTTAAATCCGTTAATGGTCTCCTTCCGTCAATGGATTATCCCCAAATTTCTATATAAACCAATGATTTGGACCCATAAGCAATAGAGAGAGAGAGAGAGAGAGAGAGAGAGAGAGAGAGAGAGAGAGAGAGAGAGAGGAGTGGGGAGGTTAGCTGTACAAATTGAATTTCAGTTGGAGTTGAAGTTGGAGTAGGAGTGCTACTCCAATCAATTTCAACACATTCGGTGCAACCGGAATATTATTATTATTATTATTATTATTATTTTAAGGGTACGACCCTGTTTTGTAGGATGGGTGTTATATTAATCAAACTCATTTATTCGTATCTCAGTCAGGATCGCACCTTCAACCCTTTCAGGAGGAAACTCATTGATCAGAAAAACCACAGTTTTAACTCTTAGCATTTTGTTTAAAGCGAGACTTAAACCCATGACATTCACTTATTTTCATGTCATGTTTACTTGTATTTTTCTTTCATTCTTTCTTTTTAATTTTTAATAATATTATTGTTATCGTTCTTTTATTTCTTAGATTCAATAGATAAACACATCAAAAAGATAAAAATAAAAAAATCCCTATAACCTTTCTTGTAGATTATCTACGGTTATATATAAGTTTTTTTTAAACTGTAAAAGTTTATTTTTCTTTTATAACTTTAGATGTATGAATGTTTTTTTATAAATGTATTTTTAATATAATTTTATCATAGATAATTTTATTGAAACACAAATCGTTTCGATATAACTTTATTCAAACCCGCACCGTCTCAATGCTTGGCATCATGGAGTAGTGTATATTTTAAGAATGCTTTACGTATTATATAAGGTAAGAAAATAAAAATAATAAATGTTTATCTAATCAGTTTAAAAGGTCGTTGCGTTTAAATATATTTTAGTCAAGTTTCAACTCTTGAGCATGTGGAAAATTGAACACCATCCATCAAGTACTTTATTTATAGTAACTAGTCGTTTTCAATGTCGCGCGTTGCGCGAACATTAACGATCAACAATAATGATAATTAATTTTGATCGATAGCTAAAGCTCAGAATAGCAGATCAGTTGTGGCTGCAATGCAAAAGTGATGCCACGCCGAACAACAAATACTGTTTTTTTCTTCATCATAGCCCTCAAACGATTACTATATTACCAACATGCCAACAACAATCAGGGTGTTAGGAAGCATAGAAACGACACCTTGTTGCAACTGCAACCTATAGGAATGTCGTGCCTAAACAACGAAAGGCCCAAGTTTCTTTTACCTTATGATCTCAAACAAATGTAATAAACTCTCAGATGAAGTACATTTCACCATCATAGAGCCAAAAACATAAAACAAACAAGTGCCCGAGTTTCTCTTGAAGTAGTCGTTGGACATAAACTCTCGGATGAACAAAATTTTACCCTTCATAGAGCCAAGAACAAAAACCTAAGAAAAGATGTAATAAACCTTAGATGAACTAAATTTCACCATCACAGGGCCATGAACATTAAGTAAATAAGAATACCACCAAGCAAGCTATTTATGATGAAGAATAGGATTTCAACCAGATCTAAAACAATATACCTAACAAAAAACCAAAGGTCTGTACCCACCAGGTCTCGGATGCATTTAAACCCATCGTCATCGACCAAATTATGAAAAGCAAACCAAACTTTAATAGCTCTTCCCAACGAATACGGTTCCAATCGTAACCTGAATACGTTCACATCGCCAAAAGGCCATCACCGGTGGCTAACATAACCGATTTGCACCTTGCCCCAAACCAAAGGAGCACCACCGTAATATAGGAGGCGGCGGTCAAAGCTCAGTTCGTACCACCCAATCAGAAGCCAAAACATCAATATAGAGGAGGCAGAGGCTAATCGGACATGACAGCCGGGGGCCACCTCGTCGGAAATGGGTAGCCAAAAGGCAAATGCCCTGGGCCGACGACAACCCCCAAAACCTGTCACAACCAACGCCGACGACAACATGCACCGACAGCAAAGAGCCACCGCCTTTTGGTCACCGGTAGCTCTCAAATAGGTGACAAACGGAGACCGCCTCGCCGGAAATGGACGACCAAAAGGTAAATGGTCTCACCCGACGACAACCCCCAAAACTCATCTTAACCAACGCCGACGAAACCACATACTTACCGGTCGAACTCGTCGGCAAACCCCACAACCCACACCGACGACCAAACGGACGAGAAGATGTTTTAGATCTACAGCACGCGAAGCACAGGTATCTGTGTGTGTTTGAAGAAGATAAGGACGCGTGGTCCGCTCTCAGGTTTTGACGGAAGAAGAGGTTTCAGATCTACAGTCTGTGCGTGTTTGAAGAAGATAAAGACGAATAGTCCACTCTCAGGTTTTGAAGGAAATATCAAAATTACCAAAAGACCATCGTTACTGTTCATTCAAGTTGCTTTTTTAATATTATGTAATTATATAAAAAGTTTGGCAGCCCCACCCCTAAGTGGTGTGGTGGTAGTGGTTTCGGTTTTCAACAGGGAGGTCAGGGGTTCGAACCTCACTAACAACAACTAACTTGGCATTGATATTGAATGAAATTCATCTTTCAAAAAAAAATGTAAAAAGTTTGGCAGAAGATACCCCTCTATTTCTCACCCAACGGGCCCTCTTTTCTTGCCATCTTTCTTACCACATTAGTCAATTCGTAATGTTATATGGACTTATAATAATGGTATACAGATCTTACATGAATATTATATTGTTGTATACATATACCCGAGATTCGGCTATATATGAATGCTATACTATTGTATACATGTGTTATATGGTTGTATGCATATGTTACACAACTTGTATACAAGTTTATGCCCTGGTACACATGTTTTTAATTGTATTAGAGCACACGAAGTAGAACTCGAAGGTCTAATAATTATATAGCAAGGACACCAAAGTGCATTAACCAATGTCATATAAGAAATTGTTAGACTTTGATTATAGATATAATAAATAAATATATACTTGTTCTAGTGTCATGATCTTGACGTTTAACATGTATGTTTCCACTTTTTAGAGACAAGCATAAAATAATAATTTCTAAAAAGAATTGATAAATTAATATTCTTTAAAAAAATTTTATTCAAAATATAGTATATATTTGATACCGTAAAGCTATCACGAGTGTAGTTTCTGTTGTGATACAGTGACGAAACAAATCGATTACATGTGAACATCATCCTTGACGGTATTGGTATTATCGTATCCCATAATGTCACACCCCGACCGACGGCGGAATCATCGGAGCGGACGAGGGAATGATTGATTGTTCATAACTCATGATTGTCTAATAGTGAAAATAATATTAAAATCAGATTACAGGATAACATGAATTTAACAGATACAAATACAACAGTTAAAGTCACAAATAGTAATTTTCTTTTATTTTGACTAAGTCTGGGTCTTATATGAGCATGTAGAAGTCCACTAACTTGCTTAACCTGAAATCATGTGAGAAAATAAAGTCAGCTAACGAATTAGCTAGTGAGTAATCACAGTTTTGAGTATACATATTGATTGATTGATTGATTGAGAATAATCCAATTCACAAGGTAACGTTAAGACTTATATTGCAATAGTAAAGCATATAGATAAACCGACACAATAACAACCCCTTGACTTGACACTTGCATATAATAGACTCCACACATACACCATAGATTAACTCCTGCCTCTGGCACAATCACCACTCGTAAGCCATATGGGGTGGGTTATCCAAACCAGTAGATCTACCATTGAAACCAGGATTGATTGATCGAATTAGGGTTTTACTGTCGTCCAGTTTATCATAGTATGTTCACATAATTGCAAGTAATAACATAACCTGTCTTGAATTGAATTTAGAATGAAATAACAATAGAATATCATGATTGAATATATTGTATCACATGATTTCCCCCAAATAAGAAATGATATAAAAAGGGGATATGAATACTCACATGATTGATGAGATTAGAATCTGGATGTGATAGATTAGACACCAACGATTTCCTTATGATTAACCTAAGGAACGGTGCCTCGAATTATAATAATAATGATTTGGGAATTTGGGAATGTATTAGGGTTTCCGTTGGGTTTTTAATTTATTTAGTTTGAATATCTTGAAATACGTAAAATGAATTAATTGATAGTATTTATGTTTAGAATTTAATAAAAATAATTGTATCAATACTCGTAATTGTTTGGTTTATTATTAAAGTGTGGAAAAATAAATAATTAATTTTATTAATCAATTATATGATAATTAATTAAAATATTTAATTATTTAAATGACTAAAAGAAATGAAAATGAATTTGGAAAGTTTTAAATATAAAACTTTTATATTTAATCATGGTTTACACGATTAATAAAATAAATAAAATGTCAAGATAAAAATAACGAATATTATATTTGATTGTTAAACAGGTGTATATGTTGAAATAATTGGATGATGTGATTTAAAGTCTATTTTTTTATAAAAATTTAACTAGTTATGTTATTTTTTTGAAACAATTAATAAAATAAATAAATAAAATATTGAAATAAATTTCAGAAAATAATTTGGTTGTTTTAAAAATTTCTAATGTTTGTAAAAACATTTTTATGATTTTTAGAATTTTTTTCATAATTTTTAAAGGCTTAAAATGGCCTAAAAAATGTTTGAGGTGGCCCGGGGTTGAACCCGGGACCTCTTGATTGCATGGGAGCGCAGGAACCAGTGAACCAAAGGGCCTCAGCCGCGCTAACAACCCGGTTTTAATTCTTTTAACCTCGGTCTCAATTAAACCCCAATTCCCCAAACGAGCCCTAGCTCGATCCGAACCCAAATCAAAGTTCGATTCGATTTCGATAGTTTCTGAAATCATGGGGCTTTTGTTCCCCATGAGAAATCGAGTTTATAGATACGTTTAACTACTCATATGATGATGGATTGAACATACCCTCTTCGAAGAACAACCGGCGGTTAATGTCGAATTCGTTTGATATGCAAGAGATGATGATAATCAAATTAAATTGATACGAAGCTTTGGATGATGATAGAGACTAAAAGCCCTTTGTTAATTTTGAAGATTGAAACCCAGAGATAGGTGTTCGGGTGTGGTGTGTGCCGCGACAGTGGGGTGTTCGAATGATGGTGTTTTTGCTCGTTTTGAATGAAATTGAATGTGTTAATCGATTAGATGTGCTTATATGAGTGTTAGTGCGTGATTAATTTGCTTATTTTATGCGTTTTAGTGGCTGAATTGGGTGTGGTCGGCCGATGGTGGTGATTGTGGTGGGGTTCGAACGCGGGTGGAAAAGGGTGGGGTTGGGATGTTTCCGGAAATTACAGGAATGGTCCCTGTGGTTTATGTTTTAATAGTTTAGGTTTAAAGCTTAGTTTTTAAGTTTTATAATTTACAACAATACCCCCTGCACTTTATTTAAATATATATATTTTTTATTTTTATTATTATTTTTTTATAAATCATTGTCGTTATTTTTATTATTATTAATATTATCATTATTATTATTATTATGGGTATTGTAATTATTAAATTTATTTGTTTACAACGATTAACATTTTTTTAAAAAAAAAGGCGATGTTACAGTCTCCCCTGCTTTAGGAAATTTCGTCCCGAAATTTGTTCACGAGGAGGCTGAAACGAAAAGATGAGGATACTGGGATTTCATTTGGTCCTCACGTTCCCAGGTGAATTCTGGGCCACGTTTAGATTCCCAGCGGACTTTGACAATAGGTATCCGACTGCGTTTGAGTTGTTTGACTTCCCGATCCATAATTTCCACAGGTTTCTCAATAAAGTGCATAGATTCATCAATCTGGACTTCGTCGAGTGGAATGTGGAGATTTTCATCGGCAAGACATTTCTTGAGGTTTGAAACATGAAACGTTGGTTGTATATTGCTGAGCTCTTGGGGTGTTTCAAGCTTGTAGGCTACTTTCCCAATTCGCTCGTGTACTTTGAATGGACTCGCGTAACGAGGTGCTAGTTTCCCTTTTTTTTCCAAAGCGAATCACTCCCTTCCAAGGTGATACCTTAAGAAGTACGAGATCACCGGCATTGTATTCCATGGGTTTACGTCTTTTATCAGCATAATGATTTTGACGATTTCTAGCAGCGACCAAGTTATCATGGATTTTATGAATTTTTATCGGTTGTTTCTTGTATCAATTTCGGACCAGTAATTTGTGATTTACCAACTTCAGACCATACAAGGCCTCAAATGGTGCCATCTGGATGCTGGTTTGGTAACTGTTATTGTAAGCGTATTCGATCAACGGAAGATGAGAATCCCACGATCCACTGAAATTAATGACACAAGCCCGGAGCATATCCTCGAGCGTCTGTATCGTTCTTTCAGTCTGACCGTTGGTTTGCGAATGATAAGCTGTGCTAAGATTCAGTTGAGTTTCGAGAGCTGATTGAAGACTTTTCCAGAAATGAGAGATGAAGCGACCATCACGATCAGAGATAATATCTTTACTTGACAAAAGATTGTTTAGGAAGACTACCATCACGTAATCAGGTGTTGATGATATCTCGAAATATAAGTTGATAAATAAGGAATAATGGTTCGATGTAGCTAGATCAAATCAAAACATGAGAATAAAGGGAAAGAAATTGATTTAAGAATTTAAATGTTCCAAGTTGGAATCAAAATCAACCTAAAACGATCGCGTCTCTTTCAAGTTCAGAGATCATGCTTTGGCTTGATAGGTCGAAACACTAGCATCATTTCACCCTTCAAGTTACTACATGCGTCTCGTCACTTGATTACAACCATGGTAAGTTGGAGATCAAGAAATGAGAATAGTCATCAAGGTATGGTTTTCACCCCTAACTTGATGGTGTACTCTCAAGGTATGACCACTAGCTTACCAATCCAAAAAGTTCGATCTGAGGATCTACAGAAATAAGACGAGATAACTCACCATTAAGGTAAGGGAAATCACTCCTATCTTAACGATAAATTTTTACAAAAACAAAATATAATAAGATAGACTTCCTCATCAAAATCCAGAATTCACTCCTACTTTGATGAGGTCGTTTCATTTGAGAAAATACAATCCATAAGAATGAAATTATCATCAAGGCATTAATTTCACGCGTATCTTGATGATTGAACTTCAAGAAAAACAATCGAAGATTGACATTTGTCACCAAAGTACGGGTTTCAATCCTATTCTGGTGAAATCATGTCATTTTTGAAATGCAAGTTCCAAAGAGAATAATTGAAGTCAGTCCTCGAGAAAAGGAAATCACCCTAATCCAGAGGATGAAATTTCATAAAACACATCATTGGAAATCATTTATTGGAACGAATAAAGAATCATCATCAAAATAAGGGAATCACCCCTGTTTTGATGAGTTAAAATCATTTAGGAGATTCGAGTGTCCTTAGTCATAGGTTGACTTGCAAACTCTTGCATCTCCCACGGTGCAAACGGTTCAAAGTTCGACTTAACAACGAAAGGAAAAATATCTCAATTAGAAATTTAGAAATTTTCAAATTACATCAATGTAACAAAAGAGAAATCATGATTACAAATCTTGAATTAATTCAGGAAGACGAAATCAAGGACAAGAATTATTCAACACCATATCATTGGTGGCTTGAGCTTGTTGGGTATTGATATTGAAAGCACGTCCTTGAGCCGTAGGAACCAGGATGACAAGTTGAGGACATCGATTGCGAAAATGGTTCGGATCACCACATTAATAGCATGCACGACCCTGGGTAATTGCAGGAAGATGTTGGTGAACTGGTGCATTGGTCGGAGCTTTAGCAGCACTCCTGCACACGTTGAATGTATGACCCAAACGACCACAGTTTGTGCAATGACGACACTGAATGTTAGCGGGATGGTGATAACTGCAGTTGTTACACTACGGATAGGGTCCAGCGTATGACTTTTTCATTAGCGGTTGGTTGTTTACCGCTGGTTGACGAGTTGGAGGGACTTGATTAATTGGCACAACAGGGGTAATCACAACAAAGTTTTGAGAGTTAGCCTTCCTCTTCTTGTTCTTGGAAAGCTCGGGTTGATCGGTTTTGACGGTTTCGTTAGGAAGTTTATCGGTATTCTTCTTCGATCCTTTCCTGGTTAAAGAACCAGCTTTCACATGATTATCGGTTAACTGTGCAGCCAGCCTGATAGCATCTTTTAGTGTTGAAGGATTCCTTCCTAGCACCGTATCCTGAATCTGCATGGGTAGTCTACCAATGTATTTCTCGATGGCTCGGGAGGTAGGGATAGCAAGGTGCGGTACCAAAAGGCTCAGTTCGTGAAATCGATTAGTGTATGCTAGGTTCTCGCCACTGTCTTGGGTTAATTCCCAGAACTCAGCTTCCAGTTTCTGGACTTCGTTTCTTGGGCAGAACTCTTTAGTCATGAGCTCCTTAACTTCAGTCCATGTTAAGGCTAGAGCAGTTTCAGTTCCACGGGTTCGTTTCTCTCCGTTCCACCAAGTAAGTGCGCGTTTCTGGAGAACACTTGTGGCATACCGTACTTTTAGATTTTCAGGACATTCGCTGTTTGGGAAAGTGTTCTCGATGCTTTCGAACCACTGTAGTAATCCGGTAGCACCTTCAGTTCCACTGAACTTAGCGGGGTTGCAAGAACTGAAATGTTTGTAAGTACAATTTTGGGGAGGGTTTGGTGCAGTTGGGTTTTGAACAACATTGTTGCCTTGGTTCAAATGGGTATGTAGAGTTGGGATGACCGCAGTAACTTCACGTGCTACAATAGCAGAAATCTTACGGCCAGAGTTTCTAGACCGTGAACGGATTTGACGAGAAGACATTCTGGAATATCATTAAGATATTTTATGAGAATTGGATAATAGGAGTTATACCACATGAAAATGACAATAGGGAAAAATAACAATGATACGTTTCGAGTGTAATCGTTTGATTCGTAAATCAAAGCGAGTACGTTGACTAATCAAAGTGTTATGTCCAACACAACCTTATTGAAGACATGCGTACCTATAAGCAGATACTCATCCCGAGGGTTCCCAGGTAAGGTAGACAGATCCATCGGTTGATTTGGATTTATACGAATACCTTGCCTAGACAGAACACCCCGAGATACAGGCATCCCACTCTTCCAGCATAGCATGTTTCAAGTTGTAAGACACAGACTTTGACAAATTTGAAAACCATAAATAACAATCGAGTTTTGGAGTTTGAAATCACTTGAATTAGGCACACAATGCCTTAGAATATGATTTAAGATTCGTGTGTACATTGATAAGATTCAAAGTATAAGAAGAATCACATAAGGCATATAGTTACATAATCAAGTATAAGCATATAAGGCACATAAAATCCTATCTAAGCATATAAAATACATGAGAGGACTCATGTGTAAAGGTACTTAGTTATAGTCTAGGTCATTCCGTTTCTAATAACCTAATTCCCTATAACCATGGCTCTGATACCAATCTGTCACACCCCGACCGACGGCGGAATCATCGAAGCGGACGAGGGAATGATTGATTGTTCATAACTCATGATTGTGTAATAGTGAAAATAATATTAAAATCAGATTACAGGATAACATGAATTTAACAGATACAAATACAACAGTTAAAGTCACAAATAGTAATTTTCTTTTGTTTTGACTAAGTCCGGGTCTTATATGAGCATGTAGAAGTCCACTAACTTGCTTAACCTGAAATCATGTGAGAAAATAAAGTCAGCTAACGAATTAGCTGGTGAGTAATCATAGTTTTGAGTATACATATAGATTGATTGATTGATTGAGAATAATCCAATTCACAAGGTAACGTTAAGACTTATATTGCAATAGTAAAGCATATAGATAAACCGACACAATAACAACCCTTTGACTTGACACTTGCATATAATAGACTCCACACATACACCATAGATTAACTCCTACCTCTGGCACAATCACCACTCGTAAGCCATATGGGGTGGGTTATCCAAACCAGTAGATCTACCATTGAAACCAGGATTGATTGATTGAATTAGAGTTTTACTGTCGTCCAGTTTATCATAGTATGTTCACATAATTGCAAGTAATAACATAACCTGTCTTGAATTGAATTTAGAATGAAATAACAATAGAATATCATGATTGAATATATTGTATCACATGATTTCCCCCAAATAAGAAATGATATAAAAAGGGGATATGAATACTCACATGATTGATGAGATTAGAATCTGGATGTGATAGATTAGACACCAACGATTTCCTTATGATTAACCTAAGGAACGGTGCCTCGAATTATAATAATAATGATTTGGGAATTTGGGAATGTATTAGGGTTTCCGTTGGGTTTTTAATTTATTTAGTTTGAATATCTTGAAATACGTAAAATGAATTTATTGATATTATTTATGTTTAGAATTTAATAAAAATAATTGTATCAATACTCGTAATTGTTTGGTTTATTATTAAAGTGTGGAAAAATAAATAATTAATTTTATTAATCAATTATATGATAATTAATTAAAATATTTAATTATTTAAATGACTAAAAGAAATAAAATGAATTTGGAAAGTTTTAAATATAAAACTTTTATATTTAATCATGGTTTACACGATTAATAAAATAAATAAAATGTCAAGATAAAAATAACGAATATTATATTTGATTGTTAAACAGGTGTATATGTTGAAATAATTGGATGATGTGATTTAAAGTCTATTTTTTATAAAAATTTAACTAGTTATGTTATTTATTTGAAACAATTAATAAAATAAATAAATAAAATGTTGAAATAAATTTCAGAAAATAATTTGGTTGTTTTAAAAATTTCTAATGTTTGTAAAAATATTTTTATGATTTTTAGAATTTTTTCATAATTTTTAAAGGCTTAAAATGGCCTAAAAATGTTTGAGGTGGTCCGGGGTTGAACCCGGGACCTCTTGATTGCATGGGAGCGCAGGAACCAGTGAACCAAAGGGCCTCAATCGCGCTAACAACCCGGTTTTAATTCTTTTAGCCTCGGTCTCAATTAAACCCCAATTCCCCAAACGAGCCCTAGCTCGATCCGAACCCAAATCGAAGTTCGATTCGATTTCGATAGTTTCTGAAATCATGGGGCTTTTGTTCCCCATGAGAAATCGAGTTTATAGATACGTTTAACTACTCACATGATGATGGATTGAACATACCCTCTTCGAAGAACAACCGGCGGTTAATGTCGAATTCGTTTGATATGCAAGAGATGATGATAATCAAATTAAATTGATACGAAGCTTTGGATGATGATAGAGACTAAAAGCCCTTTGTTAATTTTGAAGATTGAAACCCAGAGATAGGTGTTCGGGTGTGGTGTGTGCCGCGACAGTGGGGTGTTCGAATGATGGTGTTTTTGCTCGTTTTGAATGAAATTGAATGTGTTAATCGATTAGATGTGCTTATATGAGTGTTAGTGCGTGATTAATTTGCTTATTTTATGCGTTTTAGTGGCTGAATTGGGTGTGGTCGGCCGATGGTGGTGATTGTGGTGGGGTTCGAACGCGGGTGGAAAAGGGTGGGGTTGGGATGTTTCCGGAAATTACAGGAATGGTCCCTGTGGTTTATGTTTTAATAGTTTAGGTTTAAAGCTTAGTTTTTAAGTTTTATAATTTACAACAATACCCCCTGCACTTTATTTAAATATATATATTTTATTATTATTATTATTTTTTTTATAAATCATTGTCATTATTATTATTATTATTAATATTATGGGTATTGTAATTATTAAATTTATTTGTTTACAACGATTAACATATTTTTTAAAAAAACGCGATGTTACAGATAATATCATCGTTTCTAGTATCGGTATTATAAAAAATTATAAAAAAACGTGTCATTATTCGCTTTTATTGTTTATGAAAAAACATACCGATAAAGATCAAAATACGCCGCGTGGCATGAAGAAAAAATAACAAAACTTCCGCTCCATACGGAGTGAAAAGGACTAGTTGTCTTCAAAGAAAAAATTAATATATAATACTAGACAACTAACCGTGTAAAATAAAATTTTAAAGTCCACTGTTGTTTTCCAACATATAACATTATTATTTGTAACTGATACCATAATATCAATATTACTTTTACATATTTTACTCTCTTTTAGATGTATCACTTGTAATTAAATGTATTTTAATAAATAATCTATTAAATTTGTTATTTAGAGTTTTCTTTGAAGTAACATTGATCCCCCCAACCCTATTTTATAAGTTTTTAGTTTGTTAGCACATATAATACTTCTTGTTTATTGTTTTCAACTGTTTTTGAATAATGATACATTGTCAACCAAAAGAATTCACAAGCAATGTTGTTGAGACCGGATCGGACCGGCCGGTCCGACCGGTTTGACCGGGATTCGGTGCCTGGTCCGGTCCGGTCTGGGGTGAATCGTTTGCTGCTGGTCGAACTGGCCGGTTCGTCCCGAACCACTGGTCGGACCGGGAAACCTGACCGGTTTTGGTATTTATTTTTTTTATTTTAGTGGGTAAAAACGGGGTGTTAAACCATAAATTAGTACGTCGGATATACAAATATAGTTAAGTTTTATATATAACTATAAAATATATATATATAAATCATATATAAATTACTTATATTTAATTACATATATAAATATAATTAAAATATAATTAAATCCGGTCCGACCACTAAAACAGTAAGACGTCCGGTTCAACGTCCGATCCGGTTCTGAAAACATCGTTCACAAGAAAAGTTAGTTTGGGAACAACACAGCTCTCGGTTATTTATTTATTTATTTTTGGTGATTTACAAGACATATAAATAAACTACTAATATCAAATAATTTTTTATTAAATAACACACGCATATACAAAATTAACCTAAGCAGGAAATATCTATTGATGATGGAAACAAATTAAAAAAAGGATAATCCAGCTATAGTAAAGATACCATTTAATTTTGTCTATTGGCTTTTTCTATATAAGGTGACATGGTCTGTCTTTCACATGGCAATATCACATTAACAATGTGGATTATATTGATTTTTTTATGTTGTTTTCTTTTTAAAACAATAAAAATGGTCCGATCATCATTGCTTGAACCGGGAATCAGGCTATGAAGTATGAACATGCTTCTAAAACTGATTGAATCGTTTTTAGCTAAAACTAGTATTAACCGGATGGAACCGAACATGACCAAAAAACACTAAATGGGTTTGCCAAACGCATCAAAACGAACAATCTATTATACATTTTTGGGTTATTTAATTTAATAATCACAACTTTTATTATTGGTCGAAATTAATCCCAACTCATAAAATGTTTACAGACACTTTTAACTTTGAGCTTATTTTTCTTCATCAGTCCCTTATTAACTGAGAGTTACACTCGTTAGTTTTTTTGATGAAATGAGGCTAACTTTGAGCCGTTTTTCAATTCCGCCGCCGCCTAACCTCTATTAGGTCATTTTTTCAACGTCTAGCATCCATCGTCACTTGGAATCTACCTTTAACGAGTCAAGTGGTTCAAATTAGAATGTGAAGATTGACGGGTTTTAGGTTGCAGAAGTTTCAGATTGACGCCCCTGATAGTAGATTTTAACAATCTGTTTAGTGTTTTTACCATATATGTCACACCCCAACCTTAACGACGGAAACGTCGAGATGTGAGGGTTAAGATTGTTCATGCCACACAACGACTATTAAAAGTGTCATTATTATTAAACATCAATATTCATAACATACATGTAGAAATAACAAAAGTCTTCCAAGGATAATAAAACATAGAAAAATTGGCATAGGAATAATAAGTGTATTTTGATTATTAATCTAAGTCCAATCCCTATAATGCAATAAGTCTTCAAAACAAGCTAAGCGTTACCGTTTCCTGAAACATGTTAAAAATAAGGGGTCAACATAACGTTGATGAGTTTTTCATAGTTTTCATACATAAATATATAAAAGATGACAATTCATGTCATGAGTTAGCGAATAAAGTAACTACTGATGTATAAACAAATATAACAATCAAACATTGACAGATTACAAGATTACAATATTAAACGATTAACTAAGTGTACTTGGATTAACCAAGTAGGCTTGTCAGTCTCATAGATCTATGACGTCGTCAGGCTAGCAATAGTTAATGATTGTACATATAATAGTCATAACATGGTAATTACCAAAGTTTAACTAATCACGACAAATAAAATGAATTTGCCCAAATGTTTACAAGATTCAAACGAGTTTACAAGTGCAATGATCATAAGGTTAACATGTTTCACCCCAAAGTGTGAAAATATATAAAAGGGGTATGGAAAAACCCACTTGAATAATAAAGAAAGCACGAATAATAAGCCTTGTATATAATGCCAAGGATTCGTTAACGTTCAACCTAAAGGAATGTCTTATTTAGTTAATAATGATTCTGATGTTAACAATACACGGGAACCCACGGTTTCAGTTTCAGACTTTTGGATAGCAAAGTGATATTATAACGATGCTGTTTAGTCCACAATTTAAAATTTTAATATAAATATATTTTACTATTATTTTAATATTTAAAGAATTTTATGATAAAATTATTAATAAGAAGGTAAACTTCAAACAATCATTATTCACTATTTGATACAATAGTAAATTTAAAATTTTTAAATGATTAAGATAACTGTATTATCCATAGTAGATGTACATTTTAGTTATATACATATATATATTTATTTTTTTCAAATATATATATAATTTAAACTTGTATATGTTATAAAAATGAATGATTATTAAATTAAAATTCTTGTGGAATTAAAGAAGACCCGTTTCTTTATAAATTAATAATAATTATATTTTATAATAATTTATATAATTTTTCAAGATAAAAGGATTAAAAATTTTATTAACCAATTTTCTAAGAAAATTTAAAGGAAAGTAATTTTATTTGGTTTTTGATTAAAAATAATTTTTATATAATTAATATTAGTATTAAAATATTTTCTGCATTTAAAAAAAAACACATTTAAAAATAATTACATGGGCTCGGGTTCGAACCTGGGTCCCTTGTCACACAACACCACGTTCTAACCACTGGGGCAAAGCCCTTATGTTTCAGAAATCCACTTTATAACTAAGTTCCCTGAGAAACCCTAATTTTTTATGAACCCTATTTTTGTAATCGGCTAAATTGAACCCCGATTTGTTGTTGTTACCCAAATTAAACGTGGGGCTTTTGCTTCTACTGCAAAATCGAGTGTAATCCCCAAGTTAATTACCTGGGTTGAAGTAGCCTTGTCGGTTTTCAAGTTCGAACGAGCTTGCGACTGTTTTTATTCCAATTCGTTATGTGGGTGTGTGTTTCGAGCAATTAAGTTTTCAGATAGTGAAAAGGAGGTGTCGAGAGTATTAGCCCTCTGTTTAATAGGGTTAATTTGAGTGATTCGATGTCCAACGCCTCTCGGTTTGATTTCAGGGGTTTCAATTATAATTAATTAGATTTAATGTTGTTTCAGGTGAAATTAAGCATACCTTAACTTCTAAATGATTATACGAATGTGGATATGTGTTTAATTGCATCATTGATGCGATTTAAGTGTGGGAACGGTTTTGATGTTGAATGGGTTTTAGGGTTCGAGTTAGTGGGCTAGCTTCAGCGCATTAATAGCCTAATTAAAACACATGCTCAAGTTCGAAACGATTTCACGAGCGTAAATGGGACCGATTTGGAGCAAAATGGTTAAGTTTTGAGGCGGCTTCGGGCTCGCCGGAGCTCGACCGGAGGCGCCAGAGTCTTCTGCCGGAAAAACGGGGAAGGTGGAAGGGGGGGTTATGTTTTGTCAATTTACAGATTCGATCCCTGCGGTTTAGTTTTGTTTAATTAGTTCCAAAACTTTAGTTTTAGTTTAAATTAAATTACGGTTGGTCCCTAGGATTTTAAAGCTTTATTATTTTATGTAGAAACTAATTAATTACAAGTTTTAACATAATAAAACTTATATTATTTTTTATTTATTTACAGGGTTACCCTTAATAATAATAATAATAATAATATTATTATTATTATTATTATTATTATTATTATTATTATTATTATCATCATCATCATCATCATCAAAGCTTTACAAACAAATCCTTGTGATTATATTAATAACAACCAAACTCTTACAAAAGATAACAATGATTAATAAACGTTAAAAAAATTACGAGAGGTCAAAATATAAGTAGTCCATGTTATCAAAAAACTAACGGTGTTAACTCTCAGTTAGTAAGAGGTCGTTGCATGGAAATAAACTTAAAGTTAGGAGTGTCCGTAAACATTTGCTGAGTTAAGGTTAATCCCGACCAATATATAAAAGTTGAGATTATTAAAATACAATAATCCTATATTTTTTGAGTTAATCGTATTTTATTTTTCATGTGGTTTGAGGAAGAACTAAATTTTAATCTAATATTCCCTTATAATTTCATGCGATGGTTTATATGATTTTCCATTTCAGTTTATAAGACTATCATTATTTATTTAGGGTTATTGGATTTTAATAATTTTAATTTTTATATACTGGTCGGGATTAATCCCAACTTAGCAAATATTTATGGACACTTATAACTTTGAGCTTATTTTCATTCAACGATTTCTTACTAACTGAGAGTTAACACCATTAGTTTTTTGATGACATGGACTACTTATATGGCCAAAACACTAAACAGAAAGTTGAAATCCATTGTCAGGGCCGTCAATCTGAAACTTCTGCAACCTAAAAACCGCTAATCTTCACCTTCTGATTTGAACCACCTGACTCGTTAAAGGTAAATTTCAAGTGACGATGGATGCTAGACGCTGAAAAAAGGACCTTATAGAGGTTAGGCGGCGGCGGAATTGAAAAATGGCTAAAAGTTAGACTCATTATCAAAATAACTAACGAGTAACTATCAGTTAGTAAAAGATTGTTGAAGGAAAATAAGCTCAAAGTTAGGAGTGTCTGTAAACATTTCTTGAGTTGAAATTAATATCAGTATATAAATAAAAGTTAAGATTATTAAAATCCAATAACCATTTATTTATTCTATTCTTTTATGAAATAATCAAAATGCTTTTATATTTTAAAATTTTAATAAGACATAAAACATAGAAAATAAGTAGCACCCTCTCTCACCTTTCTTTTTCATTCATGCAAACAAAACACAATCAGCCACTTCCTTGTTCCTCAAACTTCCTACCACATCAAATATTGCATACTAATCCATCATGCAACCATCACAATCACAACCACTTCCCCTACAAATCAATCAGGGATGACTTCATAAATCAAACAATAGATGAAATCGGATGGATCAGATGAACAAAGAGAACAAACTAAATACGCATAGCGGTTGTGGTCGTGTTTTTCGTATATAGGCAGGGCAACATACAACTAAAGATCTCACTCAACTTTGACACATTATAGTTAACAAACGTAAGCGTTAATGATACGTGTTCTATGTCTTATTATTTTATAATTGTTAAACACATGAATGTTGTATGATGAAAGGGGCATATGAGGTGCTCTTCTCGACCCTTGTCATTGATGAATGAAAATGCAAAAACATTTCTAAGCCTTCTTCATCCCATATGTGTAACTAAAAAAAAACATGAACAGAATATGTAAAAACAGTGTCATGACTTATTAATGGATTAAAAACTTATGACAAAATAAAATACTTATAAAACACGCATTTCATTCCACTTAATAATGGCTTAACTCAATGTATTTTTTGTTCAGAGTAAAACTTAAACCCAAGACCTCTTTATTTTAATACTAGTAAGGAACCCGCGCGATGCGGCGGCGGCATCGACGATATTTTACAATGCGATATTCGTTTTCTGAATACTTGTGCGGTTTTTAAAGTACAGATAAATAGAAACACACAATCTTGATTTATGTATCTGATATCTTCATTTCAGTAAGCTTGCTCCCCTTAAATCATCAACTCATGCCCCACAAGCTTATGAACCTGGTTTGTGCAAAATTACACAAAATGTTAGTAAAGATTTCACCTTTTTATAAAAATTAATTAATTTAATTTGCAATATGAGGTCCCCAAAAACTAACTTATATTACTGCACTTAAAAACCGATAGCGATTATGGGGACTTGATAATTGAGGGTCTTCTACACAGGTATATACATTGATCAATTTCACCCCATTTATATGAAAGGGGAAAATTTTGACTGTATATTATTAATAACAGATCAAACCTGGACAATGGGTCAAATGGTCTAAGAGTCGCTTAAAGTATATACCCAAATAATCAGATGTTTACCAACCATAAGTTGCTTTTTGAGTCATTGCATTCAACATAGGTCATAACCGTACAAATCAAAATTTTATTATCATTAGCTATTGCACAATTTCAACTATAGCTCTATAGGTCATAACCGTACAAATCCAAATTTTATAGGCCTGGTCTGAAAATAGTACCACAAATTCATACGAAATGTAAATGATGCTCTGCTAATATATCACTTCCATCTAAAATTTCCTAAAATCAAAAGAATATTAAATTTACAAAACTACAACAATTTTGGGAACCCTTGCTTCAAAACATCGGGGATCAGGTACCCTATTTTTTATGTTTGAACTTTAAACCTTCAACTTCAAGACAATTTCCTAACATTCTGTCAAGCTGAAGCAGGATCTTTGGGTTGGATAATCTGTTCAAGAGCTTCGAAGATTCAACACTATCTCAGCAAATGTTGCAACGCCACAACCACCGAAGGGCATCAGTCACAAACTAATCAACATATGATTAATTAGCTAGTTAAAAGACATTTAAATTTGTTTCAACCGTTTGAGATGAAGGCATGAAGCACAACCAAACTGATCCATTATTAACTAAAATTTCTGATTATCTACTTATGAGAGAGAATATAAACCTTCTGGCAAACTCAAGGTGCGCAATGCAGCTTCTGCGTAGAATAAACGCATGGGACCCGCATTGTTTCCAAACACTACTTTACCCTTTTTACCCTTGGTTGGGGACTTTTTTGAATGGCTCATTGACCATGCCACTACACTTATACCAGTTGGAAGTACAGACAACAGATCTGCCTAATATTAATCATGTATTGGTAATATATAAATGAATAACAAGAAAATACCAACCAATGAAAATCTTCTGTGAAGAATTCAATCATATGATACGGAAGACTATGATATAGTTCACCAATCTGGTTACCATATAAGTCTTTAATGAGACGAACCTATAACATGGGAAAAACAACATTATAAAGGGTATCTTGGTCATCCCAATATTTAAATACTTGCTAAATTATAAACACACACATGTTCCCGTCTATCAACATATGCTTGCAATAGGTCTCCTATGTGATCAATGAATTTCTGAAATAAAGCACAATATTTAAACAAAATCATACAGACAACATGAACTGAGGAATGCTATTAGAATTACCATTGCATTTGAAGATAAAAGATCGTTTTGTGCTTCACGTAATGGCAAAAAGAAAGGAACAGTGTGTTCAAGGACAGTCATCTTTCAAGAAATGACTTGCTTTCAAGAACACAATGATATTGTTCACGTGGCTTACCTAAAACCCCATAAAATTTAAAAATAAACATATTGTGCTACATAAATTTGCAACATAAGAAATGGAATCGGACAATTTACCAGCAAAATATGTATCATATTTTATGCAAATGCGTGCTCCTTCCAAACAACAAATTATCTGCTTATAAGAAATGTTGATGTTATCATATAGAGAGAGGGGCTTCCAGATGCCATTTAGGGAAAAACTATGTAATTAAACCAAAGTCTAATAATTAAGAACATAATGATAGCTTGGTTCCACATTGCAGAAAGAAATAGAAAATAAAAAGATACCTTGGTTCCAACTTTATATGTAATCTTGTCATAAAATTCAGGCATTGGAGGCATGCTTGCATCCACAGGAGTCATCATCGTCTTTCTCTCAGCCTCCATATGAACCTGATATAAAAATAAAAATATTGTAAGGGAGCTAAACATAACAGACATGCAAAATTTCCCAAAGTATAGAGTTTAAAAGCTTTTTCTGTTGTTCTTATAAAAATCAATATCTAAAGAAAATAAATAATAAAAAGAAATCACACCCGCTCCCTTATAGTTGCTAACAACCCATCATTCCAATGCTCGTTGTCTAAACAAACCTCTGAGAATAAAGGAAATAATATTAGAATAACCTAATTTGTGACGACAAAACAATAAGGTACCTACCTTGTGTTTGAGAAGCACGTGCAGCTTCAAATTCCCTTTGTAGACGCTCGAAAATCATTTTATCAGAGTCCCTAATAATTTTTTATTAGAAAAAACATAAACTACCACTATGGTGCATGACGATGAAACAAAAATACAGGTCGCTTAAAGTACAAGTATAATTTGATGTTCCACATGATCAAATAATATTTCAATATAGGTGTAAAGTTGGAAGTAAAGATTAAATATTATATGCTAGAAAACTAAAATTCAGTACTTCTGAAAGTTAATACCTAGAAAGACGCTCAGTTAGTTCCCCATGCCTTTTAAGAACACTTGCAACTGTCAAAACGAAACAACTGTAATTCTTGAAGTCAAATAGTAACTTGATCTAAACAAGAAAAGTATAAGATGTACATCTGGCCCTTGTGCTCTCTAAATGTGTATCATCTTCCTGCATAAAATCCTGTTGTACAACCAAAAATATAACCAGAAGTTAGAACAACTATATTTTCAAATGCATCAAGTGAATAAAATCTAATGCATCATAAGTAGTCATGCTAGAACAAGTTAAAGAGAAAATTTGTTTAACAGTCTGTTAATTCTGTAGCTCAATAAACATTATGAGATTATTAAAAACACTTCAATCATGAAACATATGATGCAAGATTGATACCGTATATCACTAAAAAATAACAAAATGGACAAATGCTAAAAGAATGCAAATAGTTACCATTTCTCCCATTTTATGGTGAATCCTCACTTAAAACTTACTGCAACCAAACAAAAAAAAAAATAGTTAACAAGCGAAACTGACAAGATATGTAAAGGTTAAATTTAAAGAACAGTTAAAAATAGTAGAAACAGCCTGCAACTCCTACTGCAGTCAAGATCTAATACTTAATAACCCCAATACTGATACTGAGGTCACCAAAAACACATAATACAAACACACATGTGTATGTGTCTGTGTGTATAATTCAACCTAACATAATCATATATTTATTTGGATATTCTTAGACAGAAAATTGGATGCGCACCCACCCAGTCACAAATTAAGAGACTTCAACCCAAAACCAAAGGGCCGGAAATATTTAATTGGCACAAAGAGGGTGAAGGCTCAAGGGCTTATTTTGATATATAGGTTGATACTAACATTTCATATGTTCCCTCATGATTACAATATAAATAAGAATAAACAATTGGATACAATAGATGGATTGCATGTTGTGTGTGTAGCATAGAATGATGACTCCAGTGGCTCAAAGTAACCTTGAGGTTGGAAGTTCACGACTTGTATTGGGTAGTTGCGTGCGCAAGTTTTAAAATGTAAGGTCGTGCTGATATAAACCAACAGATACATAGTAATCAAAGGCGATAAATTTGAATTGTTTTTAGCAAATATAATGATAAATTTGAAAGAACAAAACGTAAGGAATCCAAAAACATCACGAATGTTAAAAACCCAAATCAAAACATGATAATCATGAACAAAACGTACCAGTTTCAACCTCCCTTTGTTCCTAATCATAGCAGCCCCTTCACGAACCCTACGCAACGCCTCACCCAAGTTCCGACACCCACACACAAACGGAATCCTGAAATTATGCTTATTAATATGGTTCATATCATCCGCCAGCGTCAAAACACAAACAGTATACCATCATTTATGATTTGAAGGAGGGGAAATCGGTTGAAGTTCCAATTATGATTTCAAGTCTAGGTCACAATAGCCTTGCGCACGTATGTCCGCCGGAACACGCTCGAGGGCCATGACGGCGCAGGCGCCGGCCTCCTCGGCGACACGGGCTTGGTCGGCGTTGACGACGTCCATGATTACGCCGCCGCGGAGGAGGATGGGCATCTACATATTTGATAAGTTTTTATGTTATAGCAGTTGGACCATGACCTATGAACTAAAAGAGTAAGAATAAAGGGTCATTTGATGCAAAGGCTCTAATGCACAAAGAATTAATTTTTCTAGATTGATACAAGTGACAGCAAAGTGATAGCAAAGTGACAACAAAGTTAGCAAAAACATGTATAAATCCAACCAATGCATTGAGAAAGAAAGCGGTGAAAGTAAGAAAGTGTCCGATAACTTGCAAGAAAAGTCGAAATTGGACTTTGAAATCGTGCACACCAGTAATACAAGTAAAGAAGAACCTTATGACAGCAACGTTAGCAAAAACGCGTATAATTCCAACCAATGCAGTTCTACTACGGAACCTGTAAGCAGGGTGGCAGATGATGTTATCACTTCTAAATTTATAGGAAGACCTGTTGACCAAAAAGTCACAGAAATTGAAAATTCTATTGGCAACAGTATCACGGTTTCTAATAGTGATAGTATGAAGCAGGGGGATATGAATGGATCTTGCAGAGCTGAACTAAATAATTCATCAAATGGGGGCAATAATAATTTAGGCAATGATAAGCAACTAATTTGCTTGCAAAAAGGAAATCAAGATACTAAATGCTAGAAGCCACTAAAGGTTTATCGTCATAAGAGACGGTCAGCTCCAACAAATTCTATCAACTGCAAGGTGAACAGACTTAATTATGCTTTTAGTATGACGTTTTTATATCCTTTTTGTAATGTTTTTTCAGTATAATTTTTACAAGTCCTGCCTATATGTTGGAAATAAAAACAAAATTATAGAAAAATTTGAATAATAGCAGTCACAATCACATAGGTGTGGGTAGAGGTTGAAATTTTGACCAATTTACTTATAAACGGGTCGATTCTAGTCATGAATGTATCTCTTATAGGTAAAACAAATGAGAAATTTAGTTTAAAAGGAAATTGGCCAAATGGGTCAAAACTTGCATAAAGTGTACTTCCTAAATCATCTACTTAAAAATTCAGAGATCATAAACAATATTTAACACACTAATAATTAGAATTTTTGTACAAGGAGTGTTTCGGTTCAAACTCAAGACGATCCGTCCTTTTTGACAAATATACAGAAGCACTCATATCTGACTGTACCAGTTTTAAGTTATATATTTATGTAACATAAGCTTTGGCTTTGTTGCAGGCAAATTTGAAGGATTTGAAGAATAATTCAACCATTAGTCAAAGTAAAGATGGAAGGGTTGATGGTGAAAATGGGGCTTGCATGATCCCAGCTAATGAGGATAGATCGCTCGCAGTGAATTATATGCTTGATGACTTTAATTCTACACTTGATGCAAAAAGATCTGAATTATCAGATGCTACCCTTCGAGCTCTTTATATAAAAGACAGAAATTGGTAGGCTTTTATACTAAAAGTTTACACTGTTTTGACTTACCCTACCACTTAACAACTGTTAATAAGTGATGTGATACCATGCATCAATCTAGAGGTAGCACAATGGGTGGGTCGGGCAGGTTGGGTAACAGTTCAAAACGGGCTGGGCTGGGCCAGGATGGGATGACCCGAAACATTTTTTTTCTAATTTTTTTAATAGTTCAAGTGAAAATATGGGCCAGGATGGGATGAACCGAAACATTTCTTTTGATTTATATGAACACTTCAGCCATTTATAAACTTAGTAGTTTATTGGAGATGGAAACTTAACCTGGCAGGACAATTCTTAGCAACAGAAAGCAAGGAATGTAAAATTTAATTATATCCATGAATGAAGAAATTAAATAAGGAAACAAGACAGCTCACATCTCTTCCTAGAACTATATTATATAACCTTGCTGGACTTGCCCACATGAGAAGATTAGTTCATATTGATAATGGTGGTTTTCTTGGATCAGGCCAATGTTATTAGCAGCATCTAGATCATTTGCTTTTACTAATTCATATACATTCTTTTAAAAGGAAATGTACCTTGACGTCCTTTCCTCGCCGGACCCTCCCTTCTACAGCTATTATCCCAAAGATGCGCTTCGTATCTACCAGTCCACTTATACCTGCACAAATCAACACTTTTCAATCTTTTTTCTTTTTCTTTTCTATAACAACAAACCAAAATTATTATTATTATTATTTCTTAAACAAATAACAAAAAAAGACAGAAGATGCTCGGGTTGTCTATCTACCAGTCCACTTCTACAGCTAGTTGTCTATCTAAAACTCTAAAACGCAATATAAAGGTACATGAAGCAAGGTAATCATGTGCACCCTAAATAATACTATTAATTCCTGTGTCATGATGATAATGCCACCCAAGTCATTTTAACTTGGAAACTTTTAAAGCGTAAAAATATTCTAATTTTAATAGGAAATTTTAATAAGGAGGTTGTTGCAAGTTTCAACACATAGACGGCAAGGAAGCGTTTGATTATACGTTAGAATCTTATATTGAAATTTTGTAAACAGCGGCAAAATAAGAAGATCATCACAATGCTGCATCTCTATGACTTATCAAACTTTAATCAAACACGAAAACTTTTAAGGCTCACAAACCTCTAAAAATGTGATCTTGAGTTGATTAGACGGGCTGATCACAACGCTTAGAACTTCGGATCTGTATTAATTGCTAACCAGGTGAGACTGCAGAATCATATAGTAACATTCACATTTAGTTAAAAAACAGGACAGTCAATTTAACAACAAATTTATGCATCTACACAATATATTCCTAAACTTTGCAAGAATGCATGAGTTTTAATAAAAAGTGCCAAGAACGTACGTTTTCCAAAACACAGACTCGTACAAAGTGTTAGTATGTTCTGTGTGTTAGACATGGCAAAATCCACAACTTAGTTGGGTTAGGTTACAAGTAATCAAAGGTAATTTTCAATGTGGGTTGCACTTAAGAATGTGTGGTTAGAGTTATAAGTTCGAATCTGTTGTTGTTTTAAGAATCATGGTAGATCTTACAAGTTAGTAGCCTAAAATCATGAAACCCACATATTTATTCAAGATTCACCAGCCTAAAATCATGAAACCCACAAATTGGATTACAAACACCATCTTCTTGCTTCCCAAACTAAATCAAGAAACCCACAAACAACATTTTCATTCACCAATTGCATTCAAATATAAACACATAACATATAAATCAAAAGATTACACCATACCATCAATCGAGAGACTACCAATTAGAAATTGCACAGCGAACAGAAGAACAAGCGAGAAGAATCTTACCTCCAAGAAGTTGTAGTAGGTTGAAAAACAACTAAAAAACCGGATGGTGTGAGTTTATGTAGGGTTTTGAGGAAGAACCAAATGCAATTTGAATTGACCGCCATTTGTGCCTGTAGAAAAGGCCTGAAAAAGAAGCCAAAACCCATACTATTTTCGTGTTATGTAGGGTTTTGAGGAAGAAAAGCTTACCTATGACATTCTCGAAAGGGAGTCTGCAGCTGCTGTATCTGTATCTCCGAAAGCAACCGTGGACAGCATCGCGCGGATTGTACATATGGTTCCAGCATCGCAATAGAGGAAGGTGATGGTGATGGTACCTTGTTCCCCGTTTCTCAAAAGATGGTACCTTGTTCCAGCATCGCGGATTGTACATATGGTTCCAGACTTCCAGCATCGCAATAGAGGAATGAGTTGTACCTTATGTAGGAAGAGATGTACATCTCTTAATTTTAAGAGATTTGGGTGAAAAGACTATTTTACCCTCCTCAAATCAATATATATATAGTATAGATTTAAGGTATCCCATTTTATCCATTTTGTTTAAGAATCGTTAGTGGATTTTCTTTTATTGTTGAAGGCATTAAAAAATTGAACATCTCTACGGGGGCGTTTGGTTGGAAGGAATGAAATGGAATAGAATGAAATTGAGAAACTAGTATAATTTTTAAATAAAATTATGTTTGAGTGTGTAATAAATGTAAAACCCAAGAGAATGTTTCATCTCAAATTCCCCTGGTTGTATGATTTCAAATTCCCTCTCTAGAGGAAAAGATTTTGAAATCCCACAACCAAGGAAATTTAAGGTGAAATATTTTATTGGGTTTAATTTTAGTTACTCACTCAAACACAATTTTACTTAAAAATTATATTAGTTTCTCATTTCCATTTTATTTCCATCCAATCAAACGCCCTCGGACTTGAATGAGATTTACATATAGAATAGGGAGTGAGAATGAAAGAAAATGATAATCAAAGGGAAAGAATGTAAATATCTTCAGCATATTTAATATGCTTTCTTCTGTTGACGGAACATCGTCAAAACCCTAAACCTTCTCAGAAGAAGAAGCTGCAATCGCCATCTGCAAATCTCTACGAATATGGCCGTGAGTATAGATCCCTGAGGCTATTAATTTCAGTAGTGATTACTGTTTCGTTTATGTTGATAATCGTTATGTTTGTAGTCGAATTTCGTAAATCGACATGTGTATGTATTGTTCAACCAGTGTCGACTTATTAGTTTGAAGTTTTGAGGGCTAATCGATGAATGTAAGTTAGTGTGTGTTTTATTATACACGAATTTATGGCTAACCGGTGTCGATTTTGCATTTTATGAATCATGTTATTGGTGGTAAGAATTGCCTAAAGGTTAATAGTGAATTGACGGGGCTAGGTTTATATCTATTTTCTATAGCTGTTGTTTGCTTATGTACAATCAATCTTGTGAATTTGGCTTGGTTAGATGATAGTATTGAGGTTTGGGGTTTTTGAAATTGTGTTTCTGTAACTGTAAGATGTGTACATTTTGTCATGTAAGTTGGGCATTTCATCACTTTCATTGGATGAACCATCACCTTTACTTTCACTATCTCTTTATTGGATGAACCAGTGATCTTTTCTGCTGATCTTTTTTTCTTTGTGAAATCTTATCTTTGATTTTTGTGCAAATTGCTGATGATTTTGTTTAGTTTCTAGTTAAAATCAACGTCTTTTCATTGTAACATTTATGTTCAAAGTTGAAGATTTGTTTAGTTGTTGTGTATATTTGGGAACTAAGTTGTTTGAGCATTGCAGACGGTACCAGTTAACCCCAAACCTTTCTTGAACAACTTGACTGGGAAGGCTGTGATTGTGAAACTCAAGTGGGGAATGGAGTACAAAGGTTATCTTGTCTCTGTTGACTCATACATGAACTTGCAGGTACAAACATTGACTATGTGTTGTTTTGATGGTTTTGAGATAGGGGTATGACGGTATGGGTATGAAAGTGATAATTTGTTTGTGTTAAGGGGTTGGGTTTTTTAAAGCCCATGAGATATGAGCTTTGTAAACCCAGCCTGTTTGGTGGCTTTGTATATCATCACATGCATGCACCCTATCACTATCTTCCTTCTTTCTCTCACGCTCCTATCTTATTTTGTTGTTCTCAAATAATTTCAAACACTTACGTTTAGTTCCAATTCTAACTTATAATACAAACATTAAAAGAGTCATAGTTTTCTGTTTCCCTTTTTTCTCTCATGCCTATACCATATTCAATCGAATACAACCCAAAGTCCAAACTCCAAACACACTAGCATCTTAATTTTGAAGTTTTTAAATTCTGAAAGGTTGATGTATTAATGGTGTCAGGTGTAATATGTGCTTCTAAGTTCTAATATTAGTTTTTTTGTCCAAATTTTCAGTTGTCAAACTCTGAAGAATACATTGATGGTCAGTTTACTGGTAACCTTGGAGAGATTCTAATCAGGTATGTTTAATTATTTCTATAGCTTATAAAATCATAACTCTTCTTTCTTACTTCTTAGTACAAGTAAGAAGTTATTCAGTTTATGGCTTTTCTTCTAATGTCATCTTTGATTGGTCTTGAGCTGATTATGGTTTGCGTAATCTTATCACTCCTATGGAAGTAGAGCATGATTCTGAGCTTCTCTGATCAAGAAATAAATAATTTTCTCATGACCTTAATTCCTTAAAGAATAATAAGCTATAGTGTGTTGCATGAAGCTAGTACTTAACTAACTGAGTGGAGTTGTTTGAACGTTGTGTGTTTATGTAGATGTCTTTCACTTGTTTACTTGGTTTTAAAAAGCGAGAAGCGCACCAAGGCGACGAGGTCCAAAACCGAGGCGCGAAGCGCAAAGCGCAAAAGCGGTGGGATTTTCGTACGCAAGGCGCAAAATGATTATATAATTTTTTCTATATATATCATAAGTTTTTAGCCTCCCTACCCAAAGTTTAGCTATAAATAAGGTTTATATATGTTTTAACATGTGAAATACAACCTAAAAAGCTTGCTGTACGACACCAATCTGCACAAAAATGTCCATGTAAAGTCCATGTACATGAGGCGCGCGCCTCACCTGCGCCTCAGGCCAGGCTTTTCCCAAAAAATCGCACCTCAGGTGCGCCTTTTGTACAGCTCGCGCCTTATGTCACTAAAAGCTCAAAGCCTTGCGCCTCAGTGCGCCTCGCGCCTAGGCGCGCCTCAGGCGCGCTTTTTAAAACCAAGCTTGTTTATATACTCCACATGAGTTTTGACATGTACCAAATAATGAGCTCTAGTGGGTTTTATTAACAGGTTGAAACTGGTAATTTTTATGTTGATTGAAAATAAGCAGGGTCGGGTTGTTCTGTCAACATCTTTATCCACTGTTCAGGTTTCTGAAAGTTTATCGCATTAAATAACAAACAAACAAACATACCCATTGTATCCGCTGAAGAGCAGGGTCTGGGAGGGGTATATGGTGGCAAGTCTTTCCTCTATCTTGAAAGATAGAGAGACCGCTTCCGAAGAGACCCCTGACTCGTTAACAAAGACAATAACAATAGCAATCATAATACAAAGCATACAACACAAAGGTAGAAATCACATGAAGAATTAGATAATGCGCACATTAAAAAAAACGTCATGTAACACCCAAAAAGGGTAGATGAGGAAAACTACACCTAACGTGTGGTGTCCGGCCATATGACACCGTATACCCTTCCCACCCACAAAACCCACTAAAAGTCCTTAATTTTAATTCTACGCCTCCACTCACTCCTATCCTCGATCATGTGCTCAGAAAGATGCAAATCTATCATATCCCTCCTAATAACCTCGTCCCAAGTCAACCTAGGTCTACCTCTACTCCTCCTATCCTCTAAGCTGATGTTCTCTACTGCTCGGACAGGTGCTGCCATCGTTCTCCTCTTCACGTGCCCAAACCATCTTAATCTTCCCTCTCTTATCGCATTAAATGTGATAATATAAACTATACTATTAAAATGATGTCTAATTTGTTTGTATAATTTGTTTTATATGGTTTACAATGTTTGAATAAAACTTTAATGACTTTAAATACGTTTCACATGCTGGGCTTGACATATTTTCAGACAAGTTATGAAATTCTGACCCTATAGAGATGCATGTTAACTAAAGTTGACTCATTATGATACGTTGGAGTTGAAACTGCTTAGATACGCCGAACTGCATGGTCAAAGTTTGCAGTGCCTACGTGATTGGACTGTTCATGTTTCTATTGATTATATTTTGCATATGTACACCCTTTCTTGTGTTTAGAAGCTCTTTTTTTTTGAAAAGATCAACAGAATTTATTCCACCAGATTAGCAGGGAGCTAATCGAAATACAAAGTTCACCAGAATAAAGTATAAATACAACGCTTTAGGCTACCCCAAATTAAATGAGTTCCATGATTTCCAATCCAATTCATTCCACTTTGCCCGATTCTTAATCCATAAGAAACTTCTAGCTTTCGCCTCCATCACGCAGCTCTCAACAGAGCACCTTGAACCATTGAATACAACCTCATTCCGATTCCTCCATATACACCAAAGTGCAACAAGGAATACCCCATGCAAAATCTTTGCTAGCCTATTTGAATTTTTCAACTCCCACGGTAACTCCAACACGTCTTTAATTTCGTAGGCTATAATCAGTGGTATTTTAGTCCAATCCGCAATTGCCGACCATAGCAGTTGCGAATACCCGCAAGCAACAAAAGTATGGTCCAGTGTTTCTGCATAATCACCGCAAATCGGGCATACAACAGTCGCCAAATTTATATTCCTTTTTTGTAGCTCCGTTCTAGTTGGTAATTTCCCGAGACTTGCCCGCCACGATAAAATACCTACCTTTTTGGGAACCCAGTTATTCCATCTGAATTTATGCCATGGGGATTGAAATTTAGAGCTTATTAGCCGGGTTTTGACACTGCATGTCGAAAATGATTTAGACCCGTCGAGCAGCCATTCCCACCTGTCTTCGGATTGTGATAATGAAGGTATACCCACCGATACTAATAGATTCTGCAGCTGTGACGTTTCTTGCGCAGAGAAAGAACGTCTCTTCCATTTCCAATTCCATACCCAAGTATTGTCTATGTATAGTACCCGATCCGCCACCGAGCAATTCTTTTTAGAGTCTAGTTGGAAAATATCCGGGAATTCGAGTGCCAATGGTTTGGACCCAATCCAAAGGTCTAGCCAAAATCGAATATTGTTACCCCTTCCGACCGTACCTTTTATAAAACTTTGGAGGTCAACCCCGTTAGTAGCCAGCCCCTCATTCGACCGCTGTATGAATTTCCAAGGTCCAGGAACGTTTAGCTTCAGTGGAATGTAATTCCAAGCCCTCGAATTATTATGTATTGACCAGACCACCTTTCGCCAAAGACTTGAATGTTCCACTTTAAATCTCCACCACCATTTTGCCAGCATTGCCCATTTTGCATCCCGGAGATAGCCGAGGCCTAACCCACCATATTCAATCGGCGCACAAACTCTATCCCATGCGACCCAATTTATCTTTCTTTTGTCCTCAGCCCCCCCCCCCCCCCCAAAAAAAAAAAAAAGAACCGCCTCCATAACATCTCCAGCTCATTGATAACCGATTCAGGCGCTCGGTACAAAGAGAAGTAATAAGTAGGCAACGCGTTTAAAACCGACTTGATAATGGTCATCCGCCCACCAAAGGAAAGAGACTTAGCTTTCCAAACCGCCAACCTTTTCCTGAAAGTGTCCAAAATCGGTTCCCAATTTTTTCGTAGATTCATATTCGCACCCACTTGTAAACCGAGAAACTTAAAAGGGAAAACTCCTTTAGAAGCTCTTAACGAGCAGATTGGCAATGGGTCAAAACGAGCAGTTTGATTGAAGTTGTGTGTCTCAAGACAATTATTTCATACTAATTAATTAGTCTTTTGACACGCTTACCAAAAACTTTATATCCAATAATAATTTAATGATATCCCTGGATAAAGATTGATGCGTATGTTGGATATGCAGATGTAACAATGTTCTGTATCTACGAGGTGTACCGGAGGATGAAGAAATAGAGGATGCTGATCGTGATTAGCAATCATGCATTTAGATCCATGAGTTTCAATTGCAACATCTTTCAGTCTTGTATGAAAATACTTGTAGATGTTAAGATCCTAATGACACCAATTTAGAAAGCCTGAACTTTTAATTAGCACAAGTTCAAGTGGCTGGATGTGCATTTATTCTAGACTTCTTTTAGTATGAATGTATCAGACAAGGTTGAATGGTAATTGCTTTTTCCTTTATTTTGTCAAAAAATGTTTAAATTTTATTAAAAGATCACAAACGACCCATACATTTCCAACACCTTGGTTATTAAAATTAGTCTTATATCTATATAATTAAATTATAGTAAGTCTTGAACTTCTTATCATTTGAAAGAGATTAAATTCTAACATTTTGGTACTAACTATGGAGTTTGAGATTTACATACGAATGTTCAAGGAAATGATGCAAAAGTCAGAAATTTGTGAATTGGTCTTTATCTTGTTACTTGTGTTTTTCTCTAATTGCTTAGTAATTCAGAATCTCGTTTACCTATAACTGTTTAGCTGATATAGTTATGTTGTTTACTTGTTCTATTCTAGTCCTATTATCAGGATATCATTTTCCTTTTATGTTTGTTGTGAAGTGTAAACAAGATTGTAAATAATTTATATTCTACTTTATATTAGTTATTATAAATGGTAATTGGCAAATGAGATGCTTCATAATTTTGAATGAAAGTCCCTTCAATGATTTTGGTACATTAAAGGTTTTGAATTTATAATGGAGGGCTTGTTCCATACACCATCGTTTAGGGAGTTTACACCATCTAGGCAAACGACTGTTTGTCAAGAAGTAAACGGTCGTTTGTCTCAAAGTAAACGGTCGTTTGCATGTTAGAAAACGGGAGTTTGCAGGACTGTAAACTGTAGTTTGCATGTGAATAAACGGCCATTTATAAAATAGTAAACGGTCGTTTGTTATTTATAATATTTTTATTATAAATTTAAGATTAAATATAAGTATTAACTTTTTCTATTAATTATGTTAAAATTTTATTAATTATATTAAGTTTTATTATATCAATTTTTTCTATTTATATTTATATTATAGTAATTATATAATTTAATATAATTGTAAATAGAAAAGTTAATACATGTACATAAAAACTTATAAAAACTTATGTAATTTAGAAATTTACTTTTTTATTTATAATTATATTATACTAATAATTTATATATTATTAAGTTTTTATGTACATGTATTAAGTTTTTGTATTACATTATATAGTTTTACATAAATTTAAGATAAAAATTATATATTACATTATATAGTTTATAAATTTAAAATAAAAATTATATATAAGTTTAAAATATTTGAACCTTATATAGTTCGTATAATTAAACTTATAGATAATTTTACAAATAAATTTATAATTTACTAAACGACCATTTAGTATATAAAACTATAAATAGTTATATTATATTAAATTTATATATTCTTAAGATAAAATGAATAGTTACAAGTGATACTAATCTAATCTATATTGAAACAAGTAAAAGTTTTATTTCGAAGTATATATTGACTATATCTTTGAAGTCTCTCCTCGTACTTTCTTTCCCACGCAGCCGCATTATTACTTTTGTGAAAATTCGATAACGGCGTTATGAAAGGCAATGGATATTCACACTCTAAACGCACAGAGACGTAGTGGCAACCATACACATGTGCAATAGTAATGAATTGGTGGTACATGAGTTCATCCGGACCTGTCCATAGCGGAAAATAAGTTGCACTTTCAGTGGGAGATAAGCATTGAAGAATCACATTAAATCTGTTGGCGATCAATAATCCTGTGTAAGGCATTATCATCCAGTGTTGATGAGGAGCTGGACCCGGTTGTAGCCATGATAAACTACGTTCTGTCTCATCATATGAGCTGGAGAAAAGATTTCTATACAAATTAGAATTGTTATGTAATTCGTTGAAAAGCTCATACCCCATGTTCAGCCAATATTCTTCACCGTATCCTAAGGAGAAGGAAACTGCACGAAACCCACAGTTACCATCACTGTTTACGTTCTCTATATGTGTTATATACGGATGGAAAAGTTTTGGAATCTGTGTTAGTAAAGGATGATGATATAGAGAATATTGAGTTCTGTTATCTATGTTTGAAGTATGTTTTGGGGGGCTCAATCCAATAAAATCGTAACTAACAAAATCATCTGTCGTGTAGGTATGAGCTCGAGTAGGTTTAGCAGGTGAAGGGTCTGGTTTGTTTTGTTTTTGAGATTTGAGTGTTGGCCTTTCACGAGTATTTTTTTGCACCGTAGGCTCGTTAAGATTTATGCTGATAGGATTCGTTATGCTTTTTATCCTTTCTAACCAATTCCTTTTCACCGTGGGATTTTTTTGTTTCTGGTAAGCTTCTTTGAACCTCTCAACTTCGTTATCACATTGAATATCTTCTTCATCTCGTTTAACGATACCGGTGAAAAGTCAAGCTCCTCCAAAATATATCTATCGAATGTAGTGGAATTGGTTTGCCTGCTTTTAAATACTGTGCGATTTCACAAGCACATGGTAACCCGTAACTGGTACGAATATGGCATCCACAGCTTTGTGATTGGTTTTGAATTTCATTAACTCGTGTCAGCTCTCCAAGTAATATATCCAGAGCTTCATGAGAAACGTTTGATAACAAAGAAACAAATAAATTATGTTTATGTTGATGTTTTATTTTTATCCGACTTTCCTCGAAACTTGCCTTTATTTGTGTCTCCTGTAAACGTACTATGTTATTTAAAATTGTTATAAATTTATCTAAATTTGACTTGTCAGAATTCAAATATTTTTTTAACAGAGCATTGGCTTTCTACTCTGTTTGTTGTTCGTTCTCCAAAATTTAGATGTTGATCAATCCACGCAGACACGGACATCTCTTTATATTTTGCAACCAGTTAACATCCAAATAATTAAACACAGCTGCAAAGAGAAATCAAATATGTTAGTTTCAATTTCATTAAATAAAAACAATAAATTGAATAGATAAGGAAAATACTTCGATGCTTGTTCATCAACTTTGTCTGCAATCGAATTCGATTTTCATAGTAGGCCTCAATTGTTGGAGATTGAAGCAGAAATCTCCAGTAATACATAATTTATTCCACTCAGTCTGAGACTTGAAAGATGGTCTGTAATGCTTTATGATATTCTCCTGTATATGATATCTACAAAGCAATCGGGTTGCTTCTGAAAAATTACTTGGCACGTATCCATTAATGCCAACTCTCTATCAGTGACTATGACACGTGGTACCATATACCCATCCAATGTTTTTCTCAGACAATTTAAAGCCCCACTTGAAATTATCTTTTTTCTCATTTCGTATGAATGCGAAAGCAATACAAATGTCTTGTTTGTTGAAGTTAAGCCAACAATCTGAAGAAAAGGGAGACGATACCTGTTCGTCTTGTACGTGCAATCTAAAATAATCACATGTGGGAACGCACGCCATATTTTTAATGAAGTGGGGTTAACAAAAAACAATCACTTAATTGATTTGATTCGTCATCAGTAGTAAAATCGTAGATGTATCCGCCCATCTGCAAAGATTTAAGAAGTGCTTGCATTGGGGTGGTTCCAAATTTATCCTACTTTCGTATCTTTGTCCGTGCATCATACACGGTTTCAATTGTGGATATATTTTTATCATATTTTCTTTTAAAGCCGTAAGAATATCACGTGGCTGCATATTTTTCTTGTAAGATCTTCCACCAATGCATACTCTTCTTTAGACAATCTTTTTGCATAAGCATGACCCTCCAAAAATTTAGAAGGTTCATGGTTATGTTCGTCACAGACAACATGTATTTTTTAACCTCCATCTTCTTCATGATATTTTGCTATAAGTTGAAATGGACAAATATCTTCTTTGTGCCTGAATGTGTGGTTGAATCTGTGTATTCTGAATGTATTGTGTATTCTGTCTTCTGAATGAATTTATAGGCATCTTTCCAATATTATTTCAATAATTGTCAGTCATTGTAAAATGAAGAATACAACCTGACACAGTTACCAAAACAATCTTGCACAATTCCCATAACTAAAAAAATTACATTCTATACAAATAAAATAAAATTACATTATAAATTCAATTCATCTATTGATGCGGGTCATCAGGAGGGTCTTGATATGGAGGTATCCATTTTGATTGTTATGTTTAAACCTCCACCTAACTTGTGGATAATCTGCAATCATGTCCATTCGTATAACATGTTCACGATCAACAAATCCAGACATAAGAACCGGCCCGTTTAACCTTGCCACGTTCTCAGGTGTGAGAATGTGTAAAGACTCGGCGAGTCGAGTAACATATGTACCACCACAAATATGCCCACTTTTCTTTATACCCGTGCAAGTAGTAAAATAATCAGCAAGCATATATGCCAGATTACAAGACCTCCTTTTAATCAAACAAAAAAAAAAGAAGATCCTTTTTAGTCACCCCGCCACTGGTCATCCTACGTCCAGCTATAGTATGACCAATAACGCGATGAAGATATCTATACAACGGATCGTTCATTCTTATAGCTTTCGTTTTATTGTTAGGCATATATTGGCCATCACCAATTTCTTGCCAAAATATTTCATCACTATAATCTTCTGGATATTGCGTAAGACCGTTCAAAATTCAGATTGATGGGTTTCTTGAACTGTATATAAACCCATCAAAACACCAAACTCGGCCACAGAATAATTACGTGGCACCCCTCCAAGCACGAAACTGATAGCATCGTTATCGTTGTTAAAAAAATATAATTTCAATTAAATGTAGAGTCAAAATTATATAAAATCCAACTAAATTGGTATACCTATAGTTATGGTTGTTCGAGTCAAAATTAAACGTAGAGAAAAACTCCAAACAAAGCTCATTATATTGCGGGCCACTATTGCAAAAAATCTACTCCACGGCTCGTCCATCATGTTACGAGCACGAGTATATTCACCCACGTCCTGTAACAAGCTCCAAGATATCGAACGTGAAGGCTCAAATTCTTTATCTAAAAGTTTTTGAAGCCTTTTATATTCATCTGATCCTCGACGAAACTGAACCACGGATGATTCGAAGCACGAACCGACGCTGTATCTTGCCGTGAACTTGAAGCCATTACTAAAATAATTACAATCAGTAACAAAATAAAATATATATTAAACTAAATTGTATTATAATAATAATAACAAAAAATAAGAAAACCAACCTTTGTTTAAATAATAAAAATAATAACAGGATGATGAATGTAATTTTTTGGATGCGGTCAAGAAGATGATGTGAAGAATATGATGGTATAATTTGAGGTGAAGAAGATGATGGTGAAGAAGGAAAATGATGTGATGAAAAAGGAAGATGAGTGAAGATGATGGTGGTGAAAATGAAGATGAAGGTGAAAAATGGTCGAATATATTGAGTGGAGTGGGTTCGGTTGGCTAGCAAACGAATGTGGAGTTGTCAATCAAAGCAAACGACCGTTTAAGAAAAAGTAAACGACCGTTTACTTCAAAGCAAACGACCGTTTGCAGCCATTCAAACGACCGTTTACAGAGAAAACAAACGACCGTTTACAGGTCTTCAAACGACCGTTTGCAGTCGATTAAACGACCATTTACAGAAGCATAAACGACCGTTTACGCTGACACATCAAATCAATGGTGTGCGAAACAGAACCCCTTTATAATCGATGCTTATACATGTGAAATCTAAACAATCACGTATGTAAAGTACGTTGATAACTTTCTTTTTGACATGACTTTCATGTAAACTCGTCGATGTCATATCATTAAATTTTTTCACTTTAATTATTAACTCATTTTATATGATAAATAATATTATTCATGTCAACACTTTTATACAATTAGAATATCACTTCATCAAACTTTGACCACCTTAAGGCTTAAGAAATAATAAGTTTTTTCTTTTTCAGAGGGTACAATGTGATGTTAACCTTTGATATTAATACGGATGCAAGCACATGAAGGTGATGAAAAATACAAAAACGTTGAACAACTTCAAAACGAGTGAATGAGGTTTGTTGAAAAAAATTTTTTTTTTTCAGTTTCATCCTAACAAACGTGTTTAAAGAAAACCATATATGAAACTATAAAAGTATCTCAGAACAAATGATTGAACTTAATTTGAAGCATCAAAAACTGTTATTTTACAGAAGAAAAATTTGGTGTCAAACCTCATCAATCGTGAGAGAATATAAAGTTTAGTTTTGATTATGTTTTTAAGAATAAACATTTTTATTATGCCTTACAAGTATATGTGCTTTGCATGAATAAAAAAACCAATATAATAATTAAATTTCAAGAAATCCTGTGATTCTAAGAATAAAATCTCTTATCTTCAAGGTTTGTCCTAAACGGGTGCATATAGAATGTGCTACATTTCCACGGTTTTCCGATCTTGTATTACATGAGGTGGAATTATCCGCTCTTCACATCCCTCATCATCTTCAAATAAATCAGAATCAAGCGTAAATTCTTCATATAAGTTTGATTAGTTTCCGGTATGTCAATTGGAATAGATGCTATCTTCCTCTTCCTTCTCATCCTCTTCCTCTTTAACATGTTAACCCGATGACATTTTTCAAACCCGAAGAAATTATCATGTTTACTTGACACATCAACTTGCACGAATATTACATCCGATTCTTCAAATTCATCATCCATCTTTCGATACGAACATGTGTAAGAATGATGGGAAAGCAATAGAATTTATATTAATGGGGATATGAATCGTACAAGATACATTTTGTCTTAGCGTTTTGTTCTCCAAAGTCTTCTTTTGGCCTTTTGTACAAGTCTTCGGATTTAATTAAGATAAAGTCTTTACACTATAGTTTCTTGGTGAATACATCTTTGTCAATAAATTGTTGGTACTCAATACTTTAATGATTTTGAAAATTCCAAAACAAGTGTAGAGTTTAATATAATTTTTAAATTATATTTGATTGCGTGTTTAATACCGCAGGTTTTTAACACGAAAGAATTAATAGCCAAAATTTTATATTGTTATCGTGTCCAAAATTTGAGAGCATTTTTGAACACTTGGTTTAATTTTATGTACATTTGTAAAAACTCTTTGCTCGGTAAATAATAGTTTTGTAGTTTTATGATATTGGAGTCGTCCCGACTGGGTTGACTGAAGTCTTCAAAAGGTGATTGATCGAACTGTTTGAGCGAACTTTGTTGAATTTGTTGTGACCAGTAATTGTTTGTATTAGTTATAGTGTGATAGTTGGTTGTACTGGGATAATGGTGGTCGGAATTGTGGATAATACCTTTGGGTGTTGAGTTACGACGGTTCGAGTTAAAAAGGTGGTTGTGATGGCTGTTGTGTTTTTTTGGTGAGTGTAGTGTTTGAGAAGGTGGTATCATTAGTGACCGGTTGAAAGAGTAGAAATTGATATGAAAATTGTTAAAATGTAAATGTATATTTATAACGTGAATAAATAGTTTTATTTTAATATTTAACTGTCACTTGACCGTTCCTCAACCATTAGATGTGCGATTTTGATCTATATAGCACTCGACAGATATTTAATGATCAGTAAGACACAAAAGGATCCAGAATCAAATGACCGGTGTTCCCATCTAGTAAAAAGGTACGCCGACTTAGTAGAGGTACTCCCCAGTACCACTACGTGTGGCCTAATGTCTATGTTTGCAATTTGAAATATATTATGTAACATAAAAAATAGTTGAGTGATTATCAAGTCAGAATAATAAGAGTTGTCTATAACAATATCTTATTTGTTCGTAATTTTGGAACCTCAATTCTATTTTTGACGATTTGATTGTCAAATAGTAAGATGCTAATAATCTATCAAACAGATCATGAATATTATTCTCAATTTGAAGTATTTGTTAATATATTCATGTAGGTTAACAACAGATTATATGTATTCAAACCTTATTTTAACGTTTTAATATTCTTTTCTTTATCTTAACCTTCTTTATTAAAGATAACAATTTCATTTCACGTAACCACTAACTACACCGCACTTCTCAATTGTTTGGCTTAAAACAGAGAATCAGGCCTTCAAGACAATAACACTAAACATTTTAAACAAGTGCACACAATGTTTAGAAAATCAAACTGGACCAACCGCTGTGACCGTTTAACCGAAAACTATCAATATTATTGGTGTGACCGGTTAACTAAAAACTATCAATATTGTCAGGTTGATTGAGCTGATAAATTAAACACGATTAAACCAGTTATTTAGACAAAACCAGTGAAAACCATGATGCTTATTTCTTCCCTTAACTGGTTGACCAACTTTTAAACCTAAGCCAGCTCAAATGACCTCTTTAGTTGTCGACCAATGAGTTCTGATGAGGTAAGTCATGGTCTATTGATCTCGGGTTTTGGTCTTTTGCCAAGTGCAACAGGTAAGAACCATTAGCACATTAAGACGTAAGAGCATACTTATATAAACACGCACACATGCACATACACTTTAAGATTGGTTTAACTAAACAAATGCAAGTTAGAGATCAAGAGAAATAGTGAAACATGAAACAGTGAAGTAGTATTTCCTTCCTGTTTCACAAACGTAGTCATTGTTCAGCGGATCTTTCTAATGTTCTTAGCAACAACTTTAAACAAACAGAACATTTTCAAGTCTCCAGAATCAGCTCAGTCGGCATCATTAGAACAATGTGCCTCCATAGTCCATAATATTATTTTGTTAAAGATGCTAAAGTAATCAGATGAAGAAAAACCGAGAAGCATCCAGAAGTTTCTGTTGGTGATGAGCAAAGCTGACCATTGGCCATTGACCATTTAGCTCATGTAAGACCTGGGACAAACGAGACTGCGAATCTTGGAGCTCAGCGAAAGAACCATGATGCAGAGAAATAAGCAGTATATCCAACTTCGGGAAGCAGAAGGATTGGGCTTTCGAGGAGTTGAACTATATGTTTCATGTGAATTTACAGAATTGATCTCACTTTGCTCCAACCCGACTGAGAGAACAATGTTGAGATGACCATTTTTGCCAAAAGACCAGTCCAGCTTGCTTCCTGTGAAAGTGACATTCCTTATTCTGATCATGCCTGTGGTAACACGAACTGATGTAGAAGCTTGAGAAGCTGCGGCCATATATTTCGCAGGGAATTCTGATGCAAATGCAGGTGGAGCAGACATGTTTCCCAGCATGTAACTTGCCCTTTGGAGAAATGGGTATGCAAAATCTGCACACAACAAAGTAGACGATGTCTAGATCAATCAAGATGTCAAAACGGGTGAGTTTGATCACGTTACTATTGCATGAGTCAGGTTGGGTTGACCCAAAACTCTCTTTTTCCAAAAACTTGTTTAAATATAATAGGCAAAACTACACGCATGGAATCAAATTCTACCCTTTTTTTGGAACTTAATAACCAACTACAACAACGGCGCAAGCAGAAACCAGCTTACACTTTATTACCCGTTTTTTTTTTTGAACAATTTAAAAGTAAATTACTTTAAATGACGATCACTAAAATCAGTAATAAGCAGTTGGGTGTTTCTATCTGCACCTAATCTGAAGTTGGTAGCTAAAATCAGGAAAGCATGTAAAGTTTTATTCCTGTTTCATGCAGTCTGCACTACTAAAACTTGTGAAATATTTTATCCAATAATAGTATTATACTATTTTGATTATGACTAGACCTTTAGAGTAAAATGATTTAGGAGGTTTTATGCACCAATAATACACTTCAGGGCACCTCAACCCATTTAGTTTTAAGCTAGCTAAAACATCTGCCCGTTGGACCCAGTAAAGATAAGTAAACAGGTCAAAACTACTACCTCTAGAAGAAACAAGATTTCTACTTTACCTGTTGACAAATCTGCATCCTCTTCCTTTAAAGAGGGGGCAATGCCGTTACTCTGTCCTTCAAATAGTTGTTGGTTTGCTTCGCAAGTCTCATCAGTTCCTTCCATGTTGCCTGTTACTAAATCTGGATGTTCTTGGTTTGAAGTGGAAGCAAAATCACTGTTTTGCGCTTCAAAAAGTTCCTGGCTAACTTCTCTCAATTTATGTGTTTCACCATTTGGATTCTGATTATTAAAGAACAAAATCATATTAGTTTACAGTATGATTAAAACCAAATAAGAGAAAAAACTGAAGCAATGGTGTGTTTACCTCGAGTATATTCTCATTATCTAGTGAATCAAAATTGTATTCCAAGTTATTGATTGGTGGCATAAGAAACGATGAATACTCATCAAAAATGTCAAGGCCAGGTTCTGTCTTGACATCATTTTTAAGATCACCTGCTTCAAGGAATGAATTCCCATCAAACTTGAAGTCACCGGTTGAAGCATCAAAAAATGGTTCATCAAGCAAATAATCCACATCAATTTCATCGGTATTGCTTGTTTCATTAATGTATTCATGTTTTACAGATGCGGGATCCAACTCGTTCTGTACGGGCAAATCAAACAACTTGGGTTCTTCTAGTTGTTCAGTCTGAGGTTGCTCCTCACCCTCACACGCCAAGAAGTTTTGTGGGTCATCAACTATTTCTGTGGATACATCACCACTGCTGTTATCATCACCTTGATGGTATTTCAATTGAAGAGGATGATGTTCCTCTGGCATGTCTGAGCCAAGAATCTGAGATGAAGAAAACAAACCATGAATGAATAAAATTATACACATAATCAAGGTTGTTGGCACTTCTGAAAAGCCCAAACATGTTGCAATTTAAGAATAACATCAATTATTTTAATAGACACACATGGGTCACATGGCTATAGTGGTTAGTCCTAAACACAAAGACAAGAGGAATATGTATTAAAGCATATACATTCAATATATCCTTTTGAGCACTAGTCTTTATAATTCCATTCCACCATAAGCTCGTTTGCAAATAATAAATATCATATTTGTATGTAGTCATGTAGAGTAAATAAGCCAACATTGTTTCTAACAAAGAAATAGAAGAAGAAAGTCCATTGACTTGACAGACCAGCTTTATAACAGGAAAGTAATTAATTAAACTTCCAATTTAAAGTAAAGAATATACAGCAATAGTAAACATTAATGAGGACAAAAAACATATTGGTAGAACCTGTTTGTTAAAATGTGCTTTTAATGAGCTCATTAAAAATAAATAAAAATTAATATCAGACAAAATGTTATTGAGTCTCAAGAAGAAAAAGAAGAATAGATAGAAGAATGTTAAAACAAAACAGCTATGTAAATGTTCAAACCTGCTCAAGGTCGTCTGCATCAAGATATGCATCATCATCATCAACAGGCAATTCCTCAGCAAACTCTTGTTTGGGTACCATTACTAGCTCATCATCCTCCCATTCCTCCTCAACAAATGGTGCCCCATACTGTTCACCATTTTTCGGCCCAGAACCACTCTTCCGAAAGATTCTACAAAGAACAAAAGCATCCTGCCAACCCAAAATCCCAAAAAGTTAAGAAGATAGTCACAACCATACTCATATATATGAATCATCAATCCAGCCTTGGATCCTTGCTAAAGTTACTTTGACACCGAAACCATATATTGTGCATGTATATTTATGTTATACAGAGCAAATCATCCTCACCTGGACAATTCCAGCTTTTTCTAACTCCTGATCAATGAGCCTGTATTCATGCATAACCCAGTTTGTTCTCTCGCCCTTCGGTGCCCGACCAATATGATAAACCAAAGTTTTTTCATGCCAACCAGTTGAGATCTATGGTAAACAGACCGGTCTTTCCCAGTAGTTTTCCAGTACCCTCGATCAGTAGCTCGATTTGTACGCGATCCATTCCCATACTTCTTATCCAGAACACTAAAAAAGTACCATTCAAGGTCTCTAGTCTTCAGCCTGGACAAACCTGCACCCCAAAATTGACCAAAAAATAAACCATCAAAACCAGAATCTACACGACTACACGGTCTGAACTTACCAAATACTGCAACATCCAAATAGGCCCAAACAATACCACAGTGTAAACAATTCAAAGCGTCTTTAAAAACACTCAACCAAATGTATAAAACGTCATATCAGTTCTTTTTGAAGAATATCAAATGAAATTCAAAGCATCACCGCTTAGATTCACATCAATTCCATCCGTATCCACCAGATCATACCTAGATTCATAAACTTCCCGATTCTGATAACATATTTGATCCATAACAAATAATCAACTAAAACTAAAAACACAACAAATCAACGATTACGATCTCGTTTCCACTAAAACCGACGAAACAGCAAACTAACCATCAACACAAGCCATAACTAACACAAAATTCAACACGAAGATAACTGTACCGACCTGGAAGATCCCAGGGCTCCACTTTGTAGACATCAACATCCGAAATAGCGTCAAATCGAAACGGTTTACCGCAAATCTTACGCCTCAAGTAGTATCGCACGAGTTCTTCATCGGTGGGGTGAAATCTGAAGCCCGGAGCGAGCGACGACGCCGTGGGTGGGGCTGGTGGTGTGGAATCAACGATTACTGCCATATATGAGTGATTTTGAGAGAGAAATTATGGTGAATTGAAGGTTTGTGTTGTTGATTAGGGTTTCAATACTCAGGTGGAGAAAATAAAATGAAGGAGATGAGTCGGTCCATATTGACGACTTTTGATAACTTATATATCTGTCAAATAGATGCTTCCCAGAAGCAAAAAGAGACCTCCGCAAACTAAACAAACCATTTTTTGTTTTCTAATATCCACTTTACATGATATTTTTTTAACCATTTTTGTCTTCATATCTACATTATAACTAATTTATATCAGTTATTTTGAACCTTCACTCTTACGAAGAGTTTTATCATTTTAACCGTGAGTTATTTTACTATTTTAGAGGAAAAGTTAAGAAAATCATTCAAATAATCACCGTGACACATTTATTCAAAGACTTTGTTCTTATTCTTTCTATTTAAACTTACTATTTATTCCGTGTGTGTATTCCTCGCATTTGTAATGAAAGATTCATAACATTTCTTCATGCATATCCTATCTCTATGATTTAAAGAATTTCTTGGGAGTCATTCGAATTAGCATTCCATTTCATTTCTGAAGAAAAATTAGAAACTCATTTATCATTTCTTATGGTTCAAGACTTATTGTTCATTCAATAGGTCATGCGGTGTGGTTCCAGACTTTATAAATCTTTACATTGTCACATTAACACCATATGAGTTTTCATTGGCCATCCGTGTATTCTCATAGGGTCTTTAAATATAAACATCTAATTTTCTCAAAGATAGTCGGAATTGTTTCAAGGACCAACGCGATGAGTAACGCACTTGTCAAGGCGGTGGTTGGTATGGTTAACGCACTTGTCAAGGCGGTGGTTGGTATGGTTAACGCACTTGTCAAGGCGGTGGTTGGTATGGTTAGGTTATGTGGTCAAAATGTGATGGTAAGGACAACAAACATTAGCTGTAGATGGTTTCTTCAGTTACATTAGGAGTGTTTCTTCATCTACATTAGGAGTGTTTCTTCATCATGAGTTTTTATAAAAAGATGTTGTAGTCGACCAAACAAATAAAGAGGAATAGATGGAGACAATGGGCCAATAGGGGCTGCGGGAAAATGGTTTAGTTTAATCATCAATGCTAATCATGCCTCTTATAGTTTAATATAGAATCTATTAAACAATAACTTTAGTTTCTCATTAAACTTTCATATATACCAGTGGCGGATCTAGAAGAAAAGTTCAGGGGTAACGTAAAATTTTTTTACCGTGCATTTATATAAATAAAAGAAAAAAATACGATAATAAAGGGGTCCGAATGAAGATCATTCAACACAAATCCGAAGGAATTGAACTCGAATGAATTGAACTTGAAGAAGTTGTTGACTTGATATCAGAATCAGCAGGTTGCATATCATTATCATTAGCGACAGGGACAAATGTTGTTGGGTGATCGACGACAGGGTGAGGCGGTGAGGGTTATTGGTATAACTAGTTATTTTTTTTAAAATTTGTTTAGTTTGGGTAATGGGTATTTGAGCTTGTAAACGTGTTAGGTTTTTAAGTTATTTAAATTTTGGGCTTATTATTATTTGGTCATGTTATTTAGTATTTTGGGTTTGTTAGTTATTAACTTATTAATGTTTTTATAAAATATTATTGGTATTTTGGTTTGTTAGTTGTTTAGTTATTTAAATTTTAAGCTTATTATAATTTGTTTAAATTATAATGTTATTTAGTAATTTCAATACAAATCTCTAATTGTCAATAAAACCTAAACATTAAATCAAATAACAATTAATCAATCTTCTACTCTAGAAATCTTGCAAATAACACTTAAACCTAAAAAGTAGAAAGAATACCTTCAAGGATTCAAGGATTCAACTCTTTGATTTGAGGGGTGGGGGCAATGGTTTGAGCAACACTGCAGCAGCAAACAACCAACAAACAGCAGCAGGGCAGGCAACATAAGCAGCAAGCAGCAGCAAATCGTAAACAAACAAGCATTAAGAAGCAGCAGCAAACAAGTAGGGATTTGGGGGGTGGAACTTGTTTCTTCATTTTCCAAATCCCTAGTTCAATTTCAAACAACAAACTAAGATTAAACAATTCATATAACAAATTAACACAATTCAAATAACAAAATTCAATTTCATAAACCTAATTTCAAATCCTCAATTTCAAATCCTCAATTTCAAGTTCATAAACCTAATTTCAAATCCCCAATTTCAAATCCCCAATTTCAAATCCCCAATTTCAAGTTCATAAACCTAAATTACCAATTTCAAGTTCATATACCAACTCAAACCAATTTCAAGTTACCAATAACACCACAATAACTCCACAATCATAAATTACCAACTCAAACCAATTTCAAGTTACCAATTTCAAGTTCATATAACTTCAATTTTTCAACAACAACACCACAATAACTCCACAATCATAAAACTCAAACTAATTTCAAGTTACCTGTTCGGCTGTTCGGAACCGAGGGCAGAGCGCAGGAACCGAGCAGGAATCGAGGGCAGAGCGCAGAGGGCTGTTCGAGCTTCATTTATTTTATGACTTGTTTATAATAAATCTGACTAAAGAAAGAGCGGTTAGATTTAGGTTGACACTCTAAAATTTTTCATTTATTTTTCATAAATAAATCAAAATATGAATTTATAGGAAAACAGAAAACCACTATTTCAAATTCACTATACTGTTAAACATTGAAAAAGGTTTTTTCTAACATAGTATAATGTTTTATTTGACATAGTATAATGTTTTAAATAAAGTGTCAAATTTTTCTAACATAGTATAATGTTTAAAATAAAGTGGTCACATAGTGGTTCACACTTTATACTTAACTTGTGAACATATATTTGATGTGGTTGGTTCCAACCTTCACGTTCACTTTTTCTTTTGTTACTTTTCCAACTCTTTAAATTTATTTTACCTACTTGTTTAAAAGCTACAAAGATAAAGTGTATGGTGCTATTTATCCTAATCAAACTTGAGAAGATTGAGATTCGAATATACCTAAAATCTATAGGTTTCATTTGAGGAATTTAAATTATGTTTCGATTTCTCAAACCAAATTACCATTCAAATTCGTAAACTTGAGAAAGGCGGGTCTCGCACTCAAAGAAAAACATTACTGAAAAGGTAGCAGCTGTTTCGCCGACATTATTGCTGGTTCGGAATATTGAAATTTGAATATACCCAAAATTAATAGGTTTTCAATTGAGTAATATAAATTCTGTTTTGAATTCTCAAACTGGATTACCATCCAAATTCTATAGAATGAAGGGGGAAAAATTAAGAATAGATGCCTTCCAAGAGGATAATTTGGAGTTAAATCTATCGTTGACAAGGGACCAATTCTTACAAAGATTCATATTTGCATCAATAGGGAGGCCAAGATGGATAAACGTCTCATGATTTTGAACACCAATGCCATAACCTTGCTCTTGACAAAGTTAACTTTCAAGCCCAAAACGACATGGAAACATCTAAGAATTCCTTTGAGGTTTATGATAATTTTCGAGGACCATTCCTCTTGTTGGCAAACATGGAATAAGAGAAAATATGGCTAATTGTGATGAAGATCGATATCTTTAAACATGTCATTTTTCACTATTTAGTGCATCTATACGTTACCCCCTTCATGGCTATGATGAAGAGAAATGAAGCCATATGATCACTTTGCCACACCTTTGTTTGAAAGCAAACTTTTTGGTGGGTAAGCGTTAACTAAAACTGATGTTTTTCATAAGCTAAACACCTTTTTGTTATTTTTTTAAATTTTCACCAAATTACATTTGGGCTAATAGGATCCTTGGGATTGAGGGAGTACTAGTTTCTATTTGATTTCATAATTTTTTTCTTCAAATGCCGAACAAATAAAAATCATTCTCCCTTGACTACATTTATTTAACACAACATCAAGACACTCTCCTTAGAAAAATACATAACTTTTAATTTTCCTTACATTTATTATGCTTATATGTTACTTGATATTATAATGAAGCTGTAGCTACTAAACGACGATTAACCGAAGAATTTATATTGTTTTATCTTGGTAATTAGTTTTCTTTATTATTTAACTATATGTTAAGTGCATTATTGGTGATGTCCTTTATAGAATAATGGATTCAAATACAACTTCTTGAACACGTGGTAGTTGTCTTTTCCCATTGCGTTAAGAAACCGGTAGTTATATTCATTCTTTTACCGAATAAATTAATTTTTTTTACTTTAACTAGATCTATCGGCCTCACCGGTATGGTGTGCATGGCGGCCCCAAAATTATTTCAAGAGGGTCGAAATATTTTGACGATTGATTCTTTATTAATACGCAGTGGTTGTTTAGTTAAAATGTAATTTAAATAACATGTATATAAGAAATATTTCACTAAAACTGTTATTAAATCAAGTGTAGTGGTTAATTAGTGTTTAGAGCCCTTATAGATGCAACAATATAGGAAAAGTTGTGTTTGACGTCCGTTAATGGCTTGATACCCTGTGAGTTTGGAGTCCATTTCAATATCTTGTAATGGTGTTTGAAGTTCTCACTTGTGTCAATGTAATCAGGATGGAGCCCCCAAAATGTTCGTTACGTATAGTAAGTATTAAACTTTTTGGTTCTGTTTTTTCTTTTTCTAAACTTTAAGCTAGCATTTAAATCATATAAATAATCAAATAGTAAAGTAAAATTTATAAGAATTAAAAAAAACACTTTAATTGAAAATTTAGGGAAGTTTAGAATCAGGTTTGAGAGAGATATGTAACAATGGACGTCACTGATTGAACTAGTATACCATTTAGTTGATGATAACATCGTAATTGAATCGCTTATTAATTATTAGGTTATGTTAATGGTTGGACATGTGAAATAATGAGCATAATTTTTAATACACTTATAGGTATTCGGGTTTATATGAATTAATAGAGTAACAAACTTAATGGTTTGAGTAGTTATTGAGTTTATAAGAATTTAAGATATATGTCAATTAGTTTATAGTAGTTTTATTATAAATATCTAAAATTTTAATTTTTTTTGAGAGTTTGTGTCAAAATTTTACGAGAAACAATGTCAAAACTTCATGAAAGACGGTGTCAAAGTTTTATGAGCGATGGTGTCAAATTTTCTGGAAGTCTGTCTGGATTAGATTGTATATATACTAAACAAAATAAAATTTCATGGGGTACGAACGACCCACATATGAAACACTTAGGTCTTCTATTGATGGTGTCATAATGATGTACGTGTATAATTTCAATCCGAGCTTTCACAATAAATAGTAAATGTGAAATTGTGTTGATAATTTTTATAAATCAAATAGGGAATAAACGTCTGAGAGAGTTATAACTTGTGATGTCCTTCTTAAAAGTATAGTAAACGAACCAACTTTTAAATAAAACTTATATCGCAACGCATATACAATTTAGAACGTCGTAACGTTTTAGATAGAATTTTAAACTGTAAACAAAAAGTTATAAAGGGGAAAAAAAAATCTATAAAATTAAAATATAAAAATGTAATTTTGTTTTACCCAGTTCAGTTTTGAATACAATTAATATCGAACATGTATCGCAATATGTATAGAAATAATTTAAAACATGTAAGAGAAAAAACGTATTTTCTAACCAACTTATCAAAATGAAAATGTCACTTAAGATAAAACAAAACCAATTATGTTTTAAGAGCTTGTACGTTAGCTTTCATAAAAGTCGTTAACTAATCTATAACATATAATAAAAGAAAGTTTTCTTTTAACACGTGTCATCATTCTAGCATATCAAATGACACGTGTCATCATTTTAGCATATTCGAAAAATCATTTTCCCGCTCTCTCTCATAATAAATACGAAAATTATAAAAATAATCAATTTGACTTTCCTTTTTTACTAAATATCTTAAAACAAATATATATACATTTATGTTTATTGTCTCTCTCATATTAAATGATAATTATTTTAAATAAGTAAACTAAAATATTAAACATCTAAAATATAAATATTTTTTAATAATTTATTAATATATACTAAATTATATGATTTTAGACTTATTTTATCTTTAAATATAGAGTAATAATTTGAGATTTCATTTTTTGTTATAACTTTTAAATATTTATTATATTTTATTTCACCAATAGCTAATTAAATTTAGAAAATAAAATATTAAAAAACTAATGATTTTAATATGTTTTATTTATTCCACCCATGTAATACATGTGCTCTAATTAACCTAGTATTAATATAATCTCCCTCTCTTTCCCTCACTCAACACACACACACCTATGCATGTATATATTTGATGCATTCAATACAGAACTAATTTAAATGAGAGCTGTAAGGACCACATGCGTAATGCTTGCTATTAGAGAAGGAGAGTGGATTATGTTATTACATATTCTTCTCATGTATGGCACTTATAAGTTATAACAATTTGTATAGGTGGTAATCCGATATGGCATATGTGTACTTAAAACTAATTATATATTCACGTATCCTATATGTGTAGATATTACCGCAACTGGTTGGGTACGAGTGCTCCGTTATCCTTCAACTAGTTAGATTTCCTGTTAGCATCATTAACTCAAAAGAAAACTTAGGGGCTGTGTGACAGTCTTTTAATCAGTCTCTTAATGGTGGTTTAGATGCTGAATGGTTCGGAACTTAATGGTTCACACTGTTTGTTTCGCGAGCAAATGTCTGAATGGTTAAGACATTTGCCTCTGAATGGTTAAGTATTATACTAATGCTGAATGGTTAAGAGGTCTAATGCTGAATGGTTAAGACCTCTTATCTGAATTGGTCAGACATTTGTCTTTGAATAGTTAAGCGATATACTAGCTCTTAATGGTTCAGACCTCTTAATGGTTCAACACTTAATGGTTCAAACCTCTTATTACTTCAGCACTTAGGTGCTGTTTGTTTTTTCTGCAGGAAAACATCTGCGGTCTGCGGACCACATCTGCAAACATCTGCAGCAGAAGAGGTGAACCAAATGTCTGCAGTCTGCAAGAAAAAGACTGTTTGTTTTTAACATCTGCAGAGTGTTAAAACAATTTCACAACCAACGGATTCAAATGTGTAACAGCTGCAGTGGCGGTTTCGATAAATAATAGCTGCATATAAACTTAATAATAATAGTTATTATTATTGTGATCAATAAATAATAGCTGCATATAACTTAACCACAAGGGGAATTATGTGCAATTGAACAAAAAGCAAAGGACCAAGTTTTAAATTGAGCACTTAACCGACTCCCCTCTCATCGATTCTTCTTCAAAATTATTGAACCTATCCCATTCACAACCCTAAACCTCAACACCTCCTCTGCCCCTCCGATGTACCTCCCCTTTATAAACAGCCTCGGTGGCACCCAAGTGCATCGATAGATCTCGTTCATGATACAACACCCTAAAAACTCTCGAGTAGAAATCTAATACTCGAGCAATCTTCAAACGTCTTTCGGATGCTTCTGAGTCCTGTTGTGTACAGGATCACTGATTCACTTCCTCCCGTGGACACACCTTTTCAAAACCCAAAAGGGGGTCGTCGATTTCTTCCAATTTAAGTGATTTTAGTGGTCGTTCGCTATCTTTATCCAACTCTTGATCTTGATCTTGATCTAGCTCGTCATCGATACTCCTTAAAACTCTGTTCATCCTCTCTTCTTCTCGAGCTTTAACCTCCATAACCGCCTGCTTAAAAGTAGCTACAAGATTCGGTCGAACAGCGTGCCATCTGAATCCAAATCCGGTGGCCGGAAAGACAAGGTCTCAGCAATCGGGCCCCTCGCGGGTCGAAAGTTTTCTTTGTCATCGACAACTGAATCGCTATCGGATTCATTATCATCTTCAAGATCCTTCATGAGCTCTGATACATCGATAACTTCATCAAGAAGAGGTTTGATGAAACCTCTTCCCGCCTGAAGACTCTAGTCCATGTCTGCACCAAGAAGACATCGCGCAGACGTTTTTTAATGAAACGTCTTCCAAAAACAAACAGTCTGCGCACTCAAAACCTCTTCCCGCGTCTGCATGCTCGCAGATGAAGGGGGGGAAGAGGTTTTCTTAAAAAACAAACATCACCTTAATCATTCAGATATTACCAAACAACCCCTTAAGGTAAGAGTTATATGGGGGGCGGCGGCGAAATAATTTTTTTCTGGGGGGGGCGAACTCGATATTTATATAAAAATTTACATTACCGGGCCAAAAATTTACACTATCGGGCTAAAATTTAATAATAGTATTATAACAATATAATAATGAATCGTCAAAGCTTGTGTAAATATCAACTATCATTGTGACGTGCCTATGCCATTAAAATTACCAAAACCAAAATAACCCAAAAAACTATAATCGTGACGTTCTCTATACGTTCAAAACCAAAGCGCGTGTCTAATCTGCTAGTATGATGATCAAATGCATATGTTTGAAACAATAATGCAATCCGATATCTACGAACATAAAAAAAGTATCAGTAAATCAGAAGCACAGTCTTTTTTAATTAACTAGTGACTGAAATTTAGATAAGATAAGCACGTTATCTTGATATTAACGTATGACGGATGCCAGTGTTCACACTTGTGATTCTTGATATTGGAATAACCATCATATGACGGTTGGTTCTACTTTCTATTTTTTCCCATAGATTTCAATGGACAAACAACCAAGTGCGAGCATTTCGGGCAAAATTCAAATGTCAGCATTTTGGCTAATCTTACTACTTTAACAAAATGGTAATTAGGGTTGTTATATATTTTTTAGATCTATTTAATGTCACATGTCATATTGACATTTAACAATAAATATTTTTCCCGTCCAAATGAATTCAATCTATCATTTTTGTATTAATTTTTTAAAATACACATCTTGTTTTCAAATATAATTCCGTCCAAAATTAATGGATATAAATTAAAACCTTTCATTTTAAACTAAAAAACATATATCCCTTCATTTTACTCCTAGCAAACTCTATTGGTTAATTTTAAAATTATCTTCTTATCAAATCTTTATTTTTTGAAAGACAAAATAAGTCATAATTCTAAGATAAATGTTTACTTTAAGATTATATAGTACCACTTAAATGCACACCAATATAATATTTATATGTTTTTTCTATAGAAACTACTATTAGTAAAAATAAATAATTTCTTTTAGAAATTAAAATAAAATACTATTAAAAAATGTATTTAAATTAGACGTCAATATTTTTAATTGTCTTTTATTTCATTAACGTCTCTTTTTCTTTTTTTTATTTGTTACCATCAACAAAATCATTATTTTCCAAACTTTAAGATATTCTTAACTAATTTTTGAAACGTATTCTTATTTCGTTATAAATATTTTATTTTATTTTATTTTGTAAGTGATTTCTTTAATTTATTAGATAATGTTTTTTTCTGTTTTTTTTATCCAGTTTTATTATATTACTTTTTATTTAGGTAGAACTCTTTAATCAAGTCTATTAAATATAGAGTAGCCATTTTTTAGTGTGGAATTTAGAAGGTTTTTTTAATTGATTTTTGCATTGTCCATGTTCAGTTGTATTATCATGTAAGCTTAAGTTTAATAGTAAACTTAATTAAATATGTGCATGATTATGGGTGATAATTAGTACTAAAAGGCATCACGAACCCTTCTTTCCATGAGGTTCTTTCTTTAGTAAATTTTCATACAATTTTTACTTACACTATCATGTTTATAGTTTTTTGTTATTCACAATTGCTCGATGTGAGCTTAGTCAATATTTTACTTTTGTTAATTGCCACGTTAGGGTATATAATTAATATTTTAAACTCATGTACATATCAATAGTTTTCTCATACAAAACTTTGATAAAAATTGATATCATTGTTTATTACTTATAATTTTTACTCACCGTATATTTTAAAGTATCATTTTATAATTAATAAAATTTTATTTTATTTAATATTTTATTTATTCAACCCGTGTAATACACAGGTTTACTAAAGCTAGTTATTTATAAACCGGTTGGTTTTGTTACGTTTTTGTTTATTTATTTGTTACATTTTACTTTAACAAGTAAACCGGAACTACAAAAGAAGTGAGACTATAAAAACTGTCTGTGTGTATTTTAATTACATAAGGCCTCTAAAAATCATGTTTCTAAAAGTTCAGATCATTGTTGAAACAATATAATGTTTAAAACTAGTTATTCATAAAAAGTTTAAAACTTAAATAAAAAAAATCTAAGGTTAAAGCAACCCGGCCTGCCTCAAAATACAGGTGATGAATAAAAAGTTTCAGAACCGGAACGGACGACCCGACCCAAAACAGAGCCAGAAAAAAACCGGCTTGGAATGAAACGGCTAGGGTTGAACCCGAACTGACAGTTTATAACATGCCTTGTTCAAGGTGGATCAACCCGAACCGAACCAGTAAAAAAAAGAACAGAACCGAACCAATCATTTCCCTCCTAAAAGCTGGTTCCTAACCAGAATGGCCGAACCAGTTCCCACCACGTGCCAGTTCTGATCTTCGTTAACCCAAACCCGGTTTGGAGAAAAAACCAGTTCGAACAACTCCACTTCAAAGTTCAAACCATTGAGAAAACCACCCATTTTGGCCCATTACATATCGCCTGTTTTACCATCTATACACAAAAACAAACATAATTATACATGTTTACCCCCAAAAAAACTTAAGCACCTGTTTCTGGCACTTGAAGTTTAAGCCTAAACACACGACCAAGATAACCTGGTCAACCAAGGTTAATTTAATCAAACTGAAGACAGTCTTTAACATTAGTCTAAAAACTGGATACATGTGCACAAAACAGACTAGACCTCGATAGCAGCCAATGTTTAAAAGGCCAAAAAAACTAGAAAATCTAGTATGCATGATCTGACATGAAATTACCTAAGCGACCCTTTTCAAGTCAACGTTCTCCTTGGTCAACACGTCGATTTGGGACTGAAGAATGTTGATCACCGCCTGTGCACGCAACACTTCAATCTTCAAAGTCTCTTTTTCCATTGAAATGTTAAGGATCTCGCTTTCCAGATTGTTTATGAACTTTAAATATCCAGGTGGCACGGATTTTTCAAGGGTGGAGGCATGGAACGAGGGCTGACTTGCTGATGGTCGACTTTTATTAGCTTCAAGAGACTGCAGCAGAGGGAACTCCATGAGTGCACCTGGATCTTGACTCGTGGTCGAGTCGTCTGAAATATTTCTATTGCTGTCATTGGTGTCCGGGTCAACGCTCTGTTTTGACTTTTTATTGTGGAACAGAGAGATGGTTTCTAGCTCGGGGCCATGGTCTACAACACAATCTTCAGACCTTTCTCGTTTACAGACAAATGGGATGGTTTGTTGGTCAACCATAGGTTCGCTTCTTAAAGGGATCATGTTGGCAGCGAATTCCTGTGAAAATGAATTCAGTATCATCAATTGAGAAGACGATCACAAGAACACAAGCACACAAGGGTATTATGAAAATATGCACATACATACACGCAAATTTGACTCATCACTTCACCGAATCCATATAATCTGCATATGCAATAATGAATGAATGCTTCAAAAAATTTGGTTTGTTCGAATGTGCAAGGGTCCTTAACAGTCAATGATTTACTAACATGTGACTATATATGTTGGTTTAAACATTGCAATTCTTGCAGGATGGAGGTCAACAATTCAAGGGTATGGCTATCATCGCAGATCAGTTGCTAAAAAAGTTGATTTTAATCCTCATGGAGATTTATAATTATGTAAAACATCTTGAAGAACATATGAAAAGCTTTTTGTGCATATATTGGGATTTCCATCAATTCATGCTGCATCCATGATTATCCAGTAAACATTTAAGAAGGAATCAAACATGAAATGTGAATGATGTCACTTTCTATTATATTTTTCAACAGAACTTTCAAATAGAATTAAGAAGAAAGCAGATACAAGATTATGCGCAACAAGATTATAACATAAATAAAATATAAATAGATACATATACATGTATACAAACACACACATTACTACAGTTATGAAATTATGAATACAAAATGATACCTGCACGATGTCATTTCCTTGAGCCCGAGTCAACTCATCACCAGGAGTCATTTCATCCTCTGTCTCGCCACCAGGAATATAAAGGGTCGCATCATCCTCCCATTCTTCCTCTAGAAACGGTGCATAACGGTCACCATTAGGCGGCCCTAAACCACTCTTATGAAAAATGCGGCATAGCACAAATGTATCCTTTTCCCAACCACAAAACAACACAAACCACTTTCAATTCGTCTTTACAAGCATATTCTAACATCACTACATATGCATCTAACTACATTGTGCATACAAATACAAAAGCATAATAAGTGATTAAAATACCAAATTTCCAACCTGAGAAATGCCAGCTCTCACCAACTCCTGATCCACAAGTCTGTATTCATGCATCACCCAATTCGTACGCTTGCCATCTGGAGCCCGCCCACTATGGAACACCAGCGTTTTCTTCATCCCTATCATTTCAGACTTATGGCGAACAGACCGGTCTTTTCCAGTTGCTTTCCAGTAACCTCTACCAGTAGCACGATTCAATCGAGAACCATTGCCATACTTCCTATCTACAGGGCTAAAGAAGTACCATTCAAGGTCTCTTGTTTTAACTCTTGAATAATCTAACAATCAATAACAAAATGTAAGAAATCACATCCTAAATATTAAATTCACCCTCAAATAAACCCTAACAATGCAGATCATGTTCTATTATTTCAATTATATTTGAAAAATATACAAAATTCATGTTCTTCACACATAAAAATTGAAAATTGTTGATTACATAAGTGAATTTCATGTACCTTCAACCCTAAAACACACACAAAAAAAACCCTAATTAACACAATTTGGGGAAATTTGAGTAAGAAAAAGGTAATAATAATCATATCATTCTTCCAAATTGCAATTTCATCTTAAACCCAGAAGTAACACTATTGAAAACCAAATGAAAAAGCATTAAAACTACCTGCAAGATCCCATGGTTCCGATTTATAAACATCAACTTCCGATACAGCTTCGAATCGAAACGGCTTCCCACACACCTTTCTCCTCAAATAATACCTAACAAGCTCCTCATCAGTCGGATGAAACCGAAACCCAGGTGCAAGTGACGTCGGCGGTGGCGACGGCGGTGCTACCGGCGGCAGAGCTAGCGGCGTTGCCGGTGGCGCCGGCGGCGGCGGTGGTGGCGGCAAAGTCATCAATTCATGAGTCATTTCTATTCTGTTTAACGGAAATTAAGCTTGTGGGTATCAATGTTTTGTGATTAAAGAAGAGAGTGATGATCGACGAAATTAGGATTGTAGGTGAACTACAATAACGAAAGACATGATGAGAGATAAAGATGAGATGTGTGTTGCCTGTGGGTTAAGAAACCACCATTGATGAATCATGAACGGATGCTTGCTTCACACGGAAATCGATATTGCAGATTTATCATTTATGATTTATGCATCTGCTCCCTTTCAGGGGTTTTGATGGATGATTTCTATTTCCAGAGATGGATTTCTTAGATACGATTCACTGGTGGTATAGTGATTGTACGTTGTGCATGGAAACATGTAACGTGGCCTGGGCTTTAGAAGCAGGGGTTTGGCAGAATAGGTTAAGGGGTTCAGGAATAGTAAGAAGATATTTTACATCATCTTACATTATATACATTTTTTAGGTTGTTGAGAAATTATTTTGCATTTTTTTATACGGGTCAGTATAAATTAATTATTATATAGATTTAAGAGTTAATTACAGATTAAGATTGGTCCATGTGGGTTGTTTATATTGCAATATTGTTTCCACCTTTTAAGAAAAAAATATAGGTTTGATCCTTACTGTTTGTCAACTCGTAACACGATTGGTCTCTGACACTAACTTCTATTAAGTTTTCAATTAAGTGAATGTGAAAATTCTAAAATACCTAAAAAATATTTAAAATATAAATTAAACTAACGTGGACCACTCTACCCCACCGCCTGCGACGGCACCACCGCATGCACACCACCTCCTACATACCACCGCCTGCGCACTACCTTCGTCGCCCATTTCGGTGGCCGGCGGAAGAACACCTACATGGGTGGAATTTTGGAGATGTCGTCGTGGACCGTCGGAAGAGGAGCTCAAACTCATCATCTTCTTCTTCGTCTTTTCTCGATCGATACTTTGAGATCCCAAGATCTGGCATTTCGAAATGGGTCGATTCATATGTGCAGCAAATCGGGTCGGTTTTGAAGAACGGCGGGCGGGCTGACTCCGACGTGTCATATGTCGTCAGCGTTTCGTTCTCCGGGTTCTTCAACGGTGAGATGGTGTTGTTATACGATCAAGCTGTTCTTGATGTTCTGTTGGTGAAAGCAAATCGGTTGTCGGAGTCTTCGCAGAATGTCGGATGGGATGCGTTTGGCTTTGATTTCCCGCGGCGAAAGAACGAAAGCGGGTGAAGAAGATATCGCCGGGGTTGGTGGAGAAGATCGGAAAACTTGTTGAATCTGTATCGAAATTGTGGGCGACAACGGTGGTACGCAGGCGGTGGTGCACAAGGTGGTGGGGCAGCGACGGTGGTGTCGCAGCAGGCGGTGGGGCAGAGTGGGACCCACATTAATTTAATTTATGTTTTAAATATTTTTAGTGTAAGGGTATTTTAGACTTTTCACATCCACTGAACTGAAAACTTAACATAAGTTAGTGTCAGAGACTAATCCTGTTACGAGTTGGTAAACAGTAAGAACCAAACCTGTAACTTCTCAAAAGTTAGGACTAATATTGTAATATGAGTAAACCATAGGAACCAATCGTGTAATTAACTCTAGATTTAAAATTATTGTAGATGATTGTACCGTGTTAACTATTGTTTTGAAAAAGTTATTGGGCATACGAGTTTAATTCAATGCAGGCATCAGGTTGGCAAAATAATGAATTACCCCTATTAATTTAACAACTAAGTTAATATAACTAACAAAAATAATTGCATTAAAGTTTGCTTAAAATTGTTTAAGGAATTGATTACAAATAGTAGCATTTTGGAGTACAAGTAAAGCAAACTTATTGCCCATCGTTCAAGAAACCCTTGACGTTGATACCAAGGCCATCATCATGATTCTAGATTTAGTTCAACTAATTATGTTTATTTCCTCTAAAAAACTGAAAAAAAAAAGTGTTGTAGTGGTTTATACTAAGGATAACTTTATAAAATAATAATTAATTTTGAAAAATATTTAAATTAAGTAATTCAAGCTTTAAAAGTGTTATAAATGGATCACTTAATTTTTATATTTTATATAAATTCAAAGTTTTAACATGATTTTTAGCATTTATACTTTTGGTTTCAGTTGGAAACTATTTTTTTTCTATCTTTTGATATTGATATGAAAAGTTGACGTAAATTTTAGGTACATTTTTTTAAATTTTTCATAATTAACATGTTTTTTTTATTTTTATTATAATTTTATATATTGAAAATTCTGACCCCACGTCTTCTCCATTGTTACTTTCTTGACATAATAAAATTTAATGATAACTCAATTTGATGTTTAATGGTCTAATTTGAGAAAATATGAATGACTGACTAAATCAGAACACTTTTAAAATTTATTGTAAACAAGAAATGGTAAAATATGTGGATGAGGTTTCATACAATCATCTCTTAATAAGTATGATACATTGAGGAAAAAAAAGTTTCATACAATTATCTCTTAATAACTACAGCTATTATTAATATGATATATCAGTTAGTATTAAAGTTAGCTTTTTAATGTAAATCTGTTACTTATTACTATCACATAACCTAATTCACACTATTTTCATAGAAGACAACAATTACTAACGCCACTATATGCTACTATTGACTGCATGACCTTGAATATTAACATTATCATATTATGCTCTTATTATCATCATCATCATCTAACCTTTTTATATTTTTTTTAAGTTATTTAGTTTTGATATTCTACGTGGTGGTTGAGTTATCCTCAACCTAACTTGAGTTTGACTCTTTTCATATGTAACCATGGTATCAAATCCAAATGCAAGATTCCCTATAAAGTGAACAAGTATACTATGAAATGTTTTCAGAACCGTATCGGACGTCGACGATCGAACCGGATATCTTACTGGTTTGGTTGTCGGACCGGTCAGACCGGATTTAAGAACCGGATGACGTCATTATTATATATATAGTTATATATAATCAAATATAAGTAATTTATATATGATTTATAAATATATTTTATAGTTATATATAAAACTTAACTATATTTGTATATCTAAACACTAATTTATGGTTCAACACCCCGTTTTTACCCGTAAAAAAATACGGTCAGAAACCGGTCCGGTTTCCTGGTCCGAACTGGTCCAGTTTCCCGGTCCAACCGAACCGGCCAGTTCGACCAGACAAAAACGAACCATAACAGACCGGACCGGACGCCTGACCGATCCCCGATCGGACCGGTCAGACCGGCCGGTCCGATCCGGTCGCAATAACATTGATATTATGGTTAGTCTTTCAATTATTTCTACTTTTATTTTTTCATCACACTTTTAGCGAAAATAACGGAAACCAGTTATATTTTATGACCAATACTTAGGGCCTTAGGGGATGTTTGATTACACTGACTGGGTAAGATCTGACTGGGTATGCGTCTGACTGAAACTTGGCTGTTTGATTAAATATCTGACTGAATGTTAAAAAATATACTTTAATTTATAAACATTTTTCTAATTTCTTTTTTTCTGTTTACTCCTCACACCCATAAATCCCCTCAAAATCTTAAATAATAATCATGGGTCATAAGCACCTACACCACTGCCAATCGCCGCTCAAGAAGATCAAGAACCCTTTCACCTCAAAACCTTCATCGCCGACCGCTGCTTACGGCTGAAATCCACCACCACCACAACCACCATCGCCCGAAAATCAGAGATTGTTGTCAGAAAACGAAAACCCGGGGGAGGGGTGCGACTGGCGAAGGGGGGGCGACGGCCGAGGAGGGGGTCGCGCAGGGGAGGGTTGCGACTGGCGAAGGGGCGACGACCGAACGGGGGTACTAGCGAAGGGGCGACGGCCGAACGGGGTTCGCGCAGGGGAGGGGGTCGCGCAGGTGGGGTTCTTGAATGGGTCAGCTTTGTGAAATTTGGGGTCTGAGTCAGATGTTATGGACCCGGTCAGCTAGAGTTTTACGCACATCAAACAGGCTGACCCGCTGATGTAGTCAACCAGTCAGCCGGGTCAGCCGGGTCAGTCGAAATCAAACAGCCCCTTAGAGTCTTAAGACTACTGAAAGAATAGGATTAGGCTCGGTCAATAACCGATTGGAACTTTGAGGCCCAATTCAGGCCCATTTGTAAAACCATGAACTGGTAGAGATTGCAGTAACAGAAAAGATAACTCGGGTCATCCGCTTCGGGTTGGTTCCCTTTGGTCAACCAAAAAAATAAAAAGCGGGTCGACCTTAAACCGGTTCAGATTGAAACTGGTTTGTTGACTGGGTTTTAACTGGTTTTGAGTAGTTTTGTCTAGCTTTTGACCAACTAAGTTCGGTTAAACCAGTTTCGTGAAAAGAATTGTAAACCGATCCCTAACCTATATTTTCTATCGGTTTCTATAATACCTACTTCAAACAAGTGTAAATTCCTGATTAAAAACCTTTATTTTTCACCACTACTAAGTAGGGTTAAAAAAGGAATTAAATCAAACAAAAGGATATATACAATAATACAATAATTATAAGACAAATCCTTCTTGTAATTACGTTGTTTTCTCCGAAGCCAAAGTTTGTTTTCATGTTACCTGTGAAATGCTCACCATATCTCCCATTTTTTGTCCATATTTATCACAATCATTCTAATATATGATCGTTAATCAACATATTTCTTGTTCAACGATCAAACATATAGATTGCATACGATATGGCTTTTGTTAGCCATCATATCGGGGTAATCTTGTATGTTAGTTTTGTGACACTATTACTTATGTTAGTCAATGCAGATGACATTTTTCTTGATTGGCAAGTAAATATTGACACAACGATTAAACCAATTTCGGTTGATCAGCCGGTATGATGAATTTTATGTTTTTTTTATGCTCGTTAAAGTAGATGTTATTTGTTTATTTCTTTAATAATGATAGGTCATAACGATCAACGGGATGTTTCCTGGACCGTTGATCAACGCAACCACCAACGACATTATACATGTTAACGTCTTCAACAACATGGATGAACCTCTTTTGATCACTTGGTAGGTTTTCTCTTTTCACGTGTAATATCAAGTATAATGAGTAACATTAGAGGCGTGCAAACCGGTCTTTTTTTTTCTTCTGGGTATGGTTCTGCTTCAAGTCAACAAAAGTCAAAGCCAATTCTTGATGAAATTGTTTTTCAAAAAGAAACTAACCAGTTCAGTTCAGTTCAGTTCTAGTTTTTTATCGTTTGTTTGAGTTAAACTGCTATACACAAACCGGGATCCTATCAAACCGGTTTTTTGTTCTTGTTCAGATTGTGTCGTCGGCTCCTGTTCTAGAACCGGTTTTTTTTATCACCTCTAAGTGACATTGCAGGATAAAAAATTGAATGATGTTATTTTCTGTTTTGGGTCTTAAAATATAAGTCCAAAGCCCTATAATTATTAGGCTTCTCTTTTATGGGCTTGTAGAATGAGACTCTATTGGGCCTTATCATGACAATTAGACAGAAGATTTAGCCCGTCTAATAGATCATATTTTTCAGGAATGGCATACAACAAAGGCTAAACTCATGGCAAGATGGAGTATCGGGTACAAACTGCCCGATCCGACCCGGTTCAAATTGGACTTATGTGTTTACCGTAAAAGATCAAATTGGCACTTTTTCTTACTTCCCCTCCATCAACTTCCATAAGGCCGGTGGAGCTTTTGGCCCGATCCGAGTCAACAACCGGGTCGTGATCCCCATTCCATTTCCTAAACCACACGCCGAGTTTGATCTCCTTATCGGAGATTGGTACAACGAGAGTTTTAAGGTAAAATCACAAACACACACACACACACTAGTTAGTTTGATCATATTCGGACATAAGTTGATTTTTTTGGTTAATTCGTAGGACATTCGTTCATCTTTGAAAAGGTCAAAACTCGACCTACTTCCGCAGTCAATGCTTATGAATGGGCGTAGTCGTTATCCACAATCAAATCGGACAATTGTTGTCGAAGAAGGTAATTACGAAAAAGATTAAGAAAAATAAACACCAATAGATGTTTAACCAACCGGACATTATCAATACAAAAATAATTTTAAGTAGATAAACACATAAGCATTTATCAATACACAATACCATTAGCATTGGTATAAGAAATAATTTTTTTTATTAAATTATTTTATAGGTGAAACATATTTAATAAGGATATCAAATGTTGGAACACAATGGAGTGTCAATTTCAGGATTCAAAATCATCAAATGCTACTAGTTGAGACGGAGGGGTCATACACGAGCCAAATAATGTTAGACACACTTGACATACACGTCGGTCAATCATACTCGGTGTTGGTAACCGCAAACAAACCCGAGGCCGACTATTACATCGTGGCGAGCCCTAAAATGGTTAACACACCTGAATCTAGTAACCTTATCGGTGTTGGGGTGTTACATTATGAAGACTCTACGACACCCGTCCAAGGCCCATTACCAGCGGGCCCCGATCCATTTGACCTTAACTTTTCAGTCAATCAAGCTAAGGCAATAAGGTAAATAACCAAATATTTTCTGTTGTAAAATGTCTATAATACATTTTTCGGCTATATTAATAATAAGTATTGTACACTAGGTGGAACTTGACCGCGGGTGCAGCAAGACCAAACCCACAAGGAACATTCAACGTGTCGAATGTGACACTATCTCAAACATTCATTCTCCAAGGGTCGTTGGTTGAAATTAACAGTTCTGTTCGTTACACTGTTAACAACGTATCATATCGTGTTCCCAACACCGCTCTGAAGCTAGCTGATTACTATAAGAATGGCACGGGCACTTACCAACTCGACGCATACCCCAATAACTCATCTAATCCCATTGCTGTTGATGGTACCTTTGTCATCTCTGGGACTCACAACGGATGGCTTGAAATTGTTTTCAAGAACACGTTGCAAGTTATCGATACTTGGCATTTGGACGGTTTTGGGTTCTATGTTGTAGGGTAATAATATCCGTCCTACCTATTTATATTATTATTGCTAGTTTGGTACCGTCACATGAGTGATTAAACTTGAGTCCTTTATATATATACTATTATCAAGGACCATAAGTGAGATCACTCAGGTGTTTGTAACAACCTAAAGCCTGATAAAATTAATAGTAATGATGTATGAAGATATCAAATTCTTATATGGTTTATAGGTTTGGGGATGGAGAGTGGACTCCTGCTTTGCGATCAACGTATAATCTTTACGATCCAGTGGTTCGATCAACGGTTCAGGTTTACCCGGGGGGATGGACCGCGGTTTATGCATATCTAGACAACCCTGGGATGTGGAACTTGCGCTCACAAGTCTTGAACCATTGGTACTTAGGCCAAGAGCTTTATATCAGGGTCTATGACCCTGACCCCAATCCTGCTAAAGAACACCAACCACCATCAAACCTTCTATATTGTGGTATGTATTCCATTTTGTCATATTTCATCTTCTTTCAATTTTCTTTTGATAGTGAAGATGATTACCGATTCATCGGTTAATTAACTAACTTCGTGTTTTCAGGATCAGTCATTCCTCCACCGGCACCACCAAAGCCAACACCGGTGCCACCAGCGCCACCATCGTCTCACTCAACAGCCCTTATGATAAATAACTGGTGATCAACTGACCTTGGTCTAGCTTGTTACCTTTTTATAATATTTTGTTTGTGTTTTTTTTCATGCCTGTAACACATGTTTTTCTTTAAATGTGTTTGTGGCTGCAGGTTTTATATTCTCTTCATCTTCCTTACATGTGTACTTTTGTAAGTACATATGACCATCAATGGGGTTTTAAGGTTAACTTACAAAGACATGCTGTTAGAATCTGTTGATCATTCTTTTGATGAAATATTAACTTTGAGCAATAATTTTGGTTTATTTGTGTATCACATACTATGTTAATACAATAATAGCTTATATTACACTAGCTTTAGTAAACCTGTACATTACACGCGATTGAATAAATAAAATATTAATATAATAAAATTTATTAATTATAAAATGATATTATAAGATATGATATGATTGAAATTACGTATAAAAAATGACTATAACTAATAAAACAGCATATCAACTTTTTAAAATTTTATTTTTAAATTTTTTTCCAAAAAAAATAAATATTTTGTTCTAAAATAAACCGTATAATAATGTTATTTTTAAAAATTTTCTTATTTTATCTCCCAAATTAATTATTTTTGGTTTTAAAAAATTAAATTTTTAAAACTACCACTTTTAAAATATTTTGTATTTTTAAAAACGTTTTATGCGTTTTAAAATTTTATTATTTTATATTAAAATTGTTTATTTAGAAATAACATTAATAAATAGATTTTTTTATTTATTAAATGTAAAAAATTTAAATAATATTATTAGTAATTAAGGTAATTATTTAAGATGAAAGAGATGCGGGAAAAATTTTGTGAGAGTGATTGTGGTGTTGACACGTGCACTTTAAGTTACTCTTTTATAAGAGTAGTAAGATTTCAATATCTTTTTATCAAGATGTTCCTTTAGAAAAACATACAATTTATGCTTAATTATGCACACCAATATACGTGTCTTAACACACCATTTAAAAAGGTAATATAAAAACATCCGATGCATAGAAAAATGGTACTACATTATATTAATACTGAATTATTTTTTGAGACGACTAGAATATGTACATCGTGTTAGTAGAGAATTTTGAACTTACAATTCAATGATTAACTAATGGTTTTAAATATAACGCTACTGACTGGATTAAGGGACACCGATGCTAATGGCATATTTTAGGAGGAAAATCCCTTTTGACTTTTTAATTATGATGTTAATGCAATACCTTGCCAACCTCTATTTCACTGACTTGCAAAACAAGGAAACCAGTAGACAGTAACAAGAAAAGAATGCACTTTCCACAAACTCAAAAGCCAAAATTAAATATTAAAAAAAACTATAATTTCATATCCTTGAAAATACCATATTCAACAAAACAAAAAACAAAAAAAGAAAAAAAAAGTATTAGATATGCCCATTTGAAAATTATACCTTCCTCTTGAATTTTGAATTGAAATTAGAATGCTTGGAGTGCAAGAAGAAAGATACTAAAAATTTAAAAATCTGTATTAAAAATTGAATTTAATGATACTAAGAAATATGAAACTTCAAGTATTTCAAACGAATGTATTCAATAATTAATTTTTTATATAATCTATAAATAAGTTCTAAGCGTATATTGTAGCGTACATTGTAGCGTAGTATTATTGGTAATGTCACCCATAAATATAGCCTAGTATTGATTAAGCTAATGTTTTTAAACCGTGAACTGGACATTTACTGGTCCGATGATCGGACCAGTTTAAAAACTAGATTACGTCATAATTATATATATAGGATATTATATGTGTAGTTATATATTATAATTTAATATAAGTAATTTATGTGTGTATTTTATAATTATATATAAAACTTAACAATAATCTTATGTCCGACCACCGATTCGGGACGAATTGCTGGTCGAACCCCTACAAAACGAACTAATGTGAACCAGTTCAGCACACAATCTGATTCCCTGTGGACCAGTTGGACTGGCTAGTCTGATCCGGTCTTCAAAACACTGGTTTAAACTCTTAAAAGTGTAAGTTTAGGTGGTAAGTAAAAAAATTAGCAAGAAGAAAAGGAAATTTACAAGTTAGAAATCGACAAGAGAAGTACAAACTATCAACAATTTGATTAAATAATCCAAAGAATTTATATCAATTACTTAAAAAAATAATAAATTAATGGGTATGACAAAGAATTTCACATACCCTTACGAGATTAAATGTGCAATTAGTTAAATACAAAATGAAAAAAAAGGATCTTGCACCTTTGTTTCAGTAATAACAATCCACCAACGTTGGAGCCGCAGATAAACAAACGGACGGTGGTTGTTGTTTATTCCGATCAGCCGTTAATTTGAAGCTCGATTCCCGATGTTGATCTTCATTAAATACCGTTACGGTGGTTTCCGGTGGTGCCGGAAGGTTAAGATCCAAAGACAAACAATAATCATCACCCCTTGACTTTTGATCATCATAGTCATCCGTCACCACGGACGTCACACGACCGTAAGGAACCAAACACAAGGTGGTGTCCGTGGCGGCACCCGCGGCGGTGATGGTGGTGGTGCTGCCGCTAGCCGCCCGGTGCCGACGCATGTGGCCGCCTAATGCTTGACCGGAGTTGAATTCCGCACCACAGATTGAGCATTCGTGGAGCTTGGAGAATGAATAATGTATCTTCTTCTTGTTAGCTTGTGACGAAATCCGGTGGTTTGATTCATCTTCGTCGCAAAACGCTTGTGGCGATTTAGGTTTGTCGAATTCGTCAACTTTTGGTTTTTTATGACTTGCTCTATGGCCTCCGAGAGCTTGAAACGACGGAAACGTCCGACTACACGTTTTGCACTCGTAAACATATGTTCCGGTGAATCCGTTCGTGGCGTCCGTGGGCGTTTGTACGTATCTTTTGCTGTTAAACTTGTAGCCAGAGAGATCCTCCATATTATTATTATTATTATTCATGGGAGAAACAATATTATGACCTTTGGAGAGAAGGATGAGGCAGTTAGCGGTATCTTCGTCCTCCGCGGTGGTGCAATCGGTCGGAAAATCTGAATATGATGCCGGAGAAGAGGTTAAGGTATTATAGGAGGTCGAGGAATGAGATATAATTGAGGGCCTTTGACGTTTTGTACGTTTGCCTTTGACGACGCTGGTGGGATCCTTTGGACCACCAACAAAGCCTTTGACGATGTTGGTGGGACCCTTTGGACCACCAACAGAGCCTTTGGCGATATTGGGGGGACCCTTTGGACCACCAACAGTGCCTTTGACGATGTTGGTAGGATCCTTTTGACCACCAACATCGCAGCCAGCAGATGTGGCGGCGATGGTGGCGGTTTGTTGTGGAAAGGGAGGATCCATGGGTGGTTGGGTAGCTTGAATGCCACTCCAGCCCCACACCCAAAAAAGATGAGAGAATTGGTGAAGGGGCAATGGGATTGAAGCTAGAAAAAGAGTAATAAAGAGGTGGTGGTGTGTATTTATATAGGGGTGTGTAGGTGGGTGGATGAGAGAGGGGGTTTAGAAGTTTTAAAGGAGAATGTGAATGAATGGATGATATATAAGAAGTGTGAATAGTCCACTAATATTCTTGTTTCTTTTTTTTTTTTTTCTATATGGAATTATGGATTGGTTTATATTTAGAAATTATGAGATAGTAAATTGTGGAAGCAAGAGGTGAAAGGATTTGACATTTTTTTTTATATTGTGTGAAATGTAAAATATGTGTGAAGCGTAATAAGTCATGGTATAATTACACTCAACTTGTTCTAGTCACATAACATATATATAAGGGTGCACGAAGTAAATTTAAAGCAATAGAACCTTAAGATTTCTTTAAACGTATTGTAATAGTCTTCTGTTGTGATTGAAATACATTGATTGTGGATGTTGCTCGTCATTTGGACCCAATATAACTTTACAAATTTTATGAGAGTGATATATTTTGATCCATTATTTAATCTGGATCAATTTAAATTAACGCTTATACAACTTTTTACCAAAAACTAATCCATTAGACAGTGACGAAGCTTAAACATCCCCGTAGGGGGGCGAACTCGATATTTATATAAAAATTTACACTACCGGACTAAAAAATTACACTACCGGGACAAAAAATTACACTACCGACGAAAAAAAGGGGGGGGGGGGGGGGGCGGCCTCCCCCGGTCTCCTCTATCCTCCGCCCCTGCATTTAGACTTTAGAGCATTCACAACCCACTCTTTAACTTTATCTTTATACTTATACTAAAAATCACTATTTTTCTCTATATTTCAATTAGATAATATCTTTTATACCGTTTATTATTAAATTTTATCTCTACTCTACTCACAACCACTTTAAAAAATATTAAAAAATTTATAAGAGTTGAACAATAAATTAATCTTAAAATTTAGAGATGAAAAGTAACATTTTCTCTACCATCCACTCACAAGCACTTAAAATCAATCCATATAATATAAGGTTTTCACCGATAAACTTTTAGAAAATGGGTTGTGAATGCCCTTATGTATCAACGTATCATGATGTCAAGCACATATGTTTTACCGGATGGTTGAAAAACGATCCTTAAAATTTAATGATTCTTGTTTGAGCATAACACGTAAGTATACATGTATTTATGCATAATATAGTTGAAGAGTAAAACAAAGAGACATACGTATGTATATAATAGTGAGTGCATGAGAGATTACAGGGAGGTTGGAAGAAAAGCAAGGCAAACCATTACTTTACCACCACTCTCTAATCTATTGCTAGCCTGTTTACACGGATTCTCCGCTTCTTCTTCTTCTACTTTTTATAATTTTTAACATCTTAAATTGTTATATAAACACTACACTTGAAAATTTAAATACATAATCTTTACAAATTGTTGTATTTGTTTTTTTTTTAACGGCAAATATATCTTACTCATACTCCTAAATTACACCAAGTTATATCATGTCTGGGTTTGAACCTATGACATTCTCTCTAATAGGTAAAACCTCAACCAAGTAAACTAGCCTCACATTGGCTGTTGTATTTCTTATAAATGGTTTGTTTGCGTAAAATCAAGCGTAAGAAATAGTTACACGTGACAAAGATTAAAGATAAAAAGAAAAAGAAAAAAATAACTAAATCATGAGTCACATACCAAAAGAATTAAGGTTTAGGGTTTAAGATATCATATATAATAAGATTTTTATTATTATATTTAATTTAAGCTGGTTAATTAAAAACCATTGATGTTGTAACTTTGGTTACGACTTACGAGCTGTAACCCCCGGACCTTCAAAGAGTCCGTTTAAGTTAAATGAACATGCGGAATTTGGTCCCAGAAAATTTCATTAACATTTAACTCCCAAAATATGTGTTTCGTGTCAACCGACACTCAAAAATGAAGTTTAACAATCCATTTACATACACACGTGATAGGAAGTTTCAAAATAATGTTAACGCGTTAGTTTCTACAAAAGAAACGTGTATGCAAGTCCCGTTCGATCCTTGTATGCCCCATCGATCACTTTAGCCTTCCGGTCCCGTAACACCTGAAAACACACGTTTAGACATCCATTAGTTCATAGGAACTAAGTAAGTACATTCTAACATTCATTTCGGGTCTTTACGGGGGTTTAAACGGACTCGAAACGCATTTGAACGATAATCAACAAAATCTGGGAAATGGGTCCCTACCGTAACTTACGGTACCACCGTAAGTTACGGTGGCTTCAATTTTGCTACGGTGGTACTACACTGGCTTACGATAGCCCATTTCACCCAGGGACCTACCGTAACTTACGGTGCCACCGTAAGCTACGGTGGACCCTGCAGCAAAAACATTATTTTTGACCCGTTGAGGGTCGTTTCGCGTTCCCGAGCCACCCCTTTCGATCCCGATTGTTCCAAACACCTGGAAATAACATATTTTATCCTATACGTGATTCCCATGGAGTTTCAACGAGTCTAACCCGACTCTTGGCAATATACCAAAATTTTTCTATTTGTTTGGTATTTAATTCCTTAATTAACCCATTTATGGTTCGTTTGTTCTTTAGAGTTCCCGACCGTTCCGACAACCATGGAACCGGTCTATTATAACATATTACATATGTTTGGTGAGTTCTTAGACCCAACCCATCCCATTTGCTTATCATAACGCAAATTTTCCTTTTCATACCGAATTTGCCCCTTATAGGGTCAAATCCCATTTTAATGAGCGGTTTGCCATTCTTTCGCGAACGACCGCTTTCCTTGGCGTTACCCAACGTCCACACACATTGCAAATTGTAGGGATAACCCTTTACCCTAGTGTTCACACACGATGTGAATCACTTTAATCCGGGTTTGTCCTTTCTTCCCATTTCCATGGGACGGTCACGCACGTCATGACTCGTTCTGTTCCACAACCATGTGGTATAACACTAAAGTGTCATTTTCCGTTATGTTCACGCACGTCGTGAATCATTTGTCATAGAAGCTCACATACGGTGCAAGTCAACTATTTATCCTTTTTAAACGTGGTTTTCATTTTGTTTGAGCTTATGAGCACATGGTCACACACATTGTGACTCATGCATTTACTTTGTTATGCTCAATTTAAAGAATGTCTTACCTTGAGTCCGGAAGGTTTAAGTGGTCAATCAAACGTGTTCCTTGCCGGTTCCCTTGGATCCGCTTGCCACACCACTTCCTATTACCATTTTAAGGACCCATTTAACACATAACATTCATTTAATCACACATATGGTCTATTTGACCATTTATCACATTTAACCTACAATCTAGGCTTTCACATTGCACATTTCTTGCAATTAAGTAGTTCATTCATGTTTTTCATCTAATTTAGGCATTTCATCAAACACCTTATGTGCATAACTTAACATATTGGTTATTTACTAGCTTTTAAACATCATCAAGCTAGTTTTACACCTAAATCACATATCACACATGTGATTCATCAATTTCCACCAAATGTTAGGCACATAATCACATTTCTACAAGAATGAACATGGATTCTACAACTAGCAACTAGTTTACATGAAGAATCCTTAGTTTAACCTTCTAGTAACTAAATCCATTTCCATGGTTCATGTAAATCTTCAATTAAGGAGCAATTACACATCTAGTTACCATAATACACACATACACATGATCATCTAGCACTATAACACTAGGGTTTCATGTTTAAACCACCAATTTCTACACCCATCATGTGGGTGACGATTTTACCACCTCAAGAACATCAAATAACACTTACTTGTAGCTCTTGATAAGATGAAGAATGATTTCTAGGGCTCAATTTCGGATCTTGCACTTGAATCACCAACAATTTGAGAAATGAGATGACAAAAACCCTTGTTCTCCTCTTCTCTTGTGTGAAACGTGAGTGAGTAAGACAATGCTCACCAAATGTATGGCAAGCCATACATATCCATGTTTAGGTTTCATCAATTGGCAAGATTCACCCCTCTAGTATCATTTTTCATGTTTCCACCACTATTAACTAACTAGTAAATCTTCTAGTTAAGTCTTAAATTTTACAATATTTAACACATGATACATTAATTGTATTTTAATTACATAATACGAAATTCGGGTCGTTACAAGTCTCTCCCTCTAAAGAGAGTTTCGTCCCCGAAACTTTACATACTAATCAAATAGATGAGGATAAGACTTCCTCATTTCATCTTCCGATTCCCAAGTGGCATCGGATCCCTTACGATTCTTCCATTGTACCTTCACCTGATTGAGTGTCTTGTTTCTCAGTTGCTTGACCTTTCTATCCAAGATAGCCACCGGCTTCTCGATATAGTTCAATCTGTCATCAACTTCCAAATCCTCGTACGGGACATAGGCCGACTCGTCAGCCAAACACTTCCTCAAGTAAGATACATGGAACGTGTTGTGAACTCCTTGAAGCTCTTCCAGCAATTCCAGCCGATAAGCAACTTTACCTACACGTGCGATGATTTTAAATGGCCCGATAAACCTCGGACTCAACTTTCCCCGCTTCCGGAATCGTATAATACCCTTCCATGGGGAAACCTTTAACAAAACCAAATCGCCCACTTCAAACTCGATGGGTTGTCTACGCTTATCCGCGTAAGCTTTCTGACGGTCTTGCGCCGCCTTCATGCGAGCACGGATTTGCTTAATCTTTTCATCCGTATTCATTATCGTATCGTGGCCCGCGAGTTCCCGCGGACCAATTTCTCCCCAACAAATGAGAGTTCGGCATTTTCTTCCATATAAAGCTTCATACGGAGGCATCTCGATGGTGGAGTGGTAGCTATTATTGTAAGAAAATTCCGCCAAAGGCAAATACTCATCCCAACTACCCCCAAAGTCAAGAACACACGCTCGCAGCATATCTTCTAATGTTTGAATGGTTCTTTCACTTTGTCCGTCGGTTTGGGGATGGTATGACGTGCTTAGCAATAGCTTTGTCCCCATCTCCGCTTGAAATTTCCTCCAAAACTTGGAAGTAAACCGTGTGTCTCTATCGGACACAATCGACACGGGCACCCCGTGTCGTGACACTATTTCGTTCACGTAAACCTCCGCCATTTTCTCCGAATTGTAAGTCTCACGAATAGGAAGGAAATGAGCGCTCTTGGTCAATCGATCGACAACAACCCATATCGCATCGTACCCTTTCTTCGTTCTTGGAAGTTTAGTAATCAAATCCGTTGTTAACTTTTCCCATTTCCATTCCGGAATATCCAACGGTTGCAATTCACCATGAGGTTTTTGATGTTCCGCCTTCACTTGCAAACAAGTTAAGCATCTTTCCACGTATTTGACAATATCGCGTTTTATGCCCGGCCACCAATAGTTAACCCGAAGGTCTCTATACATCTTAGTCGCTCCCGGGTGAATTGAATACTTGGATTTATGGGCTTCATCCAATAGATCATTCTTCAAGGTACAAGTAGGTGGTATCCAAACCCGACCCCATCTTGTTTTCAATCCTTGACTATCATCTTCCAAGTTTTGAGTTTGACCTTTGATTCGATTTTTCTTCAAATTTTCTTCCTTTAGCGCTTCAGTTTGTGCTTCCTTGATTCGTTCAACCACTTCGGATATAACGGTTATCTTCATTGCGGTTATTTTGATAGGAGTATGATCCTCCTTTCGACTCAAGGCGTCAGCCACGACATTGGCCTTTCCCGGATGATATAGGATTTCACAATCATAATCCTTTAGCAATTCCACCCACCGCCTTTGTCTCATGTTTAACTCCTTTTGCGTAAAGAAGTACTTTAAACTCTTATGGTCCGTGTAAATCGTACACTTTACACCATATAGATAATGCCTCCAAATCTTTAACGCGAACACCACCGCGGCTAGTTCAAGATCATGGGTTGGGTAGTTCCTTTCATGCACTTTCAGTTGTCTCGAGGCATAAGCGATCACCTTGCCCCTTTGCATTAGAACACAACCCAAACCGGAGTAGGAAGCATCCGAGTATACCACAAAATCGTCGGTTCCCTCGGGTAAAGACAAAACCGGAGCTTGAGTCAATTTCGACTTTAACTCTTGAAAGGCTTTCTCTTGCTCTTCACCCCATAGGAACTTCACCTCTTTCTTGGTAAGCTTGGTTAAAGGAGAAGCAATCTTAGCAAAGTCTTGAATGAATCTCTGGTAGTATCCGGCTAACCCAAGAAAGCTTCTAATCTCTGTGGGAGTCTTGGGTGGACTCCATTTGGTCACCGCGTGAATCTTTGTGGGGTCTACGTGTATACCCTCCGAGTTTACCACATGACCCAAGAATTGTACCTCTCGCAACCAAAAGGCACACTTGGAGAATTTTGCGAACAATTTCTCCAGACGAAGCGTTTCGAGAACTTCACGCAAGTGACAAGCATGATCACCTTCATTTTTAGAATAAATAAGGATATCATCTATGAATACAATGACAGATCGGTCTAACATGGGTCGGCACACCCTATTCATCAAATCCATGAATGCTGCCGGGGCATTTGTCAACCCGAAAGACATCACAAGGAACTCATAATGCCCGTATCTAGTACGAAATGCCGTCTTGGGGATGTCTTCTTCCCTTACCTTCAACTGATGATAACCCGACCGTAAGTCGATTTTCGAAAACCACGATGCACCTTGCAACTGATCGAATAGGTCATCAATCCTAGGCAATGGGTAACGGTTCTTAACCGTCACCTGGTTCAACTCTCTATAGTCGATACACATCCGAAGACTTCCATCCTTCTTTTTCACGAAAAGAACCGGTGCTCCCCATGGTGAAGTACTCGGACGTATGAACCCCTTGTCTAAAAGATCTTGCAATTGTGTCATTAACTCTTGGAGCTCCGATGGCGCCAAGCGATAGGGAGCCTTTGCAATGGGTTTAGCTCCCGGGGTTAGGTCGATTCGAAACTCGACCTCCCGTTCCGGTGGGACTCCCGGCAAATCCTCAGGAAAGACATCTGGAAAATCCCGAACAACCGGAATATCTTCCAACACTTGAACTTTCGTTTCCGTGTCTATTACATAGGCTAAGAACGATTGTCCTCCATGGCTCATGTATTTTATTGCTTTAACCAAAGAACATAAAGCTACGCCACCGCGTTTTGCACCTTGGATTATTACCTCATAACCACTCGGAGATATCAATTGGATGCACTTGCGATTGCAAACTATATTGGCGTGGTACATGGAAAGCCAATCCATACCAATTACTACATCAAACTCCCCGAGTGTCATGGGTATTAAGTCGACCGAATAATCCTCACCTTCGATGGTAAGTATGCAATTTCGATAAACGTTGAACGCTAAGAACGTTTTTGAATCCGCTACCTCAATCTCTAAAGGACTAGGTAAGTTGTCTAACACCATGGAAAAATGACTCGCAAATTTAACCGAAACAAACGATCTATTAGCACCCGAGTCAAATAGCACATAAGCAGGTAGTGAGTTGATGAGAAAGGTACCCGTCACAACGTCGGCTATAGATTTGGCTTCTTCCGCCGTAATCAAGAAGGTTCTCGCCTTAGCTTTTCCTCCATCACCCTTTTTACCCGAACCTTGAGCAACCGAGGATTGACTTGTACCATCCTTCTTTAGTTCCGGACATTCGCTCTTTTTGTGGCCCGGTTTGTAGCAGTTGTAGCACACACTTAGCGGGCTTGTGCATTGAGATGTCGAATGACCCGACTTCCCACACTTGAAGCAATTTTTAGATTCGTATCTACAAACTCCCCCATGCTTCTTTTTACAAATCTTGCAATGTTTGGAGTCTTTGTCATTCCCAGACTTGTTTGATGAAGAAGAAATCTTGGCTTTCTTAGACGAACCCGTCTCCGTTTCAGCCGCACGCTTCTCCCCACGATCAACTTGCCTTTTCAATTCCGCTTCTCGATCCCTAGCACAATCGATAAGCTCTGCTAGAGTTTCACATTTGGACGGTGTAAGAAACTCTCGATACTTGGCACTCAACATGCCATAGTAGTGGTTAATCCACATCCTTTCATCCTGGAGCAACTGTGGGCAAAACTTGGCTTTGTCGTAGAAGATGGCCGTGATGGTATCAATACTTTCGTCTTTTTGTCGTAACTGTAGGAATTCTTCTGCTATTCTGTTGATAGCGGCTTGTGGGCAAAACCGCTTTGTGAACAACTTCTTAAATTCTTCCCAAGTCATACTTTTGATACCTTCCCGCCCCTTCTCATCCCATTGCAATTCCCACCAGTCTTTAGCTCGTTCCCGGAGTTGGCTTGCAGCAAACCTCACTTCATCAGATTCTTCACAGTGTGAGGTTTCAAAGGCACTTTCCATATCTTTGATCCACCTTTGACTAAGTAGTGGATCGACCTCACCCTTGAACGTTGTAGGATTGCATGCAACAAACTCCTTATAGGTCACTTTCTTTGTTGGATTTTCGGTTTCTTTGTCAGCCTTCAGAGCCACAAACTCTTGTTGAATGAGATCCCGTAGATCTTTGCGTACATCCTCGATGTAGCCCGGCAATAAAGCCTCAAAAGCCTTGCCAACTTCCTCCTTGACCATTTCCCGTGTTGCTTCATCGGGATGGGTCTCGTGATTCTCTATATTGATCACGTGATCGTTACCAGCCATGACCTAAGACTGTGACCATTAAACTTTACGTTAGTACCATGTACGTAATCTATAGCATATACACCGATGCTTATGATTCTACTATCACTAGGGCCTAACCCTATTCACACAATACCCATTTCCATCCTTAAGTTTAAAACAACATCCCTAAGAATCCATTCGCGTGCCTTTGATTGTTGTTAGACTGGCCAGGCCTAGCAACAAGCTCACCACACGGATGCCTTCTTAGTTCCTTTATTCCAAACTTAAGTCAAGAAGCTAGGTTCAATCAGTTCATATGGTACATATCATACATATATCATACATATATCATACATGTGTCAAGCTTGTTACGTTTATAAACGACACACTAACCTTGTACCTTTAGGCTCAGTGATCGGCTTTTTGGATCGAACGTTTGCATTTCTCATATCTAGAGCTCAAAAGTTTGAGTCCAAGTGTTCGCGACGCACTTGAATCTCTCAAACCTTTGGCTCTGATACCAACTTGTAACCCCCGGACCTTCAAAGAGTCCGTTTAAGTTAAATGAACATGCGGAATTTGGTCCCAGAAAATTTCATTAACATTTAACTCCCAAAATATGTGTTTCGTGTCAACCGACACTCAAAAATGAAGTTTAACAATCCATTTACATACACACGTGATAGGAAGTTTCAAAATAATGTTAACGCGTTAGTTTCTACAAAAGAAACGTGTATGCAAGTCCCGTTCGATCCTTGTATGCCCCATCGATCACTTTAGCCTTCCGGTCCCGTAACACCTGAAAACACACGTTTAGACATCCATTAGTTCATAGGAACTAAGTAAGTACATTCTAACATTCATTTCGGGTCTTTACGGGGGTTTAAACGGACTCGAAACGCATTTGAACGATAATCAACAAAATCTGGGAAATGGGTCCCTACCGTAACTTACGGTACCACCGTAAGTTACGGTGGCTTCAATTTTGCTACGGTGGTACTACACTGGCTTACGATAGCCCATTTCACCCAGGGACCTACCGTAACTTACGGTGCCACCGTAAGCTACGGTGGACCCTGCAGCAAAAACATTATTTTTGACCCGTTGAGGGTCGTTTCGCGTTCCCGAGCCACCCCTTTCGATCCCGATTGTTCCAAACACCTGGAAATAACATATTTTATCCTATACGTGATTCCCATGGAGTTTCAACGAGTCTAACCCGACTCTTGGCAATATACCAAAATTTTTCTATTTGTTTGGTATTTAATTCCTTAATTAACCCATTTATGGTTCGTTTGTTCTTTAGAGTTCCCGACCGTTCCGACAACCATGGAACCGGTCTATTATAACATATTACATATGTTTGGTGAGTTCTTAGACCCAACCCATCCCATTTGCTTATCATAACGCAAATTTTCCTTTTCATACCGAATTTGCCCCTTATAGGGTCAAATCCCATTTTAATGAGCGGTTTGCCATTCTTTCGCGAACGACCGCTTTCCTTGGCGTTACCCAACGTCCACACACATTGCAAATCGTAGGGATAACCCTTTACCCTAGTGTTCACACACGATGTGAATCACTTTAATCCGGGTTTGTCCTTTCTTCCCATTTCCATGGGACGGTCACGCACGTCATGACTCGTTCTGTTCCACAACCATGTGGTATAACACTAAAGTGTCATTTTCCGTTATGTTCACGCACGTCGTGAATCATTTGTCATAGAAGCTCACATACGGTGCAAGTCAACTATTTATCCTTTTTAAACGTGGTTTTCATTTTGTTTGAGCTTATGAGCACATGGTCACACACATTGTGACTCATGCATTTACTTTGTTATGCTCAATTTAAAGAATGTCTTACCTTGAGTCCGGAAGGTTTAAGTGGTCAATCAAACGTGTTCCTTGCCGGTTCCCTTGGATCCGCTTGCCACACCACTTCCTATTACCATTTTAAGGACCCATTTAACACATAACATTCATTTAATCACACATATGGTCTATTTGACCATTTATCACATTTAACCTACAATCTAGGCTTTCACATTGCACATTTCTTGCAATTAAGTAGTTCATTCATGTTTTTCATCTAATTTAGGCATTTCATCAAACACCTTATGTGCATAACTTAACATATTGGTTATTTACTAGCTTTTAAACATCATCAAGCTAGTTTTACACCTAAATCACATATCACACATGTGATTCATCAATTTCCACCAAATGTTAGGCACATAATCACATTTCTACAAGAATGAACATGGATTCTACAACTAGCAACTAGTTTACATGAAGAATCCTTAGTTTAACCTTCTAGTAACTAAACCCATTTCCATGGTTCATGTAAATCTTCAATTAAGGAGCAATTACACATCTAGTTACCATAATACACACATACACATGATCATCTAGCACTATAACACTAGGGTTTCATGTTTAAACCACCAATTTCTACACCCATCATGTGGGTGACGATTTTACCACCTCAAGAACATCAAATAACACTTACTTGTAGCTCTTGATAAGATGAAGAATGATTTCTAGGGCTCAATTTCGGATCTTGCACTTGAATCACCAACAATTTGAGAAATGAGATGACAAAAACCCTTGTTCTCCTCTTCTCTTGTGTGAAACGTGAGTGAGTAAGACAATGCTCACCAAATGTATGGCAAGCCATACATATCCATGTTTAGGTTTCATCAATTGGCAAGATCCACCCCTCTAGTATCATTTTTCATGTTTCCACCACTATTAACTAACTAGTAAATCTTCTAGTTAAGTCTTAAATATTTACAATATTTAACACATGATACATTAATTGTATTTTAATTACATAATACGAAATTCGGGTCGTTACACGAGCTAATGGGTTAGCCACAAATGAACAGGTGGGCTTTAATCAAGTCTAATCAAAACCGTTGGCTGGTTTGATGTTGGACCGGTCTGTTAAACTTGTGAATTGTTAAACCGCAGGCTCAACAAATAGTCCGGTTTAAAATATTGGTTTTTATATAAAAAAATTTATACCATTATGGATTTGTAAGATTTCTTTTGCTTATACGCATGTAAGTTGCAACTGTAACGTCTCTTAGTTGTTGATGTAAAATTGAAAAGAAAATATAAATTATAATAAATTATTGTATACTCTTTTATGATAATTAAAGTCTTTGTATTGAAAAAACGTGGAAGCTTTAGAGTGTGATATTAAAGAAGTGAATCCTTGAGTGCAACAAGGAAAATGTCACCGCCTAAAGGGGACGAAACAACCTTCCCAATCATTAGTGATTAAAGTAATAAAAACATCATCTATTAATTCAAATTTTATTTTTACAAATAATTAAAAGTCAATGATATCTTAATAAAAAAGATATCAGAATATATAATGAATTATTTCATGTGCGATTAACCATCCACACTATACTGCTTTCTAAGCAGAAAGTACAACTCTACAACTTGCCCAATTATTAACTTCTACTTCACTAAAAACCATCATAAAGACGTGCTCTCACTAAATACCATTATTGATTCGATTACAAAGTGTCATTTTGTCTATTCTATCAATTTTGATGGGTCGAGTTTACAATGGATATGCATATATGTTAGGGGGAAATTCAAATTATCATATACCTCCCTTGTAAAATAATATAATTTTTTTCCAAAACATAAGGTTTTTCTTTGATAACATATATTGTTTCTAAAGTTAAAAATAACATTTTATTAAAAGAAAGTGAGATGTATGAAACCTTCCCTATAGAATAACTCATTTAACGTGAAGTATAAGTTTACAATAAGTTAATCAAATTTGATTTTATAAGTTGTTAATTTTCATTGATTGCAAATCTCTTTAAAGTCGCACCAAATCTATTGAAAGCTAATAATGGATGTTACATGCATCCCACAAGAGCAAGAGAGTGTGCAAACATGAATTATTGGTTGGTTGTGTGTGTGTGAGGGGCACGTAAAAAGACCAAAAAGCACCAAATGGGGAGTGTATGTGAGTTTTAGGCCAAGCAAAGAATCACTTTAATATATCTATCTCCTTCTCCCCACTTCGTAAAGGCTTTTGATTGCAAATATTTATATAAGTACTTGAGAAACCCTACATAAGCCCCTACTACCTAAACATCTATTTTTCCTCATGGCCTAAGTCGAAAATCATGGAGTAATCAATTCATATATATTTTTGTAGAACTTCTAATTTACTTTACTATCTGTTAATTGTAAGATTTAAACTTTCGGCATAAAAGTATGGAGGCAATGCACCTTACCACCCAACTTGTGAAATGATAAGGTGACATATATGATATGTGGTTCTAAAACCACTACTTCTTTCTTCTAATGTCATGTGTCACTTCTACTTCAATCTTATACATTTTTTCTAACTTTCTATTTTATAATAATAAGTAATAACCATTCTCTGCATATAAATACACACATTTTATGTTTATCATCCTTATTGAGTTTTATGCATATGTTTTTTATCTATATTCTTTTGTTATGTCATATGTCACTTCTAATTCATTCTTATACATTTTATTCTCACTTTCTTTTATATAATAACCATTCTCCACATATGAATACACACATTTTACGTTTATCATCTTTATTTAGTTTTACGCATATGTTTTTATCTATATTCTTTTGTTACATACACGTGTGCATATAATGTTAAATCGAATCTCTTGCTCTTATCACCTAAATATATACACACTCATTTTGTGGGAACTTGTTATTTGAACTTATTTCAACATTCTGATATGATAAAGAAATAAAAGTTTAGAGAGAGAGAGAGTACAAGAAATAAAAAGTAATAGTTTTTATTGTTAGCATATAAAGTTTATTAACCAATTATCTAATATCAAATGAATGGATATTTCATTCTCACATAAAATTTATGATTCTTGATATTTGTATGCTTTGCTGTTGTAGAACTTTATATAAACACAATGCAAATCTTATTTTACTAGAATGATACTGACCAAAAACGTGCCAGTGAATGCACCCTAGCTTCTTAAACCAATATGCAAATCTTATTTTACTATACTTTTATTCCCTTTACTCCACTCCACTACTTGTGTTTTGAGTGTATTGCTTTCAAGCAACTCAACAGTCAACATGACATGCTAGCTGCCACTAATCAAAAGCCAACACCTTTAATAAAATAGCCATATATAAATATATATTCTATCATATGACAATCATAATGTAAAGGAAATCATCAATCAAGAGAATTTTACTACAAAATTAAACTTTCACAGTAGCAGCCAACCATGGAGGTCTTGTTTTCCCATTACAGAAATGATTATTGTGAACAAATAGGTAAATTTTGCCTTAAAACTTTTTAAAAAATGGGAATTGTTGCAGTTATTTAGAAAATGAAGGAGTCATATAATTACAGTAACAATTTTATATAAAGAATCTTTCTTTGTCAGACATATAAGCTGTTAGACCTTATCAACATGTATATTTAAATACAAGTAGGAACTCTAAACAACTGATCAGTGATCAGCAATGCACACAACTAAGCAGGAGCTGACTTTCACAAAATTAAATTATAATTCCCATATTCCAACTTGCATTTGCATGCATTTCCCACTCGTACTTTACAAGTGGGATATGCATCTCGGCATTATTGAGAATACTTCGGCAGGCATCGTTCACTTGTATGTATAAGTGAAAGATGAAGGTCTTCGTAAGTTGAAATGGGAATAACCAAAATAATCCTAATAACAGTCCAGTGATGCCTAAATGTAAAATGCAAATAAACTTGATCCGTGAAGTTTGGGTGCAGAAGGCAACAGCAAATACATAAAACCAAATTGTCTTAGCTTTCAAGACAATGACTTTATGCATACTCTACTTATGAATGAGGAGTAGCATGTCCATAAATTTGACTTTTGAGGTCAAACAGAATGGTTTTGAATTAAAAAGTTGATATGAATTTTATCTAATTTTAAATGATTTTTTAAATACGTTGAAGTTTATGACAAATACTGCAGATAAGAAACTTCTTATTGGAGTTGGATATGTAGAAAAATATGCGTCATTTATTAAAAAAAACAGGATTGACCTTTAAAGGCAACTCGTTTCGGGGAACACTAGTAGTAAATTCCGTCTATCCTTGAATGTTGCGAGGCTCAACAAACACAGAAGTTGTCCTTGAAGGAACACAGAAGCATCCCACGGTTGGGTCATATGTTGAGTTCCTCACTGATTTATCAGTTGACATCATCTGCAAAAACAAGCAATTGCAATTTTCACGACAAAAATCTTTAATGAAACAAGCAATTGCAATTTGCAACAAAGTGTTTATTTCTAACAAAATACACCTGCACTGGGTGCAATTGGAGAACTTTCCCACGTAACACAGGACTTGTGAATGAGATATCAGTCGGGCAAGCATTTACAATCACCACAATGTATGAGTAGCTGTTATGATATAAATAAATAAATAAGTAAAGTCTTGATTTGATGTTTAAATGACATTTAATGAGTAAAAATTGTACTATAAAGTTAAAAATCGCTTACATCGGGTCAAGGGGAGTCAAGCCTGGAATGCCTTCGTGTCCATCTTCAATACTCATTACTATGACGCCTGGGACATGCGATGGACCAGTGTTGTGGAATCGTACTCGTTCCTGGACGTCAGTTTTGTTAGTGTTTGGGTTGTAAAGTGTAATGGGTCAAAACAGATGAACTTTTTTGGTAAAGGTGTCTGCTTCGGTCGGTTAGATCCAAGACACTTTCTGGCCCAAAATTTTTTTCTAAACAATCATTGTTGTCATGTATAATTACAAATTCTTTATATTTTTCATAAATAATCCTATTTCTGAATAAAAGAATTTAGGAGTTTTTATGCATTAGGAAAACACTATGGGTGACTTTCGACCCGTTTGACGCATTTAAGCTATTTTTATTTTACCTATTTGAGCATACTACCCCATTTATAAGTACGTGAGTGGGAGCTTCCACCTCAAGCTCATACCCTCGAACGCATATATAATTTCTCAAGTTTTCATTACATTAAAGATTCATGGTGATGCTGACCTGGATAGCATTTGCAGTCCTTAAGCGAAAGAGAATTGAAGAGTATCTGATAAGTAACAGATTTTGAAAATTTTCAAGTGCAGATATTATGTGACTTTTATTAGGCTTGAATGATGGGGAAGCCAATCTTGGTTTGATTCTGAACAAGAAAACAAAGCATTCAGGTCATCATCACTATTAGCAAAAATCAAATTGGTGGTATTAAAACTGGTTTCTAAAATTTTTCTCTAATGTTTCGACTGAAGTTTATTACAGATATTTTAAAAGAGTCAAGCTTTTATTTATGCAAATTATATGTAGTCAAACAGGGCCACAGTGAGTATTAAATTTTGAAAATGGTCAACGAATGTGAAATAGAAAAGGCAAATTAAACAAGAGTCAGATCGGAACAATAAAATCTTACAATGGCCAGCTCTTTTCATTCTTCTCTTTTGGAGGAAGGCCAACACCCCAATTATTTGAGTCGTAGCTAAAATCTATCCTGTAAAAGATGTATTTATATATATTAAATAAACTTAGTGCGATTTTTATTTCCTTTTTCATATAAAAAGAGGGTTTGAAAGGGAATAGAAATCATACCTATTGAACCAGTCACCAGAATTGTACGAGTCACGGTCTAAAGACTTAGAACGTAGTATCTCATCTCCACAATGGAAAAATGGAACACCCTGGAAATTTGTCATTTATGTCCTTCAGTTACAGGTATATCAAATAATAGGTTCAAAGTGTTAGTAAATATTCCGTCTGCCCCCTGAAAAGAACTCACTTTTAAGTTTTAAGACAAATTTTTTGGACAGTTTTACGTATTACTGAGTTAGATAAGAACTGTGAAATGTATTCTTTTGGGAGGCAGAGTAAAAGATACATCCTTAGAAGAAAATTCACAACCTGGGAAAGTGCTATGATGCTTGTAGCTAAATGGTTTATCCTGCACCTCTCATCAACCGAAATTTCCATTGGTGTCTTTGACATTAAAGAACTAGTTAGAACATAATACAAAAGGAACTAAGTTTTGTACAAGCTTAATTTAGTGTACCTTTAAACTAATAATATCAAAGAGGGTTTCGTTATCATGAGCAGACACATAGTTGATCTGCAAAAAGAAAAGAATGTGCACATAGCACAAAAGATGAAAATCACTATTAAATAAGCAACTAAAGAGAGTACACTTTGTAAATATGACAAAACCTTACTGTTTCCACTGGTTGTGACACATATGCAACAGGAGCTCCACCATAAGTTGAAATTTCTGACCCTTTAACCTAAGATCAAAATATTTTTAATGAAAAACAAGATAACTAAGATTTTGCACAATGGGCGGTTGTGTACGGGTCAAGACAAGTAACTTTAATGGATAGAAACTGGTTGGGTTGACCACAAAACACTTTTGGTTCAATTCTTTGAACTCTTTTATGAACAATTATTGTGCCAAATATGATTAAAAAAATTGCATTTTCTCAATAACATTTATTTTTAAACAACATGCTTTATAAGGTTTTATGCATTAAAATTCACCCAAGGATGGCTTTCGGCCTGTTTGATCCATTTCCTTTTGTGCTAAGTTATTGCACCTCTAAAAGAAAGTTGGAAGATACAAAAACATATGATCACTAGTACTCAAACTGTAGTTGAAACTTGAGATGTTGCTTTACCTCTTGACCATCACAGTTCGTTAGCACAAAATCCTTCAGATTTGCAGCCATCCCCACCTAAAAAAACCTTAAGTGGTGAATACTTGAAAACAAAGCATGTCGAACATAATCTAGAAATACAAGTGGACAAATGATAATGGTTTTCGTCACTAAAGTAAATAGTTAGGGAATTTAGAAAACATGATTTAACATAGTTGAAACCATTTAGGCTCTCAAGTATCAGCCCATACAATTTGGAAAAGATTGTTGTCATCATCGTCATCAATTGTGAAGGGTACTTTACCTGAATGTGATCCTTTGATAAAGCAAGCATACGCGCTGCATTAGCCTCAGTACCATGGTCATGACCATTTGGCTGTAAAAGGTCACCATTGAACAAAGTTACAATCTAAGCTAAATAAGATAAGTTTACAGAATAAAACAACAAATAGGGAGAAATAAATGATACATTAGCATTACTTGCAAAGATAATCCTGTGAGGAAACCCTGTTGAAGAGGATGACCAAATGGAGAACCACCAAGCAACGCATCCCGAATTCGATCATTAAAGCTGAATAAAATACACAATCAAATACCATATTGAAATACAATAATTTTCTACAAGAATTGGATTTTTTACACAGAAAAAAGGATATAGCATCAAACTAAAGGTGCACCTCCCAATTCCACTTCCTCCAAGATTCAACTGTGATGCGTTTATCCCCCGACCATTGTTTGCCACTTCACCAAAATCCCAACCTTCACCATATCTGAAAAAGAGAACAAATTAACAAAAACGTGTTTAAGTGAAACTCATATAATGAAATCACTAAAGCATAAAATAATTAACTAATATTGAACCACTTCTTAGGGTACGTTCATTCTTACATGAAAATACTTGAACCATCAATTTTATGTTCATCCCTTGATAAGTTTTTGAGCACGCCCTTAGCCCTCATCTGTGATTAGAAAAAGAAGTTACACGTCATTTGAAAGTTTCCTTTTGGTTTACTTCCCATTCAACTGTTATTATTATAAATACCGGTACCATTGGTGGCATTTAAAACATTTGATTGACAGTTGGAGATATTTTCTTAAACTGTATATGTATCAAACATTAAGATGGTCATGGGGTGGAGGAAATATAAGAGAACAAGGTATGGTCTTATACCATGGTACTTTTCATCATATGACCCATAAGATCAAATCGGAAACCATCAATCTGTAAGACGTCAATGTATTTGTCAGTTGGTAGTTAGAAACTTAGAAAACTAGATAAAAATAATAATAACATATATAAATACACGGTGCATAAAAAGGTATCATGGCAATTTTACCTTATAGTTGACTACCCAGTTTAAGAGATCATCAACAATTAATCGATCAACCATAAAATGCTCACTAGCAGTGTTATTGACACATGTACTGTTTTCAATGAGACCGTCTGCATTCCTTCTTAAGTAATAACCTGGAACAATCTATAAAAAACACAAAATTAGGCTTCTTGCATTTTTTTTGTATATGCTCCTCATCCCATGATAACTGCAACATTTCCTCTTTTCTGAAGTTTTCAAGCATAGAAAATGAATTTTGAAGTTAAAGGAACAACCTTGTCAAGTACAGAATTATCATCTACAGGCCCATTTCCATGTAAATGATTGTAAACAACATCCAACACAACCCGAAGGCCCATACGATTAAGTGCCTGCAGTTGGTTATATAATCAACAACAATCATCAACCATTAAAAGATTATAGGCTCTTGATTACAAAATAAAAATTGCAATGCAGAGAGATAAATAATAACCTGCACCATCTTCCGAAACTCAATTATACGGCATGGACCATTGGGGTTAGTTGCATAGCTTCCTTTAGGGACTCCCCAAAGAACAGGATTATAACTTTTCAATAAAAATTCAAAACAAGATTAGTAATCCATCAATGTGTGAGAAATTTATAAAATTTTGAACAAGACAAATTATTGTTACATACTAGCATGTGAGAAAAAATAATTGTAAGGAATTAGAGAGCACGAATTACCCCCAGTTGTATCCATCTTCATTTTGGATAGATGTGATGTATTCCTGTTGTTCAGCAGAATCTGGTGGCAAAGATTTGAGCATCTCCATATCTGATCTTTTTCATGTCAACAACAAAAAGATTCAACATTTTTTAACTTTCAGTTCTTTTTACAAAGAGACAATACTCTTATAATTAAAAATAAAGCGACTTTAAATAAGGATGAAGGAAATGAAGAACTTGTGTTACCTACAAACTTCCAGTTTTCCTTTTGATCATCAACATCACCAAATTGGAAGGTTGGTAGCAGATGGATATGTGTGAGACCAGCATCTGATAATTTTTTTAAATGAAGTACACCAGCAGAGTCCTTCAACAAAATAATAGTCAGAGTTTGCAGTATTTCATCTTTTTTGCTAGAAATTTATAAAAAGTAGGTATTTTAAATGAAGTACACCAGCAGAGTCCTTCAACAAAATAATAGTCAGAGTTTGCAGTATTTCATCTTTTTTGCTAGAAATTTATAAAAAGTAGGTAATCAAGACCTACCTGAGAAGTGAAGGCAAGATAACCTCCACGAATTTCAGGATGCACCGTAGAGTCATTAGCACTGTATGGAATCAAACAAACAATCCCAAAAATTATTCTTTTTCTGTTGTTTGCTGCTTAGCAAAATGTAAACATACCTGAAATCTCTAATATGCAGTTCATAGATACTAATATCAAGAAAATCTGCAATATCAGGCTTCTCATCTCCCAAATTATCCCATTTATCAGGTTTTAAATCATCAGAGTCGAGGTTGACTAAAAAAGTCCGCTTCCCGTCACCTGAGAGCCTAACAAAATCCCAAAACAAGAAAATAGTGTTATAGAAAAAACACAAGAACATGACACATGAGCTCACTTGCAAAGGCACACACAATGAACATACCCTCTGGCATAAGGGTCATTCGCAGTACACTTTTCTATCCGCAAGGTGCTAGGATGGTAGACAGATACTTCATAAACATAATAGCATCCCTCCAAACTTCTTGGAACATCAACGCTCCAAACACCGTTGGATTCCTTAAGCTGAACAATCTCTAGGGCTTCACCACCAAATGGCCCGTTATAAATGAGTGCACGTACATTCTGTTCTAGGACTCACATGAACCCAATAAGTTTCATTAGCAGGGTGTTTGGATTTGCTTATTACAACTGAGTTTTTGATTATTGCAACTTGATGTTGGGATAAACAAATTCTGCTTCCAATTATATGATTATTTAGGGTTAAATTACGAGTTTCAACAACTTTAACAACATGGACTAGAACTCCTACTTCTAATTGGATATGAGATGCTTATATGCACATTATGTCTCTTATTTTCTCACAAATATGACTTCTTTTGTCATTTTATCTATTAACTCCTTAAATGATCGATATTTAGCACCCAATCAAACATTTGATTTTATTTGATTATCTAATTGTAAAACTGTATACAGCATAAGCAAATACAAACAGTATCTCGTACACCTGTTTTACTTTTACTATAACTGATTTAATGATTATCGAATATCCAATATTCACTTTCAAAAACCAACCCCCAACCCCCAAGAATAATATTTACATATTTCAAGCAAAGGCAGAAAGAAGAAATAAATTACTTGAGCGGTTGGAGCCCAGAGATAAAGGGAGACAACTTCATTTGAGAAAATAGCACCAAGAGGGCCCGTATAAGAGAAAATGTCGTCAATAACACCAGGTAGCTGCAAACCAGTAACACTAATGCATTGTCCACTGGCTGCAAAGAGCAGCAGAAGTGTAAATTACTAAATATGAATACAGTAAATTAGACATTACAAGCATCGTAAGAAAAATGTTTCACGGGGGATGCCTAATATTTAAGATATTATGTTTATGCATAAATACTTACCGTCGAATAACGCAACAGCCAGTTGATCTTTGAGAATACTTTTAAGATCCAAAGTTACAGGCACCTTAAAAGCCTTATAGTCTTTTATATGAGGAAACTTATCTCGCACCTGAAAATTTGATATAAGATAGTTGGAAAATCAAGCAAAAATGCATGATCATACACTATAATGTTACCAAACATATTCAACATGTCTACTACATACTAATGAACATAACAAGCAGTTAAGTCTAGAGAGGATATCACCATTATCTTACATTTTCTGGAAGTCTTTGATCATGTCTCTCAAGCTCAATATTCAAAGCATACCCTGTTTGTGGACAAATATGATTTATATATTAAAGATTCTAAATCAAAAGTATACCATGATGAGCAGAATGTAGAGCACACACCTTCAATTCCGTTTGCTGCAACAGACAAAGCAGCAGATTTACTAGAGTATAAAAAACACGAACCGCCAACGTCATCTACATCCCAAGCAATTATTGATCTAGAGACCCAATATGCGCGAGAGTAAGATAGGCTATCCTGCAAATGATGAACAATACTTACAAATGTCGACGCAACAATAACCGAAGATTATAGACAACTATCAGTTTCTAGTGTCTACTACATGATTATTTAGGGGTCATATCATTAGTTTCGGATAACCAGGTTAGGAGTATCTGCAACAAAACCGAATTTAATAATTTGACTATATAAAGAGTAAACCCTAAAGCAATCATGATCTAAAGAACTTTTTCAACTAAACAGAAATTACTTAAGAAAGTTAAATCTTCATAGTTTCTGTACATCCAAAATCCCTTTTCAACTACTTTAAATCACGAATTGGGCTACAATCAAGAACCCTTTTCATCTAATTCTTCTCTGGTATACACCAATTACAACCTCATTCAAACGAATCCTTAAAATAAATACAAATGTACGATAACTAACAATAAAGAGAAACCTTAAGTGGCATTGTTGAACTTGAGCAGCAACAATGGCGGGTTCTTGTTCTGCATTTCACAATGGATCGAATACCGGATCTGGGTCGGGTCAAAGATGCAGTCGGGCGGGTCTTGTGGTTGTGGGTATGAAAGGGGGATCGGATTATCGGATTACGAGTGGTGGGGATGGTTGTTAACGTGAAAGATTGGTAGAGAATGGACATTTGGGAGATGAATGGGGTTCACAAATTCGTGGGTTTTACACTTATGTAAACCCACAAACTTAGGTGTCATGATATGAACGTTAGAACATTTAAGGAATGTAAAGATTTGAGATAATGATGAATTCGATACTGTTAACAATGCAAAGATCTTCTACTCGTTGTACTTGTGATTCGGTTAAAGATTACATACCCGAACTATTTACAATACAAAATGTAATTAGAAATTAAGTGTGTTTGATAAGATAGGTTTACAAACTTATTTACGCACGTTACGTACGAAAGGGTAGTGGGGGCTTTTAGCGGCTACCCTTCATAGCTTCTCGGCTAGGCACAATGACACCACTACAACCATAACGGTTTCCCTAGTTCGGCTATATGTCGCGGCTTTTAAAAGCAACTTTGGCTTCGTTCTGTTTTTTAATGTTGGGATACCTATTAACTCATATTTATTTAACACTTCAAATGCTCACAAAATTCTACCCGGTGTGAAATTTTATTTTTTTATTTAAAAATAAAATTTATTTTATGTTTTAGAAAAATATGAGGGTGGTTAAGGGAAGTGGTGTCATCGCTTAGAATACTTGAGGGTAGATGAGAGTATCTTAATATTTATTTTAGGTAATTTTATTATTGTTATTTTTGAATATTTTAATACTTATTTTTTATTGTTTTTATTTATATTTACTTTTAACTACATTTTGTTTCCTGTTTATAACTTCTAAACTATAATGTTTTATGAAAATCCAAAAATATTGTTGCAACATAGTTGTATTATTTATATTTCTGTGTAAATTTTATTTAAAATCAGAGCGAATCTTAACATTTGTAATTAATTTTACCTATGTTTTGTTTTTCCCTTATAACTTTTAAAATATAACGTTATATGAAATATAAAATACACAGTTGTGCACATGTTTATTTTTATCAATGTTTTGTTGTTAATTTTATTCAAAACTGAGCCGGGATCATATATAATATGTTTTTTATTAAATTGTACCGTGTTCCTTGACATTCATTTTACAAGAACGTGATGTATTTATAAGTTTCAAATATACTGTTGCAAAGTGTTTGCTTTTATATATGTTTTGATATATTTTTTTCCAAACTGATTCGTTGTACCACATAGCATAGCCGACTAGTTTCGAACCAATGTTCCAAACTTCCAATATATCTTGTTTTAACAGTATTATTTTCAATATTTATATAATAATTTTGTCTTTAAAAAATAAATATTACCATATTCGTATTTTCACTTAATTTACACCAATCTGCGCTCTTGATCTCAAAAGAAACCCTACTCCTCCAAGCTCCATAAACTTTGTCACTGAACCTAATCTCACCCATTTAACAACTAAGATCCATTTGGCCCCAAATGAATGGTTGGAGTAATAAGATCCCTTGACTTTATATTAAGTGTTAATGGTTTTAATCCTTGAAGTGATTAGAAATAAATTAGTAACCGTTCTAAAAGAAACCACTATCCAATTGAATTGATGTAATTCAAAGTCATATCTATCTAATCTTGACCAAAATTTCATATAATTAAAGCGAGTTTAACATCTACAAGATGATCCTCTTTAGAAGACCAAGAAGTCGATAATGGTATACCGTTGACATTTACACCAGTAGATCCCACAAAAGGCGTCATTCGAGAATCGACCGATCTTAACATTATATTCCAGGCTCAATCGATTTGTGTTCAGTCTAACGTTTGGGGCCTCGTGCGGTATGAGGAACAACTCATTGTATCGGCCTCGGGCACGCCTGGAAACCCCGGTCGGGAGACCATAAGCAACTGGTTCAAGATAGAGAAATTCGACGACGATTACAGGCTTGTATACTGCCCAAGTGTGTGCAGCATTTGCAGGCCTGTTTGTGGAAGCAGGGGTCTAGCTATAAGTGATGTGCCTTTTAAGGTTATGTTCAAGAAGGCTTAATTAGGTCTTTTCTATGACAACAATGAACATGATTTTACTTTTATATACTTAGATTAAATAAACTGTAGTTTTGTAATGTGATTAAACAAACACTGAAATACTTAAAAGAACTTATGGATTTAAGGAGGAGATGGGAAGCTTTTGCCTTTCTAGGAGGTTAGGAGTTTAATCCCTGACATAAACGGATAATTACTCACTTAGTATTACTAACTTATTAATTACCACTTAGTATTACTAACTTATTAATTACCAACCAGCGTTCAATTTTTGTTTTAAGAACGTATGTTGGACGGTTAGGCCCGAGTGACTTCCAAGTGTAATGCTGATAGAAAAGTTGTATTCATCAATAACCGGAATCCGTTGATAAATATTTATGTTGTAATTCCGCAACACCAAAAGAAACAAATACCGAACAATCAAAGAAAAACTCCAGCTAAATTCTCATTAAACGAAATCGAATGACCAAAAGTACAATTACAGAAATGAAATTGAACAAGAACGAAAGATGAATATGTGAACAATTGAATCAAATCTCTATTCAGGAGCAAAACCCCAATATATAGGGCTCGTCGGAGATGATCTTCAAAGCCAACGACTACTAACAGAATTAGTATCAAAATTGACAATACAGGTCCCTTGAGTTTAGACTAACAGACAATTAGAACCCGAAACCTTTTGACTTTCATTGACCTTTATTGATCAATGAGTTATTACTTCATTTACTATACAAATCAACTCTAATCTCAGATTTATCTTTCACAATCTCCACCTTAAATCAGATTAGAGTTGAATCATTCAACAGACAAAGCATTGAGGCAAAACTTGAACTTAGGCCCCGGTAATGATTTTGTAAACAGATCAGCAGCATTATCATCTGTACCAATACCCTCAATCAATACTTCCCCAGAGTTCACAACTTCACGGATAAAATGGAACTTAACTTTGATGTGCTTCGTCCTCTTATGGAACACACTATTCTTGGACAGCAAAACAGCACCTTGATTGTCACATAGCACTTTAGTATTTAAGAATTTAATACCCAATTCAGTAACAAAACCTCTAAGCCAAATAGCCTCCTTCACTGCTTCAGTTAGAGCAATATATTCAGCTTCTGTAGAGCTCAGTGCTACAACACTCTGAAGTTGAGCTTTCCAACTAACCGTATTACCCAATACTTGGAAAACATAACCAGTAATTGATCTACATTTATCTAGATCCTTGGCATAATCTGAATCAACAAAACCAATTACCATGCTACCTTTACCATCATCATGATTACTAAAAACCAAACCTTTGGTTCTTGACCCATTAAGGTACCTAAGCACCCACTTGGCAGCTTCCCAATGTGTCTTCCCTGGATTAGACACAAACCTACTCACCAAACTCACTGCATAGGCAAGATCTGGTCTAGTGCAAACCATAAGATACATCAAACTCCCAACTACACTAGCATAAGGCACTCTTTGCATATACTGCAACTCATCATCAGTACTTGGGGCATCATTCTTTGACAATTTGAAGTGAACAGCAATAGGAGTTACAACCGGTTTACTATGTAACATAGAGAAACTATTCAACACCTTGTGTATATAAGCACTTTGAGTCAACCTTAACACCCTTTGACTCCTTTCTCTGCAAATTTCCATTCCTAAAATTTTCCTTGCAGGCCCCAACTCCTTCATACTAAACTCTGCCATAAGCAGTTTCTTAGTCTCATTAATCACTTGTAAATCTTCACAAGCAACTAACATGTCATCTACATATAGAAGTAAATAGACAAACTTATTGCTATCATAACTTCTAAAGTAGACACAGCTGTCATACTTACTTCTATTAAAACCAATTGACAACATGTGATCATCAAACCTTCTATACCACTGTCTAGGTGATTGTTTCAACCCATACAATGACTTCCTCAGCAGGCATACCAGATCTTCTTTTCCATAACTTTCAAAACCCATTGGCTGTTTCATATAAATCCTTTCTTCAAGATTCCCATGAAGAAAAGCAGTCTTCACATCAAGTTGTTCTAATTCCATATCAAACTTTGCTGTTAATGACAATATTATCCTTATAGATGTATGCTTTACTACAGGAGAAAATATTTCAGTATAATCAACACCAGCAACTTGAGTGAACCCTTTTGCTACTAGCCTTGCTTTGAATCTTGGAGGATCACCTTCACCCATTCCCTCCTTAATTCTATAGAGCCACTTGCAAGACACTAATTTCTGGTCTTTAGGCTTAGGAACTAACTCCCATGTTCCATTCTCAAGTAATGAATTCATCTCTTCTTTCATTGCCTCTAACCATTTATCTTTATTTGGTGAACAAATGGCATCTTGAAAAGACATAGGTTCATACATGCTGTCTTGCTCAGCAGTAACAAAGGCCACAGCACCAATATCATCCCCTTGCCTAAACCTAGCAGGGGGTATAATGTGCCTTCTAGGTCTGTCCCTGGCCACACTATAGTTGCTAGGACCTGGCATATGCACATTACTTGTACCTTCAGGCTCTACATTTACATGAGCATGAGTACTGCTAGTTACTTCAGTTAACTCCACCTCAACTGAGTTGTCTGCAGCCTTACCAACTCCTTGGTCAACTTGAGCTCCAATGATGTCCTTATACATCACATTTTCTTGACACTCAACATTTCTACTAACAATTACCTTCGGAGTCCCACTATCCATTCTCCACAGCCTGTAGCCCTTCACCCCATCTGGATATCCCAAGAATACACACTTGACTGCCCTTGCATCTAACTTTCCTTGACTTACATGAGCATAGACCAAAGACCCAAACACTTTAAGACCATTGTAGTTTGTTTCTCTCCAGACCAAACTTCCATTGGAGTCTTGAAACCCAATGCAGTTGATGGGGCTCTATTAACAAGGTAGGCAGCAGTAGAGACTGCCTCTGCCCAAAACTTCTTTGGCAGCCCAGAACTGAGCAACATACATCTTACTCTCTCAAGCAGTGTTCTGTTCATCCTCTCTACTAGTCCATTTTGTTGAGGGGTACCAGGAATAGTAAGGTGCCTATCAATACCATGAATCTTACAATAAGTATTGAACTCATTATTGCAAAACTCAAGGCCATTGTCAGTCCTAAGCTTCTTCACTTTCCTCCCAGTCTGAGTTTCAACTAATACCTTCCAATCTTTGAATTTTCCAAATGCTTCATTCTTATGCTTAAGTACATAGATCCACACTCTTCTTGAGTGATCATCTATAATAGACAAAAAATATCTTGCACCCCCTAAGGACTCCACTTTGGCAGGACCCCAAAGATCAGCATGGATATAATCCAACTTATCTCTAGTTTTATGTGTGCTCCTACCAAATTTCACCCTCTTGTGTTTGCCTAGAACACAATCTTCACAAAACCCAAAATCACAGGTTTTAAGATCACCAAGTACTTGTTGCTTGTTTAACTCAACAAGACCTTGATTACTTATGTGTCCTAACCTTTTATGCCACATTAGTGCCTTATCTTTGCCACTATCAACTGATGCCACAGAAGCCTCACCAAGCACTACATTTCCATCCATCAGATAAGTATTATTGTTTCTCCTTACCCCAGACAACATAACCATTGAGCCCTTGATTACTCTGGCCTTACCATCAAGTAAACTGACATGACATCCTTCCCTTTCAAAAGTGCCTAAAGACAACAGACTTCTTTTTAAAGATGGTATGTACCTGACATCTTTTAGTTCTATATCCATGCCATTGTCCATTCTGAACAACACAGTGCCAATTCCAAGAATCTTACAGGGCCTGTCATCTCAAAGCTTTATTGACCCAAGATCTTCATCCTTGTATTCTTTAAAATACTCCTTTATTGGAGTCATGTGATAGGATGCCCCTGAGTCCATGACCCATTTGCTTCCCACATCAGAACTTGAAGCTACAAGGACCTCAGCACTATCATAACCATTGATGTGCTCCAAATCACACATATAAACACTATCAAAAGCACATCATTTATTCCTTGATTCCTCCAGAAATATGGTGATTATGTACTTAAAATCTTTTAATTGTGTTTTCAGGTGTTGTGAAGGGCAAGATGGACAAAAGGAGCATAATGGACAAGAAATTGAAGAAATCCAAGCTTAAAGCTCCAAGCAGGGGGCCATGCCTCATTAAGCACGCCCCCATGCCTTGCCTGAAACACGCCCCCGTGCTAATTTGACACACCCCGTGTTTGGACATCTGACAGGACAAAAGTACTGTCCCCCAAAAGTGATCACGGGGCCGTGCCCCATATGGACACGGGGCCGTGATTCCCCCTTTCACGGGGCCGTGCCTATTTTGTCACGGGGTCGTGCCCCGACAGCTCCTGCACGTACGAACCGACCAACTTTCGTAAGCATTGTACTAGCACGGGGCCGTGCTTTTTTGTCACGGGGCCGTGCTTAAGCACTCCGGGAAGCCTATAAATAGAGGTCCAAGCTCTTCATTTTAGAGAGCTTTTTGGTGGAAGTGACACTCTGCAGAATTCTCTCGGGAATCACACTTTGAAGATCATTTGGAGGCTCAGGAGGTGTATACAACACTTGGAAGAAGCTCGGGATTGTCTAAACACCATCCATTGTGGATCATTGGTTTGATTGTTCTATTTTATCAATGAATCCATATCTATCTTCTATGTTGTTTGTTACATTACAGCTCGTCATGAGCTAAACTCATATTATCATCCTACTTGGATGAAACTTATGTAATTTGTGATGAATTAATGGTGTGATAAATATTGTGTTAATGTTATGGTGGTCTTGGGAAAACTTTTGATGGGTAGCACCTACATTTGAACGGGGGGTTATAAGTTTATGGTTTGTAATTGTGATTGTCATACACGGTTGAAAAACGTATGATCAACTTTTATTCATAACAACTATTGTTAATTAACTAGAGATGGTTATTAGAAATCATAAGATCTTAACTTTCTGATCATTTACGGGTTCCCTTTTATTAGTCTGAGAAATCTACAGTAATTGTTATGGTTTTCTAAAATTAATGGTATGTTAGAATAGAACTTGATCAACTCTTTTCTTACATTAAGTTATGTTTTCAGAAATCGTATGTCGAAAAGGACACAAAAGATTTACCTACATCACTAGGGCCTTGACCTAAGCAGTAAATCTCAGCCTGTGTTGGTCTTGGTCACTACGGAACGGATAGACGAGAAATCGCGCCAGCTCATCTTTATAAACGTTAACACAATTACTTTAATCAATATCTTTAATCACTCCACCACTTCATCACAATTACATAAGTGTAGTCCAGGTTAGGATGATAGCCTTTATCCCTTGATTCTAAATCCAAAAGTTTCAACTTGTTTTACTTTATTTCTTATTTTTATCGTTAGTTTAAAACCCTAATTTATATCAAGTCAATTCATCATTCTCTTAAACAAAAATCGATAGTCAATTACAAGGATTGTTGAGTAGTCTTAGTGTGTCCACGGATTGATACTCGGTTCTTACCATCACTATATTACCTCACGATAGGTGCACTTGCCTTTTGTGTGTGTAGTTAGTAATAGTAACAACCATTTAAAACTGAATCTGTGCGAAAATTCTTTATCAAATATATATATACTTTCACACCGCATCAAGTTTTTGGCGCCGTTGCCGGGGAACACACGGCAAGTTTGAAAGACAATCTAAATTTTGACTGTCCTGTTTATATCTTGTTAATATTTTTGTTCAAATTCATTTTGATTTTTATAGTTAGTTTACCTTAGTTAGTTTAGTTACAATTGCCTGATTCATTTTTGCCTTAGATAGTTTATGCTTCCTTAGGTTAGTGTATGTCCGACTCGTCTAGTCCTGAACTTGTTTCACCTCTTTCGGAACCTGAACGACTTTTCCGACAAAGGATACGTGAAAGACCGCAACAAGCAGCAACAATCATCGAAGAAGACATCTCAGAAGATACACCATCCGAGGGAGACATGGCTAATCAAGATGAGGAAATGAAGATGACGCACTATGCCACACCATCAATCGACGGTTATGAGTCTAGTGTTGTCCAACCAGCAATAGCGGCCAACAATTTCGAGATTAAGTCTAGTATTATTCAACTCGTAGAAAACTCTGTTCAGTTTCACGGATTGCAAGACGAAGACCCTAACGCTCACATCTCACGATTCCTTCGTATCTGTGCAACTTTCAAAATCAACAACTGTTCAGACGATGCTATTAGACTACGACTTTTTCCATTTTCACTTCGCGGCCGAGCCATCGACTGGCTCGATTCACTTCCGCCTGGTTCCATCACCACATGGGCGGAAATGGCTGAACAATTCCTGTTGAAATACTTTCCACCCGATCGCACTGCCAAATTGAGAAGCAGCATCACAAGCTTTCGCCAAGACGATGATGAATCATTACACGCAGCATGGGGAGAGATATAAAGGTCTCCTTCGGAGATGCCCACATCACGGACTCGATCTGTGGCTGCAGTGTCAAACCTTTTATGATGCAATCAGCGGAGCACACAAACAAGCCGTAGACCAAAGTGCGGGAGGAGATTTCGGAAGTGTCACACCAACAGAAGCATACCAAGCCCTAGAGAAAGCAGCTAAGAAGAGTTTTGCTTACAATCCCTTGAGAAACAAAATCAACTCTAGAGGAATTCATCAAGTAGATTCTGAAACACTGATCACAGCCCAGTTAGAATCCTTAACCAAACGATTCGAATAATTGCAAGCTGAACTTAAAAAGACTCCAACACGATGCAACACATGTGGAAGCTCACACAAGACCAATGAATGCCCGCAAGGCATTATGATGATGGAAGATGTTGACTACGTAGGAGGCCCAAACAACGCATATAGCAACAACTCAAATTGGAGGAGCAATCCGAATTACAGAGAAGCCGGTAACAGCCAACCATCACTGGATTCAACCGTAGGCCACCTTACCAGCAACAGAAACCACCATATCAAGGTCCAAGCAGTAGTAATCAAGACCGTGGAGCATCATCAATGGAAGATTTACTACAGCAATTGTTGTTAACCACACAAGCCACAGATGAGTACATCCGGAAATCTGATCGAAGAAACGAGGAAAGGTTCCAAAGAAACGAAGCTGAAATCAAAAGCAACAAAGCATCATTGCAAACCATTGAAAACCAGGTGGGATAGATAGCACAACAACTATCTGTGAGAGCCCAAGGTGCTTTGCCCAGCAATACTGTAACAAACCCTAATGCTCAAGTCAAAGCCATCACCACAAGGAGTGGCAAAACCACTCAAGGTGATGCACCTGTATTACAGCCCATCCTTGAAGAAATAGAACTCGAGACACCACGTAATACAAGTGATAAGCAAAAGCAACCTGTCATTGTTGAAGAACCAGCCAAGAAATACGTACCACCACCACCTTATGTTCCACCACCTCCATATCCCGGTCGTCTGAGACAACAACGAATGGAGGCACAATATGGCAAATTTCTGGGATTGTTCAAGCAACTCCATATTAATCTGCCATTGGTGGAAGCCTTAGCCCAAATGCCAAATTATGCTAAGTTTTTAAAAGGTGTATTGTCAAACAAGAAGAAACTGGAAGAGTTATCACATGTAGTTTTGAATGAGGAATGCTCAGCAGTTCTTCAAAACAAACTACCTCAAAAGATGACAGATCCAGGGAGTTTTACCATACCTTGCCTAATAGGAAATCTTTCTGTCAGCAACGCGTTAGCCGATTTAGGTGCTAGTATTAACCTCATGCCCTATGCAGTTTTTGAAAAACTAAACTTAGGTGAGCCTAGACCTACTCGTATGAGCATCCAATTAGCTGACCGTTCTGTCAAATATCCGAGGGGCATTGTTGAAAATCTCTTAGTTAAAATCGACAAGTTTGTATTTCCCGTTGATTTTGTGATCCTCGACATGGATGAGGATAAGAATGTTCCTCTCATCTTAGGTCGACCTTTCTTAGCAACCGCTCGAGCCCTCATTGATGTTTGCACCGGCAAACTCACACTCCGAGTGGATGAGGAGGAAGTGACATTCGACATAGGACAATCCATGAAACATCCTCAACATCATGACGATTACTCTATTACATTGATGTTTGCGACTCAATCATAAGCTGTCATCTGAAGAACACTAGTCAAATTGAAGCCTGCGATACTCAATTAATAAAAATCCAAACCACTGAACCCGTCTGTGAGCACCAAATCATCCAAGAACTCGAAGTTGACGAAACATCATCTTGTCAAGAAGCATTTGAGATCATCGATCAAGAATTAGAACCTAAAGCCAAACCTTCTATCGAAGACCCTCCGGCCTTAGAACTCAAAGAACTTCCATCTCATCTCGAATATGCTTTTCTTGAAAATACCTCTCAGCTTCCTGTCATAATCTCATCCGCCCTATCAAAAGAAGAGAAGAATAAATTGCTCAATGTGCTGAAAGCACATAAACGAGCAATTGCATGGAAAATCATGGACATCAAGGGAATCAATCCATCCTTTTGCACTCACAAAATATTGATGGAGGAGGACTTCAAATCCGTCATTCAACCTCAAAGACGTTTAAATCCGAGCATGCAAGAGGTGGTGAAGAAAGAAGTAATCAAACTGCTAGATGCCGGTTTGATTTACCCTATTTCTGATTCGCCTTGGGTCAGTCCCGTCCAAGTTGTTCCAAAGAAAGGAGGAATGACTGTGGTAACTAACGAAAAGAATGAGCTTATTCCAACTCGTACGGTTACAGGTTGGAGAGTTTGCATCGATTATCGCAAACTCAATGACGCCACAAGAAAGGATCACTTTCCTTTACCTTTCATTGACCAATGCTCGAGAGACTCTCTGGAAAAATGTTCTATTGTTTCCTCGACGGTTTCTCAGGGTACTTTCAAATTCCCATTGCTCCCGAAGATCAAGAGAAAACGACATTCACCTGTCCATATGGCACTTTTGCGTATCGACGAATGCCGTTTGGATTGTGTAATGCTCCTGCTACATTTCAAAGATGCATGGTAGCAATTTTTCATGACATGATTGAACACTCAATGGAATTTTTCATGGATGACTTCTCAGTCTTTGGAAACTCATTCGAACAATGTCTTGAAAATCTGGAAAAAATGCTGGTTAGATGCGAGGACTCTAACCTTGTTCTAAATTGGGAAAAGTGTCATTTCATGGTTACTGAAGGAATAGTGTTGGGACACAAGATCTCTCGAGCAGGCCTCGAAGTTGATCAAGCTAAAGTGGACACTATTTCCAAACTTCCATATCCCACAACCGTGAAAGAAATTAGAAGTTTCCTAGGTCACGCAGGATTCTATCGCCGTTTCATTAAAGACTTTTCAAAATCGCACGACAGATGACTCAACTTCTTGAGAAAGATGCAAAATTCGTGTTTTCCAACGAATGCATCAGTGCATTTGATCTATTAAAAGATAGGTTGGTCACCGCTCCAATTATGGTTTCCCCAGATTGGACGTTACCATTTGAACTCATGTGCGATGCAAGCGATTTTGCGGTATGAGCCGTGTTAGGACAAAGGAAGGACAAGCAATTCCACCCAATTCACTATGCGAGCAAAACCTTAAACGACGCACAAGAAAACTACACAACCACTGAGAAAGAACTTCTCGCAGTAGTTTTCGCATTTGACAAATTCCGCTCGTATCTAGTCCTGTCAAAAATAGTCGTATATACCGATCATGCAGCCTTACGTTATCTGTTCAACAAGCAAGATGCAAAGCCGAGATTGATACGATGGATACTTCTGCTTCAAGAATTCGACATTGAGATTCGTGACAAGAAAGGAGCAGAAAAATCTTGCGGCTGATCATCTTTCGCGTCTTGAAGATTCAAACCATCCACAAACGAGGAATTCAAAATAAACGATAATTTCCCTCACGAATTCCTTTTGAACATCCAATCTTCAATCGATGAGTATCCTTGGTTTGCCGACTTCGCAAACTATTTGGCAAGCGGAATCCTTCTCAAAGGAATGACTTATCAGCAAAAGAAAAAATTCTTTACTGATATTAAACATTACTATTGGGAAGATCCATACCTATTCAGAATCGGTGCAGACCAACTCATTCGAAGATGCGTATACGGAAGTGAAGCGGAACAAATCCTAAGGCACTGTCATGAAGGACCCACAGGAGGCCACCATGGAGCAACTCTAACAGCCAAAAAGGTCTTCGATTCTGGATTCTATTGGCCAACGATCTTCAAAGATGCTCACAACATGGTACGCACCTGTGATGCATGTCAAAGAGCAACCAACATCTCGACACGGGATGAGATGCCTCAGAAACCCGTTCAAGTATGCGAAGTATTTGATGTATGGGGTATTGATTTCATGGGGCCATTCCCGGTATCATTTGGAAATCGTTACATCTTAGTAGCAGTTGATTATGTCTCAAAATGGGCCGAAGCTCAAGCCCTACCCACCAACGATGCAAGAAATGTTGTCAGATTCCTTAAGAAATTATTCTCTCGTTTTGGTACCCCCAAGGCTTTGATTAGTGATCGAGGGACCCATTTTTGTAACAACCAGCTCGAAAGAGCAATGGCCCGTTATGGAGTAAATCATCGGTTTACAACCGCTTATCATCCACAAGCGAATGGCCAAGCGGAAGTCACTAATCGAGGTATCAAACGAATCCTGGAAAAAACCGTAGGACAAAATCACAAGGACTGGTCTGCCAAGCTAGACGACGCATTATGGGCTTTTCGAACAGCCTTTAAGACTCCCATTGGCACAACACCGTTTAAACTCGTTTATGGGAAGTCGTGTCATCTACCTGTGGAATTGGAACATAAAGCCTATTGGGCACTCAAAGCAGCAAATCTAGACCAAGGCCTTGCAGGAAAGAATCGATTTCTACAAATCCACGAACTCGAGGAACTGAGAGAACAAGCATACGAAAACGCTAGGGTTTACAAGGAAAAGACAAGGAAATTCCACGACTCTCGTTTAAGGAGCACTAAACGATTTCGCGTGGGGGAACGTGTCTTACTGTATAACTCTCGCTTACGTCTGTTTCCCGGAAAGTTAAAATCACGTTGGTCTGGACCTTACACGATTAAAAATGTGTTTCCAAATGGTGCAATCGAAATTGACAACCAAGACGGTTTGAGTTTCAAAGTGAATGGACATCGTTTAAAGCCATATAACGATGGGCCAACCAAGATTTTCTCGGAGGAATTACACCTCCGCCCCGACGAGGATTAAGTGTGGGGAAGGGTCGCGCCGAAAACCCGAAACGAAAACACGGCACCTGTACATAGATTTTATTTCAAATTTTAGCTTTTTGTAAGACTCCCAAGCACAAGCACGGGGCCGTGCCTATCCAAGCACGCCCCCGTGACTCTGACAAACTTTTCCACGATCTCCGCTGACGACTCTGGAACGTTGCAGGACGAATTTAAGGCGACTTCTGATAAGCACGGGGCCGTGCCTACCCAAGCACGCCCCCGTGATCAACTTTGCAGACTTGTGTATAAATACCACACTTGTTCCAAGCTTTCATCACACCCAATTCTGCTCAAAATCTCACGAAGAAAAGATGAAAGAATCCAGTCAAGGAAGTTCCAATTGGAATCCCGCAACGAAGCCTCGAACTGAAACGAGAGAGAAACGACTCAAGAGTATTTCTTTAAGCTCCATGAGCTGATCAAGAAATTGACGGAGATGAATCTCACCGCAACTCAACGCTTGGCTGAACTCATCCAGAAGGTTCAGGACATGAGCGAGGAGCTTGTTTCCATCAACCGTCGGCTCGCGGAACTCAGCAACCGCACTTCGCACTACCCTATCCCGACCCTTCCACACGAAATGTGTGGAGGCTTCTTTTAGAAGCATTCCGTGCAGGGTCATGTGCGCTAGTGCGCGTTAAGGAGTCTGGTTTTGCAGTTTCAGATTCCGGTTATTAACGTATATGTAATAGTAGGAGATAGGAAAATGTATTTGTCGCTTGGTTTGTTTATTTGAATTCTAGGACTAATTTCGTAACTTCTCTGATGAATTGGACGTGTCAAAACTTATCCGGGTAAATTACGCAACGCGCGAAATTGAAAAACGGAACAACAAATTCTGAACCGAGACTGCACAAGTCAATCACGGCCCCGTGCCTATATGACCACGGCCCCGTGACGACAAATTTTCGACAAAACTGACTTGTTTCAGCATTTTGTCTTGTTCCCCTTCAATGTCAAATGTTAAAACCCGATTATTTTGACCTGCAACTCCATTTCTCTTTCATTTTCATATCATTTTTTCAAGTTTTCTTTCTTGTGTTCAAGCTTCATTTCAAGGTGATAATCAAGAAGGTTAGTATGTCATTTTCCATGATTATGATAGCTATTTGCATGTATTTAGGTGATTAGGTTTCTAAGCAACCGAAATCCTAATGGTTATATGTAAGAGCTTATGCTTAAACGTAATGGAATTATGAATGCTTCATGCCTCTTTGTTTATGTTCTTTTGAAAGTTGATTAGTGATAATTAGTTTGATTAGTTAGTAATTAGTGTTTAAATGTCATTTTCCATAGAATTAGTGTTAGTGTTAGTATGTTTCCCGTTAGTGTTACAAAGACTATCTTCATAATGTGTGGTGAATTCTTTGTTAATCATGTTCAAGATACAAGGATTGATAAGTAATGTTGAAACATTATATATTTTTTTTCTTGAATTATTAACAATTGATAAAAATGTTTAACGTATAATCTTTGGTTTTCCAAGCAAGAAAATGACAAATTTATGCTTAATCAAGGATTTACAAACAAAACCACATTGGCTCGAGTTGAAATTTCATAATTCAAAATGTTAACCGCACCCCCACGTTTCAAGAGGCACACCCCCATGTTTGACAGATTTTTCTTAAAAAGCAACTGTGTCAGCTATTTTTCAAAACAAGTTGACAAAAAGGGGTGACGTGGCTTTTGAAAATCAATCTTTCCCCTAAAATAGATAGTTTATTCCAAAAATCTGTTTTGTATATATTAACTGATTTGTCCAAATTTCAGGATCATGAACCATCCATACTTGCAATTTGGAGGAAACGTGAAAGATGGTGTCGTGATCGATTGCAAAGGCTTTTGCAAAGGGCCGAAAGGTCACATTTGCAAGCCGATGAAGAAACCTTGGTGGCAGTCGGACAGCTCGAAAGATATAACAATTTATTGAGTATTCAGTGGAAGCGGTTGTTTTCACAAAACAGGCCTCCATTTATGAACTAACTCTTGAATTTTTAGCATCTTTCAGATTTAGCATGAAAGACTCCGACCCTTGGGATGAGGAAGCAGTTACATTCAGACTGGGAGGGCATTGGAGAAAAACATCCATCGCTTTGTTTGGTGTCTATCTAGGATATATACAGAACAGGAAATGGAGGAGGAGGAAGCAATCTCAGGAATGCCAGCTTATCATACATTCCCAGATGAGGAAAGTAGGGACGCAGAAAGCGGCGCCATGAGAAAGGCATTTTGGGAGAAGATTGGAACAGGGGCATTCAACTCAAGTAAAACCAAGAGTAGTCAGATTCGGGACCCATTGCTACGATACATACATCGGTTGCTTAGCCATTCGATAACAGCTCGTGGACAAAGCGAGGGAGTTGTTAGCTTGAGAGACTGTTTATCTTATACTGTATGACTAATCATTTGCCCTGCAACATTGGGTATTTGTTTTGTAACTTGTTTGCCAGGAATGCAACTGCTGGTGCCCCGACACCAATGTTTGGAGGAAGCTGGATCTTAAATTTATACGAGAGTTACGGGTGTAACACGGAAGGAACCGAAGGAGTAATGCCAGGATTGTTAGACTTAAGCATTTGCACAAGCATGTACATGATTACAACCTTACCAAATGGACAACCGAGATTCATGGATAGGAAGGGACAAATCTGGGATCCGGCAGACCCCGAAGAGATTATCATGGATCTTGATATGCCAGCACATCATGAAGACGCCGGGGCCTCCAGCTCACACGCCGGAGAATTTCCAACCATGTTAGACCTCTATGAAGCAATTCAGACCACCAGTGACCATGCAAGGAGATCATTCGAATACGCGCAACAAGCTTTCAACCGCGTCGAAAATCTGAACTCTCGAGTGGACGACATGAGCAATGATATAACATACATCAGAAGCCGAATGTATCATGAGTGGGGGGATATCCCACCACAAAGCCCTTGAAAATCCACATCACTTTCAGGGGCCGGGCACAATCGTTTTGTGCCAATCTATCCTTTACTTTATGTTATTTTATTTTTATTTTGTGTGTTTAGGATTTTAATGCTTTCAATAAATGGATGATATTTCAGGTGATCCCGATGGTTCTCGCAAGCAAAGATACAAGTCAACTTCATAATATTTTGGGGAGTATCTCGTTTCCATACCTTGTTTTTAATTTATCTATCACATTGGGGACAATGTGAATTTTAAGTGTGGGGATGGATTAATCGAGACACATACTTAATACTTTGCTAAGATTAGGTCCAAATTGAAAATTTTAACCAAATCACTTAACCATCAATTTTTGTGACACGAAGCCAAAATTTAAACAATTTTTTTTTAATAATCCAAATTATAAATATACGTTTTCGGGAAATAAATAAGTAAATAAAAGAAATCCAAATAAAAATTGAAAATATTTTTTGTGATATCCTTAAAAGCAATAATCAAGTAAAACATATGTAATCATGCAAAATGAAACACTTTTACCCAATTCCATCCATTTGTGAGTTTATTTTTGAGCCCTGAACAGCTTTTGCAAATATTTGAAATATTTGCAATTTTACTTTCATTCTGGATTCAATTGAGAGTACCTCATGATACGTGTGATAGTAGAACTTGCTTTGGGTATACATTTCAAGACCTTAATTAGTATTTTCTGCATAAAAATGAGTTAGGCATTAGGAAGCCCTTAACCATTCAAGCCACAACCTTTTCTTTTAATCTTCCTTTCCCGAACGTCAACCCTAGTTAGCCCCGTTGAGCCTAAACATTTTATTTTTTTTATCACCCGAATCACCAAGTCACTCAACCAAAAAGCCTTCAACAAAACCTATTTTCGTTAAAGACACGATTTTGGGTTTAATTAAAAAAAAAAGAAAAGAAAAAAAAAAAAAAAAAAAAAAAAGGAAAATTTGGTCTTTTACGGCAGACCTAAAAGAACTGGAATGCATTCTTTTGATTTTAATTTGCTTTGTTGCCTTCATCACGCAAAACCGGACTTCCCCCGGAAATCCGCGAACAAATTTACAACCTCACGTACGACGCAAGAAAGAAATGGCGAAAAAAGGAACAAGTTCCGCCATTTTGTGGAATTTCAAAAAGCGCCATAAAGAGACGGGCAAAAAGATACGAAAGATGCCCGAATTGTGGAATTGGTCACACGATGGAAAATGCAAAAAGAACCAAACTGAATCCCAATACGAATACACAGAACTGATCCGATTGGGTGCTATTAGGCTTCAAACCGAACGATCCTTACGAAAGGATAGTTTTGTGTATCTTCGGTAAAGGATGAAGTAAGGTTTCTAAAAGCAAAATACGGTCTTGACAATCTGACCTTAAACGAGTCCCAAGTTAGCATATCCCTTCTAGCTTGAAGTATTGTATAGGGAACTCTTTACTGCTTTCCTTGTAGTTTATGTTAGAAAAATAAACCAAGACCGTCGTCTTTAGCATTTAGCCACTCTTTCCAAACACTCCACACCCGAGCCCGAGCCAAGTTACAACCCATTAAAAGACCTAATGATTTATGCAAGTAGTAATATCTAAGTAGGTGGAGAATTGATCCCTTAGCAGCTTATGATTCCACACGTATTCATGCTAGGCAATTGAGCGTATAGTCATACTTCATCTTATGTATGATTTCATATATTCAGCGAGCGTGAGAGTATTTTGTGAGGAGTGTGGACTTTGCATGATTATAATCTTTACTAACAATCCCATTGCTTGCTAGGATATCATTCTATATATGCTTAAAATGTTTGCATTTGGATGAAATAATTTTTACTTGCATATTTCCCGAAAGACATATTTATCTTTTGTTTTATTGGTTTTTGGTGGAGTTGTCATTTTAAGTGATTTGCTTGAGGACAAGCAAAGTTTAAGTGTGGGGATATTTGATGTGCTCCAAATTACACATAAAACACTATCAAAAGCACATCATTTATTCCTTGATTCCTCCCGAAATATGGTGATTATGTACTTAAAATCTTTTAATTGTGTTTTCAGGTGTTGTGAAGGGCAAGATGGACAAAAGGAGCATAATGGACAAGAAATTGAAGAAATCCAAGCTTAAAGCTCCAAGCAGGGGGCCATGCCTCATTAAGCACGCCCCCATGCCTTGCCTGAAACACGCCCCCGTGCTAATTTGACACACCCCCGTGTTTGGACATCTGACAGGACAAAAGTATTGTCCCCCAAAAGTGATCACGGGGCCGTGCCCCATATGGACACGGGGCCGTGATTCCCCCTTTCACGGGGCCGTGCCTTTTGTCACGGGGTCGTGCCCCGACAGCTCCTGCACGTACGAACCGACCAACTTTCGTAAGCATTGTACTAGCACGGGGCGTGCCTTTTGTCACGGGGGCGGTGCTTAAGCACTCCGGGAAGCCTATAAATAGAGGTCCAAGCTCTTCATTTTAGAGAGCTTTTTGGTGGAGTGACACTCTGCAGAATTCTCTCGGGAATCACACTTTGAAGATCATTTGAGGAGCTCGGGAGGTGTATACAACACTTGGAAGAAGCTCGGGATTGTCTAAACACCATCCATTGTGGATCATGGTTTGATTGTTCTATTTTATCAATGAATCCATATCTATCTTCTATGTTGTTTGTTACATTACAGCTCGTCATGAGCTAAACTCATATTATCATCCTACTTGGATGAAATTATGTAATTTGTGATGAATAATGGTGTGATAAATATTGTGTAATGTTATGGTGGTCTTGGGAAAACTTTCGATGGGTAGCACCTACATTTGAAAGGGGGGTTATAAGTTTATGGTTTGTAATTGTGATTGTCATACACGGTTGAAAAACGTTATGATCAACTTTTATTCATAACAACTATGGCTAATTAACTAGAGATGGTTATTAGAAATCATAAGATCTTAACTTCTGATCATTTACGGGTTCCCTTTTATTAGTCTGAGAAATCTACAGTAATTGTTATGGTTTTCTAAAATTATGGTATGTTAGAATAGAACTTGATCAACTCTTTTCTTACATTAAGTTATGTTTTCAGAAATCGATGTCGAAAGGACACAAAAGATTTCTACATCACTAGGGCCTTGACCTAAGCAGTAAATCTCAGCCTGTGTTGGTTCTTGGTCACTACGGAGCGGATAGACGAGAAATCGCGCCAGCTCATCTTTAAACGTTAACACAATTACTTTAATCAATATCTTTAATCACTCCACCACTTCATCACAATTACATAAGTGTAGTCCAAGTTAGGATGATAGCCTTTATCCCTTGATTCTAAATCCAAAGTTTCAACTTGTTTTACTATTTCTTATTTTTATCGTTAGTTTAAAACCCTAATTATATCAAGTCAATTCATCATTCTCTTAAAAAAAAATCGATAGTCAATTACAAGGATTGTTGAGTAGTCTTAGTGTGTCCACGGATTGATACTCGGTTCTTACCATCACTATATTACCTCACGATAGGTGCACTTGCCTTTTGTGTGTGTAGTTAGTAATAGTAACAACCATTTAAACTGAATCTGTGCGAAAATTCTTTATCAAATATATATACTTTCACACCGCATCACCATCTTGATCTTCACTTTGACTA